>CM032816.1:4584009-4984009 GCA_019155185.1 Beaufortia kweichowensis | reverse complement strand
TAGAGGATGTCTTTCATTCGTGTAACAGGCATGAACAACTCAACCTTCTGCTCATTTAAAGGGCTTTTCCTGCAGTCTGCAGTCGACACCTCTGCCTTGAGGCAATGAGCCATGATGGGGTTGCAATAAAAGCCGCCAAACAGTAAATCCTTCCTCTCAGTTCACCTCTGCTAAACACCGGCTTGGCTGGAGTGTCTGTCAAATCCCCCGGATGTCAATTCAATTAGATTTTTTTATTTGTGGAAACCTAAACTTAATAGTATTGTACCAAACGAATATGAAACATTAATTAAGATTGTAACTTTTAAGTAAAGTAAATAAGTGAAGTAAATAAAACAAGTTAAGTAAATCAAAACAACTTTAAATTGTTAAACGTCTTGCCTCAGATCAGTTAATAAACAGTATTTTTTTAATAATATATTTTAAACAAATACGAAACATAAATTAGCATTGTAACTAAAAAAATAAAACAATAATAAAATGTAAAATGTAAAACATTTTTAGTATATAAATTGTAAACCTTTTTGCCTTGTAATTTATTTGTAATTTATCATTTTATCATTTTTTTTATTTTAAAATGTTTAAATATTTTTAATATTTTAATATTTAAAGCTACAATCTAGATCTGGTAAAAATAAACAAAAAATACACAAAATTAGTTAGTGAGCAAATCATTTTTTTATCTTATCCCAGTTCACATTGCTAAGCTTATAATATTGCTTTATAATTTGAGATTTCCGGACGGATTTCACAGGAAATGTTGATTTTCAACATACTTTTCAAAGATAAGTGCGTAAAGGAGCTTGCAATTTTCTGCTTCAAACTGAGATAAAGAAGCAAAAGTTAGAGATTAAAGTTAAATATATATTATTCATCTACTTTTCTGTCCATTGTTGTTGTAATTTAAACAATTTATGACCATGTCTGTGAAAACTAGGTCTCAAAATAAAATTATGAGATAACAAGCATCAAAGTTTGATTTCACCTATGATTTCAATCTTTGAAATATCAATCTTAAAAGATTGACAAGGTTATATTTTTAGAATGTTCTTTACATCATGTTGGATGATTTTATGTAGAAAATAATTGTTTTTACAAACATGTTCACATATTGTTTCAATAGACATTGCTTTGATCATTACTAGTGTCATCTTTTTCTAAGATAATTATATGTATTTAAACTCACGCTCCCAACATGTTAAAGCTCATGTGTTAACCGTCAGGCCACATCACATCTCCTCATCTCCTGTTGCTCGCATCTTCAGTAGTTAAAATGAATAATAATGATCCCGTAAGTTTATGGCACGGTGTCATCTCGGGGACGCGGGGAGGAGATGCTAACTGCACTGATAAATGGCCTGTTACCATTCAGCTCTGCCTATTAAATGTGTTTCTTATTATCGATCAAGCTAAACAACCTGATGGAGGGGGAAAGAAGTCACCTTGATATAATTCTACCTATCAATCATTCCCGAGGCCCTCATAGACCGGGCTGGCACGGCCATTAGCAGATGCTGCCATTGTGTTTGGCACGGGAAGAGCTAAAAAACAGTCAAACCAGTGGAAAACAATGAGATTTTGAGTCACTCACTGTTATTTTGGTAAATTGGGCTGCTAAATCTCTGTATTATAAAAGTTATTTTTTTAACAGCAGAAATCGAGTATACACAAACACTTTTTTTTTAAACATTAAAAAAATAATTAAAAAATAAAAATAAAAATAAAAATCATTTTAGGTAGTTTTATAAATTACAGTAACATTACCATTTTTTTTATCATTTTAATTTATTGTTATGAAAATTGGCCAATTATTTCATCTCGACTCTTTTACCTTTCCATTAATTGTCATGTTCAGACTAAAATTCAACTATGAAATATTAAAGTGAATAGGGAAATAACATAGGTGTTCCTCCTGAGGAACAGTAACAGTTAACAGGTTAAAGTTTATGAAATATTAAAAGGTTGATATTCAAACACATAATGTACTGACTAAAACAATTTAGGTTTGGTGTATGGTTAAGCTCACTTCTTTTCTAGACTCACTATTACCATAATTCAGAAATCTACCATGAAAAATTAGTCAAGAATGAAAGTGTTAGGAGCTCAGAGATCGCTAAAGCCTAAATCCAGGGCTAAAAATAGGTTCAAAACATGGACATTACGAGTGCCCTTGTGTGCTTACTGGGAATGATTTTTTTGCATCGGTTATCAGGTACAATTTAAATTGTCATGTATATTTGCTTTGTTTATTTATGCAGGTTGGGTCTTATGCAATCAACAGGAAATATTTTTCCATGTTTGCCATGTTCACAATTTCTCTAACCACATTTTAACAGCAGAGCTGATGAGGTGTTCTCCTAAACCAAGCTACAGCTGTCAGGTTTGAATCCTTTGCTTACACAAATTTGCCAATGGAACTGAACTGGCTGTTCTGAGAAAAGAAATACAGAACAGATAAAGATGTTATGTCACTGGGAACCAGTGCAAATACAGTTATCTCTTCTGCACGACTGAAACTCAACTAGAAGCTGATTAGATTTCTTAGATATCACATCACATGCATGGCATCTGAACTGTAGAACTGATGAATGATCTCTGAATAATCCTAGTAGCACTAGGCGCTACACACCAATTGGTCTTACACAATCTTTTGGACTTTGGGCAGCTAAACAACTCCACAGACCTCTGGTCACAGGCCCACCAAAGTTTGTCTGCCAGGCATACATAGGTGTGAATGACTGTGTGATTCCACATGCTTTGCTTCTACTTGGATGGCACCACTGTCTGGATTTTGCTCAGTGCTCAACTTTTCCAGTCCCAGTCAACAGCATTCTACCTCAGTATTCTATCAGTGCATTTCGTTGCCTTGTTTCCATGTGCAATGACAAAGTTGAATCTAATATAATCTAAAATAAAACATTCAGACACTTCATTCAGACAATTTAGACTCAGACATTCTTTCCAACACCATCCAGACTCAACAATACCATTCAGAATGTCCAACACCAATCTGCCTCAATAAAATAATTCAGTCTTCACACACCAGTTAAAATCTGCCTCAATTAAAATAATTCAGACTCTTCAACAACAGTATTCCAGACTCTTCAAAATATTCCAGTTAAATATCGTAATCGGACTCTTCAACAGTATTCCAGTTAAATATTAAACTCTTCAACAGTATTCCAGTTAAATTCGGACTCTTCAACAGTATTCCAGTTAAATATCGTAATTCGGACTCTTCAACAGTATTCCAGTTAAATATCGTAATTCGGACTCTTCAACAGTATTCCAGTTAAATATCGTAATTCGGACTCTTCAACAGTATTCCAGTTAAATATCGTAATTCGGACTCTTCAACAGGTTTCCAGTTAAATATCGTAATTCGGACTCTTCAACAGTATTCCAGTTAAATATCGTAATTCGGACTTCTTCAACAATATTCCAGTCAAAGTCTTCCAGTTAAATATCGTATTCGGACTCTTCAACAGGTTTCCAGTTAAAATATTGGACTCTCTTCAACAGTATTCCAGACTCTTAATTAGGACTCAGTATTCCAGTTAAATATAAGTAATTAGGACTCTTCAACAGTTCCAGGACTCTTCAGACTCTTCAACAGTATTCCAGTTAAATATATTCGGACTCTTCAACAGTATTCCAGTTAAATATCCAGACTCTTCTTCAGTACAGTTAAATTCCAGTTCAAAGTATCCATCGTAATTCAGACTCTTCAACAGGTTTCCAGTTAAATATCATAATTCAGACTCTTCAACACCGTTCTGACTCCAATAACATTTTTCAAACTTTTTAACATTATTCCAGTTCAATAATATAATTTAGACTCTCCGACACTATACTGACTCAATAACATAATTCAGACACTATTCTGACATTATTCTCTCTATTTTGAATACAGTACCAGTCAAAAGTTTTGACACAATTGACAAAATTGTTTCTTATTATCTTAAAAATAGAAAAATCTGAAATTGTATGTAGGTGCAAACATGATGAATTGATGACATGACATTTTCATTGTTGGTTGAAATAAAAAAAGTCAATTGATTTGAACACTTGTTTGTGTTTATGAATAAAAAAGCAATCAAATGTAGGTTCAGCAAATAAAATGTAATCATATACCATGTGGATAATTTGTCAACTACAACCTTAATTTGTTAAATGTTTATGTCTATTTATAGCTAGCAAGAAAAAAGTATCAAAAAAAAAACTAAGCACAATTCACCATGAAGCTCCTGTTAAAGGTCAATAACTCATCCATGTGGACGCAATGGCTCTCCAATCAGGAAGGCGTGAGGAAACAATTTGCCCAACACCTGGTCTGGGATCACTCTGGAACACGCTCGGCCTGCTCTCGTTCGGGTCGCAGCCGTGATGGAGCTCTCGCCGCTTCCAGAAGTTTCCGTACTGTTGAAAGACATATGGCCGGGCACGGTTTTGCATAACCTCTCTCAGCCCTTACCATCTGCCTGCAGGCCCAGGTGTGCCCGGTCTGACATGCTTCACCTCAGCTCCCCCCACCACTAGAGAGCTGTCATTCACTGGTGTTCTTCAGCTGATCTCAGATCTGTTCCAAACAGTAAATCAATGAGAGAACAGCAGCGTGGGCCACAATTAAATCAACAACAGTAACTCTGTTCTTCTGATCTGTTACACAGTTAAAAAAAAAGAATAAAAACGTGTATTACAGATGGAAGATATTAATCACAGACTGAAGAGCGTGCTGATCTCAGATCTGTTCAAGCCAATTTATAAAATAATGTGGCTAATATGTTCTCCTGTATGTAGTTTCTTAAAAACGTATTGTAACCCACTGGAGTGATTTGGATGAATTTTATGATAGATTTATGTGTACAAATATGTAAATTAAGTATATATTTATGAGAATTATTATGAAATGTTTATTCTCTCAATTCAATATAATGTTAAATGAGCATTTTATCAACATTATACATAAATATAATGTTGATAAAACGCTTTTTTAATATCACTGCAAGTGTGTCATCCAGGTGCATGTTGATTTTATTCTTGTACAAAGTATTGTACTTTTAAAAATAATTTTTATTTTATCAGCTGATGAGACAAGAACAAGATACATTTAAGAAAAAATATTTTACAAGATTTGTTTGTCGGGCTCTGTTGAACAGTTTTTACAGATGTCCCCCATTACAATATCTCAGTGTGCCATAGTTCAATCAATTCTGCAGACTTCACAACCAGCACAGAGAAACGAAGGTCTAACCATCACTGAACGTAAAGAAAAAGGCCAAAGGCTTAGCTGGAAGTTTCGCATTAAATTGTCTTCCTTTTGTCAGCGCTGAAACTACAAATGCACTGTTTTTACCCACAAACACCATCTACTGAATGTGTTTCACCTCTGACCTAAAGCTTTCAGAAGGTGCTGAAGGGCAAATATTTTTTCCGCTTCGTTGTTTCATTGTAAAACTCAAGAAAACCTTAATGCATCATGGAAAGACGTGTCTGAAGGCCCTCTGAAGGTCTTCTGTTGTGTTTTCTATCATTTAAAACCAGTTTGGAAATAATTACAAAACGTCATTCTTTACACACGCTTGCCCCTACAATGCAAACAAGAAGCTCAAATGAACAAGAACATTCGTTACGGTGAAATACGAGGTTGTGAGAGGAGGGTTTTGTAAATGTTGAGTGCAGGGACGTTCAGGGTCTGCCGACGTATCATCTGAGAGAAAAGTATACAAGACAGAGCACAAATAAGGATCGCGAGGAAGGAAAAGCCGGTGTTTGATCACTCGTCAGGTGTCAACAGCGACTCGGAAATGTGGAAGAAGCAGGACGAGGATGCCGCTTTCGTTTGTGCCTCTTCAAAGCGTCTCGCCGGCTCTCATTTAAATGGGAAAGTTTCTTTCAAATTTCCACTGTTGCTGCTGGAAGCTGCTGTTGACACAGGACATTTTCCTGCCGAGTGAACCACAGATACGCATCTATTCCCATCTTTTTTCCTTTCCATGCCCCTCTCTCATGTTTGTGAGGATGATTAATGGCCCGATCCGAGACGCAGAACAGAGGTTATCAAAGGATTTGAGCTGTTCTACAACACCACATTAATTACAACACACGGCAGGGAAAGTGCCAAATGACACCGGGTAGCACGACAAATATCGGTTTGATTTGCACATAAGCGTATTTTGAATTTTAGTGGGAATACATTAAAATGATGGTGCTTAAACTTTGTAGGTCAAGTACATTGAGAATTATCCAAAACTTTATTTTATTCAAAATAAAGTTTTCTTTGAAGGTTTTCATCATACCTATAGCTCAGAAGTCAATAATTGAGGGTTTCAAAGTTTTTAAAGCATTTCTTTCATTTCAGGATTTTTTTTCAGGTAAAGGCATTTCTTTACATTCACAAAGCAACAGTATTTTTATAGTCAAATGAACACAAAAAAAATGAAATAACTATTTAATGTTCTTTGAAGAGTCATCTCTTCTCTATTTGTTGGGTATTATTGCTTCTGGTTTATGTATTTTAATTCACAGAAATCCTACAAAGCATGTTTCCTCTCAAAAAGCGTGTTCTTTTTTGTCACATCCATATACACACGTGTATATTTCCATTTTTTTAAATACATAACTTATGCATTAACTGATATTTTTTGATGTCTGGACTCTATCAACAGGGCTTTAGTAAAATATAAACAGATGGTTCAATATATTGGTAATAAATACATTCAGTGAGAATTTCTGTCAAGTCACTAATGCTGGAATTGCCCATATATTTATGCATTGGGCAGATATTGTTATACAAATTAAAACTTAAAATTAAAATAATAATCTAGATTTGCAAAAACAAGTAATTTTTTTCTATATCTATATACAAACAATCATATGAAGATTTTTTTAGCATACTAGTTATGCATTAAATGCATCTACACTACAAATTCCTTTACAAAGTTACACAGTATCTGATGTGTAATATTCCTAATCTATTGTTTCATTGCTTATTTAAATTCAGTAAACTGACAATTTAACAAAATGCCCATGTTCCTAATGTTAAGGAATTGGCTGTATTGTAAAATTCTTAAATGTCACATACCACAGACGTATCACGTGTAAACCACTGCATTAAAATATTCACTCCGTTCACGACAACTACCTCCTCCAAACCCCACCCAAAGTCAAGAGAAAGCCGGAAAAAAGCGGCCCGTTCCCTTTCGCGAAGCACAAGAACATAACATCCTTCAAGAGCAACAGACAACCTTAACTTCTCAAGTTAACTTTAACGATAAGGAAAAGAATTGAATCTCTGTGTATATATATATATATACGATGGTAAATGTTAGCCCGACTGCCGCATCCTACTACACATCACTTGGCCCGTTATGAAAAATAGTTTGCTATTTTGGAACCCCCTGGCAGCCATAGTGGATCACCACAGACCCCGAGCTCATTTATCTTTTGTCAGAGATGAAGCCAAACTAACGCCATCTCCCGAAGCGGCTAAAGAATGAGGAGGGGAGAAGGGAGGTAAAAATAAACCGCCTGCGCTCAGGTAACGACACGGAGGAGTCACTTTACAAGTAATGTGTGGCTTTTTAAAAGTGGAACTCCGTCTTTCCATTAGGACATTAAACACTTTTTGTTCCCAAGCAACCTGATTAGAAGTGTCGCTGCTCGGCTGAAAGTTTTGGGAGGAGACGTGACGATGTGGCAGAAGAATATGAGAAATGTTTTGCTGACTGATGAATGACTGGCTTTGTGTTTTAAAGCAGAAATATGTGACAGAATCGTCTCAGATTGAGGAATGATCAAAACTGAAGGGTATTAGTGTGCAATTTGAGCTTTAAAAGAGTGCTTTTTATTCTCTTCTTATAATTTTAATTTATTTTTTATGTTTTTAAACAAAACAAGACTTATTTTAAATGATTTATAATAAATAATTAGGAGAATGGGACTAAGTTATCCCAAAAAAAATTGCAAAAGCTTGTTTTCTCTACCAGAGCTTTTGTATATATGTTACAAACAGCATTCAAAACAAATTTATTTATTGATAAATGTTTTTTTAGATAAATTAACGTTATCATAAGATCATTTTAGTGAATTCAGTCTTCCAAACTAAAAGGCAGATAATATAAAAATAAAATAAAATCTGCCATACATTCTACGAATTTATAAAATTTATTATTTTAATTATATTTAATGTAATCTTATATCTAATAACAATTATTTTACATCCTTGTACAATTATTTTTGGTGTTAATATTGTATGCTTTTTGTGACAACTTGCCCCATACCATGTGACAACATGCCTTTTAATGTTAAGGAACTGTTATTTTTCCTGGTAAAAAGTATCTAAAATGTATCTATCTAGAGATTTCAATTTTCATTTAGAGACAAATTAATTGGAATAAAATCTGTTACAATTAGCTACGGTCCACTGTATTTACAAATAATTTTGTGATCGTTTTGTTTTCTAATACAAAGAGCAAATATAAAGTCTGGCATTCACAAATACAGAATGGCAGAGTCCTGTGGAATGCCTCAATCTCTCTCTCTCTCTCTCGCTCACTCTTTTCCTTCGCCTGAGGCCATATGATTGCCCATCACTTCAAGGTCTGTGGCTCTGTACACGACTGAGCGCTCCCGCCACGCGATAAGCAACACAACGGTCTCTGAAAAACACATCCGCCTGACAGGGCAACAATCAGCCCCCTCTCTCATCTGTTAAATAATTGTTCCGGGTTGCCGTGCCGCATGTCTTGCCGTCCAGGTATCACCGTTTATGATTTTTACACAGACATAGTGCAGGACGGGATGGCATTTCTCACCCGTGTGCTCAGTGTTGCATCCGACTGCTTCTCACGCTAAAGTCCCTCTGACCGAGTCCTTCTTATCCCTGACAGCTATCCTAAAATACACACGTTAACACACCTCAGGGGAGCTCCGTCACATTTTTGTGGCATCGCTCCAGTGAGATAAACACTCTGTACCTCTGTGACTCTGGAAACACGCCGGGATTATAAATAAATAAATATATGACCGGTCCGCTGTGATTGTCTCTCCATGCCTGACGTGCCACGATGATGGCTCACGGCCGCCGGAGATGAACACCTGATGACACGTCTAGAGTCAAACAGCAGAAAATGAGAAAGTTTCCCATCATGCAACAGAAGAGATCGGTCATTTGGACACATTGACACAGGAGATAAAACAGGGATATTACAAGTTTATTCTATATTTCTTTCTCCCTCCCTTATGAAAATTAACCATGATTTAATCTGTTAACTGTCACCGTCCCACAGGTGGAACACTTAGGTAATTTCACTATTCACTTTAATATTTTACAATTGAATTCTAATCTAATCATGACGTTTAATTTAATACCATTATCTGTCTTACTTTTAAAGGCATTATAACCTCGCTCTTGCATTGTGCATGTTTATCTGAGCCTTGTTTGCAGTGTCTTAGTAGTGCACCAAACTTTTAAGTTTTTAAAGTGGTGGGGTTGTGGGGTGATGCTGATCCCTATGGGAGAGGTAGATGATGTTGCCCTCGTTCAGCTTTGGCCTGCTTTCTTTGTTTTATCCTATTCTGGTAACCTTTTTTTCCCAACACCAACCTGGTAAAGTTGTGAAATGCCCATTGTTCTCCTGACAAGAGAAGTTGCGAGGGTTGAATCCTTTGACATGAACCCAATAGAGCTCTCATGATAAGTTATTGAGCTTGTGTAACCTGGGACTCTATCGCATCTGCCTTTCTTTATATTTTTTATTACCGTATTCTCTAACAGATCAGGAAAACATTTAAAGGGGCAATATAAAATCTGTAGATATATAACAAAATCGTGTTATTTAAGTAGATGTTTTGAGTTTTAATAACTGAAGATATTAAGTAAATTTAACTTACAGTGAAGGCTTAAGTGAGATCCTAATAAACAAAGCTGGTAGAGAATGTATAAAGAAGCTTATCAGGTCACAAATAAACACATAGCAAAATAACTTAGCTCAGACTCTTATTATTAAAATAGTAATTAATGATTTAAATAATCGTGATGTGACTTTGTTCAGCTGAAGTATAATGTGGGAGTGTATGGTACAATAATAAAAACATTTATTTGTCTATCCCAATTGGTTTCAGTGTGAAGCACACATACTTCAGTAAGGGAGAAAAACATTTGGAAACTATGAAAACTGCATATTGAGTTCTTTTAAAACAGCTAAAGCTTGGTAATATCTGAAACATTGGGCCTGGAGCAAGTTACATTTCAAATATAGGCATAAAGGAACATTCATAATCTGAAAAATTCTTCCCAGTTACGGGGCATATTGTTCATGAATGAGGTTATATACACGAAACACCTGAAATTGTAATCTACACTTATGACACTGTAATGCTGATATAAAAAAAGAAGACAAAAAGATAAAGTTGTTGTACACAAAAGAAAAGCTTCAACCAAGATTTGTATCTATTTACAGAAACAATCTTCTCACTTTTTTTTGATCATATTTAGATTTGGATGTAACTGTCTTTGCCTACAGTAAACAACCTAGAAGAAAATATTGTTGCTCTTTCATAGTTTCCAACTATACACCGTAAAAAAAATCGGTTGTTTTTACGGTAAAAAACTGGCAGCTGTTGTTGCCAGTAAAATTCTGTAAAAATGCTATGAACAGTAAAAAAAAATGCTATGAACATTAATTAAATAATATTAAATGAAACATAAAACACCCTAATATACGTTATCGGTAACAAATATAAGAAAAACATTACTTTTTGAAAGAAAATATCATCAAATGTTAAGAGTCACGCAGGGAATTATGGGACCGTCCTTTAACAGTTTTTCACTGTAAATTTTGTTTATGTACCGTAAAAAATGTAAAAAAAGCAGAAATAAATAGCCACAAAATATAAAATTGTGAGAAACAGTCAAATGTCATATAACATGTATGGGGATAACGTAGCTCAGTTTTGTTATGATCATTTAATGAGAATTATTTAACGTCTTGGAAAATCTGAGAACAAAGGAGGGGAAGCATGTGAGAGTATGTATTGTCTGAGAGACTAGAGATACAAAAATTATCATTATAATTATAAATTAATATCATAATGTTTATGTCTAATTATTTAATATCATTATATATGATGCTGTACATTACTGTATATAATAACAATAAAAACATTTCATTTATAATTTTTTTTCTCTGATGACTATATATGTACAGTATTATGATTATATACAGTACCAGTCAAATGTTTCACAATTGACAAATAAATGTGTTTTTCACGATCTTAAAAATCTTTTAATCTTAAGGTTTAATATTTCAATGTTTGAAGCTACTTTTGTAGACACAAATATAATAGTGCCAACATATTAATTTCTTTATTTGGAAAACTAAAATGTAACTTTTTGAAATGGATTACTAGGAGCAAATAATGAATAAAAAGCAATCAATAAGAACATAAATAGAAATTTCTTTAGTGTTGTTTAAAAAGCTTTCTAGGTTGAGATCTCGAGAACCTGGATGATAAAATGCCAAAAGTATGACTGCTTTTGAAGATGATCAAATATAACACAGTGTTTATTTATTTTAGATGCTTTTAGTCACAACATAATTCCCACAGTTACAATTGTGTTATTTCATGGGTTTGATGAGTTCACTACTGTACTAAAATGTAGAAAAAAATCTACAACAGTGAGTAAGTGTTTCCAAACTTGATAAACTAGTGGTACTGTATATCATCATGATTTTTAATATTAATATTTTTAATAAACGAGAGTCTGTCTGCGGCACAGTGTGAGGAATTTTGTTAATAATAGACGGTGTTGTTAGCGTGCATGCATGAGTGTGTTTTATAGCCATGCTTGAATCCATGCGTAAACACACAAACAGTCTGCAGATTCTGCCCAGCCAACTGGCAGCAACATCTAGCTGGATTACAGGCCTGACTGGGGACGACTGCCTAATGAAGGTCTCTCGCTCCGTCTCTCTCTCTCTCTTGCTTACTCTAGAGATTGCAATCCCTTTAAACTGTGAACTCTTAGAACTGATGGGGCTGTGTGTGTTTGTGTGCTCTTACGTACACCGATCCCCTCTTAAAAACAGCAGGAGATGCCGACGCACACAAACACACACCGGCTGAGTGTGTACAGTCATGTCTACATCTTTAAACACGTCAATACCAATAGTCCTGCTGTGCATCAAAAGCCCATTTACACAATAATAACCGATCGCAAAGAGGAGGAACGCGTTTGCGCAGCACGGGAGATCCGAAAGCACTGCTGTGTTGAACATAAAAATGGTGATAATTCACAGATCTGGACATGAAACTGTTATTTGAAGAGGTGTGTATTGATTTTTCTCTGATAAAGTCAATATGTGCACTGTACTTAACCTGACGTGTGGTCTACAGGGAGTGTTTTAAGTCCAGACTCGCTCACTAAATGTGCTCGTGTGTGGATTTAACCGAAGGATCCGGATAAAGTATTTAGGTACAATAGACTCCCCCCATGTTTCACAGGGGTTTTTCCAGCGTTATTGCACAGAAAAAGAGTCAATTTGCCAAACAGTACCAGAAATGCAGAAACAACATCTGCCTGTCGATCATTTAGTGTGTTTGGGTTTGATTGGTTGACATGTGTTTGAGGGGTGGGGTTTTCTCTATACAAGGCATGTTGGCATTTTCATGCAAATGTCAACCTTACTATGAAAAAAAGTTTTTAATTAAAGCTCACATGTTATTATTTAGTGGTTTAAATACCCATATGAGCATGATTTTTCATAATCAGGTAAAGTGCTGCTTTCAGAATTGTCATAAAAAGTTATGACAATTGTCCTATGTTCATAAAAGTTCAGAGAAAGAGAAAGAGAGAGAGAGAGAGAGAGAGAGAGAGAGAGTGAGTGAGTGAGTGAGTGAGTGAGTGAGAGAGAGAGAGAGAGAGAGAGAGAGAGAGAGAGAAAGAGAGAGAGAGAGAAAGAGAGAGAGTGAGAGATAGAGAGAGTGAGAGAGAGAGAGAGAGAGAGAGAGAGAGAGAGAGTGAGAGAGAGAGAGAGAGAGAGAGAGAGAGAGAGAGAGAGAGAGAGAGAGAGAGAGAGAGAGAGAGAGAGAGAGAGAGAGAGAGAGAGAGAGAGAGAGAGAGAGAGAGAGAGAGAGAGAGAGAGAGAGAGAGAGAGAGAGAGAGAGAGAGAGAGAGAGAGAGAGAGAGAGAGAGAGAGAGAGAGAGAGTGAGTGAGTGAGTGAGTGAGAGAGAGTGAGAGACTCACATGTTGCTCTTTTATAGGCGACCTCAGTTATGCTTCATTTTTTTTCAGTATCAGCTCAGTTGTTTCTCCTATTTTTTCTTAAACAAGATATAGAAGATAAAGGTTTACATACATGTACAGCAATAATATGGAACATCTGAGAAGCAGGACACGAAAGCAGAAGTCTTTATTTGCTTTATTTATTAACAACAAAGAAACTTAAAGAGAACTTCCCATCTTAAGAGTTATAAAGTCTGTGCTGCTGCCACAAAGTCTCAGTTACGATGACTCAGAAAATAACAAGAAGTCGTGGTGGCCGTGACCTCATGTCTGCAGCAACTAACAGTTCATTACAACACACTGATGGGGAGGAGAGTAGATAATGCAGTAAGTCAAACAGATCTGCTCTCTCCATCTCCTCCCATTCATCTATAGCTCATTATTTCTTTTCCCGTCTCTCTTTTTGTCCTCATCATCTCTCTCTAAATAAATCTTCTCATCCTCTTCTAATCTGAAAAGGTTGCACTTTTGCTCATGTCAAAAAACTCTTCAATGAAAATATTTAAGCAGTCCACTCCAATACCTTGTGAGGGTTCGAGTCCGTGGAGGCCAGAAAAAAGACCCAGAGCCAAGAAACAGTTGCTGAGAATGAATGATTAGGGCCCGACGCTCCGCGCCAAGAGCCGCACGGCCAAAGTGTCTTTGGTTTACAGGGGAGTTATTGATAATTTATCGGATCATCTGCTTTTTCTCTGACGTGAAGCCAAGATAAAGCGGAGCGAGGCTTCTTAACAGAAGCCAGCATTTGAGCTAGCTTCACCAGAGCGGATGGTTCGACAGACGCGATGAGATATTTCCATCAACAGATGGGATTTAGCCTTTCGAGTGGATTGTAACACTGTTGAATCGAATACAATTAGATATTTTGAAGTTTTCATGTCTGTCGAGTTTGGGTAATTGGTCGTGTAATACTAAAAGTGACGCTCAACTTTTTACTACAGCAATGTTTTCTTGCATCCGCACATTACACCACATCAAAATTTTAAAATACCGTACCTCAAATTGTTCGTTTCGCAAGCCACGACGAACTTTTGTAATCACACAGTCAGTTCATTATCTTGCAATGAGTGGCTAGTGTCTTAAACTCCGCGCACGGCCATATACGAGAACACGCTTTTACCTCAATAATTCATAATGGCGGAGAGATGCTGAATAATTGAAGTGAACTTGAAGGCTTTTCTGCACAGTGGAGCTTTTACATCGGGCTTGATGTATCTGGATGAGAAAAAAGGGGGTTGGGGAACATAGTGGTAAGCTGTGTTTTCACCACCCGTCTCATTGATCAATAATTCAACGAGAACCTCTGACTGGGACCTGTGCTCTCCAAAACCAGTAAACGACAAAAACCAATCCGAGTTCCTTTTCCACGGTTGAATTCGGCAAAGACTGCGGTCTCCACAGGAAACACTGAGGCAATATTACACTAAGTGCCTTTCATCTAGTAAATGAGAAAAATAGCATAGCCAAGAAGGACTGATGTGTGCACCACGCTTGTGTCCTATCGGCGCTGATGGGAGAAGATCACGCTCTGGGCAGCGCTTCATCATGTGAGCGGACCGCTGTGTCTGCTCTCCAAACTCTCATCAAAGGAGGCAGAACAGAGGGAAACGGCCCCATCGACTCTGATCTCGGGTTGTTAAGGCACGGCAAGTGACTAATTAACACAAAAGAAAATAGCGTGTGCCTGCAGAATGTACCTGGAGAGCAAATTTATGAGATGTGCAGACGCCTGGAGGGGAGAAGTTTAAACGGTTGAATCTATCGGATACTAAAGTTTCAGGAGCTCTTTTAATCAAAGTTTTTATTGGTTAAACTTACAGGTTAAACTGGGAGTTTTGGAGGTCAGGGAACTCTAGCAAAAACAGTATACTGGATTATATTCTCGTTAACAAAAATGAAAAATCTTTGATCACTTATTCACCCTCATGTCATTTCTTCTTTTGTGTTCTGCAGAAGAAACAGTCATGTACAGGTTTTGAGGTTGAATAAATAATGACAGAATTTTAATTTTTAGGTAAAACTACCCTATTAATTCATTCTTCACTTTGACAAAAAACTCTTACAGGCCATTCAAACTTATATATAAAAAATATATATCATCAGTAGACACGGATGGTTTTTTATTCCTGCTAGGCCATTGGGATTACTCAAACATTGTTCAAGGCTCAAACCAAGACAAGCAAAAACCGCCCGAGGTTATGAGCAACCCTCACCGTTGACAATCTGAATACTGCGATATCTCCCCCATTTAGAGGTCAAGCTGGGCTTTGTCTGATATGATTTATGATACAGAAGCTCACCTAGGACTACTGAGGAAAATACATGTCGTCCTGTGTTGCACGCTTAGAAAAACACGGTCTGATCGCCGGTGATCGATGGATCGGGCGGTGGCTGAAGTTAGTGGGGATGAAGATGGGCAGAACGTGTCAGAGACACCGGTGGTTAATCTTCATCTGCGCTCAGAGTTTCCATGTGTCCCCTCAAGTTCATGTTTTGCTGTATTGATTTACGTCTGCCGGATGGGACCTCCTGTTTTGAGGGTGAAAAAGTTCTTTCTCAACTGAAGTGACTCACATTTATTGGTAATAAACGTCTCTGTTTGAAAGTCTCTTTTACCCGTTAACTGTTACCGTTCTTATTGTACGATTTACTTAATATTTCATTGTTGAATTCTAATCTAATAATGACAAACTATATAATGATGGAAAGCTTAAAGACACAAATTTTCATAACAATAAACATAATCTAAAAAAATAAAAATGTTGCTGTTATTGTTATTTTTTTTAATATACCTAAACTTAAAACAATAATACCTCAAATTAAAAATTTGTTTAAAAAAATATAATAAATATGTGAAAATATGAGATTGCCTGAAGAGCAAATGTCTCAAAGTCTCCTTGAGAGTTTCAGAAGAGATCCATCAAACGTCATTTTAAAAGGAACTGGACGATGTCTCATTAAACACTTCCAAGATTATAAGGTCTGAACTTGTTTTTTTTACTTTATTGTCTCATTTGTGTCTAATTTTATTTCTCTAAAAACATATTAGTAGAAACATCTCAACGCTGATGCCAAGTCTCCTAAGCAACATCTGAGTAGTGAAGATGGAAATCACCAGGTTAAAACTGATGTACGGACATTAAGAATATAAAACATTTTGATCAAATATGTAAAAAAATACATAAGCCGAGCTAAAACATCAACATCCAGCTCTCTGCACAGCCTTGAACAGTCACTTTCTTTATAAAGACAAAAAATCAAAAGGCACCACCAGCCGCCATGGGAAAGGTCCTCTCTCCCTCATCTCGTCTCCGTCTTTTCTTCAGAAGAGGAAAAGACAACAACGTGGCCTACAGTAACGCACGTTATACCTGCGCCTGTGTTCCACAAAAGCATGATGGCAACAAGCACTTAATTTGTGGTTAGGGCTTTATAGTGAGGTGTGCTTATCCCCACAGGAGTTCATTATTTTCACAGGCCCGCTTCATTGTGTTCCTCCCCCCTCGACGCGCTCCTCTTGTGGGGTGATTTAATGCAATTCTCTCGGTAATAAACAACTGAAGTGCATGACCACAAACACGCCGCATACATTATCCTCTCGTTTTTTCTGCTTTCTTTCCCTCTGGAAGGTTATTCTATCATGTAAATGAGTCTGTGCCAAAACATATTTTTTAGTCATTGTTATTATTCCAAGCGAGCGTTATTTTCAGTCAAGGATGTGATTTTCATCGCTCTTCACTTGACTATTATAGATTAGTTTAAAATGCAATAGTGAGCCCTTTTGAAATGAAATGATTATGATATTAAAATGTCACATGGAGGAAAATCTTTTCAAGGTATACTCTATGTCAAGTGTCTAAAAGAACTTTTCACAAACAAAATGAGTGAAAACAAATTACGAGTTTATGGCCAGTGTTTTAAAAAAAATTACACAGTCTGGAATATTCAATTCTGATTTGAACCTGCAATTTCATGTTTTTAAAGAGATGACGATAGAAAGACAAAATTGATATATATTGTAGTTTTAAAGCTACAGTCATTTTTGCACCTCAATTGTACCACCAAACAGATTTTTAACCAAAAATATGCAGTAGTTTCACCCCAGTGCCAGAATTTCAAGGAAATTGATCTTAAAGGGATAGTCCACCCAAAAATGAAAATTCTTTCATTATCTACAGTACTTACCGTCATTGCAAACCTGTATGACTTTCTCTCTTCTGCAGAACACAAACACCGATTTTTTTGAAGAATGTTGGTAAGCAAACAACATTGACCCTCGTTGACTTCCATTGTACGGACACAAAATCACCGAGACATTTCTCAAAATATCTTCTTTTGTGTTTCTCCAAAAAAGGTGACATGATGGTAAATAAATGATGACAGAATTTTTATTCTTAGGTGAACCTTTCCTATAAATTAACATTAAGTGGGAATATCAAACACTGTAACACAAATTATCAAACATATAAATACTTAACGATGTAATAAAAATAAAAATTGTTATAATAAAAATAACAACAACTTTGTCACGAAATGTCACTAATCAAACGTTTTCTTTGTATGTAAAGTTGCTTTGTTTGTATGTCCGCAAACCTCAAAGAGCACTTTTACACTTACACATGTGCACGCAGCTGCTACAAACCAACATCTGAAAGCCCGTTCTCGCTATTCTTTAACTCCTCGGTTCAAGCGTTCGTTTTTAAACCCTCGCCTTGAGCGGAGGCGACTGCAGACCATCTGTGGCAGCCGAGGAGACAACTGTTGCTATCTAAATTAGCCAGTTCCATCATCTTGATACATCAGTGGAGTACCTGGGCTCTCTGTGACCTTTCTCTCTCCCTATACCCAACCCTCTGTCCTCGCTAATATAGATGCAAACAGAACTGGGTCAAGCTCCAGGTATAAATCTTCCTCGGCGAGGCAGGCCGCCGTTTGCCAGGTTTCTACCGCGGGCACGTGTGACGGACAGAGAAAGAGTGGAAGCGGATGGGGACCAGGGCTGGAGGCGTGAATGCTATCGTCACCGCCCGTGGGTAAAGAGCAGGCTGGATGCTCGAAGCCCTGCCTTCTGCTCGGCTAACAGTTGGTCTTTACCGTGTGTTTCTTCAAACGGCAGAGAGCGGCTGACCAAGCATTTTTCTAAGTCTTTATCATAAGAGAGATTTTCAGTCAAATGACATCGATTGAGGAGGAAGAAAATGAATTAGAATAGGAAGCCACTTTTATAATTCATTTTTCTTTCATTCTCTACAAACCAGATGCAAAATTAGAGCAATTTACTACAAGGTCGTGTTTGTTAACATTAGTTGATGCTTTAGCTAACATAAACTAACAATGAACAATACTTCCACAGCATTTATTAATCCTAATTTATGATAATTTAAGCATACACTAATACATTTTAAAATCAAAGGTTGCAACTTTTAACATTAATTAATGAACAAACATGAACAATTGTAATTGTAAAAAGCTACATTGCTCATTATTTTGTTAGCTATTGCATTAACAAATGTTACAAATACACTTTTTTTTAAGGTATACGGTTGCTGAGGTATTCTGGGCATTTATAGGTGGTTGGCTGTTTTCAACTAGAAACTGAAAACTTTTTACATGTTTTTCTGCATCCTGGGGTTTCAAAGTGCAAGTTTTTGAAAACAATACTGTTGTTGTATACAAAACTACAAAAACTACGACAAAAATTTACATTTATGAAAACAGTGATGTCACAAACATGCATATAGTATTATGTGTTTCTTTCCAATGCGTCATTGAATTAAAAATTAATAAATTTAGTCATGTAAATGTATAAGTCAAAGGTCAATCCAATCCAATGTCTCAATGATGTCATAAAGCCTGTGGTCATTTTATGTTTTATTGGCCATCAAAAAAACACTGCCTGGCAAAGTAATAGCAAAATGCTTCTCAACAAGTAAAAGTTATGATCCAAATTTTAAAATGTATAAGCAACACTAACCCTGCTGCCATTTTTTCCCAAGACGAGACATTTTGTTCCTCATTACAGTGATGAAAATAATCTTGGCATTCTCTGTTCTTTTCACAAATGAAATTGCGTCTCAACAGCAGTAGCGCGTTGCCGTATAATTACATTACATTTCAATCACATTGTGCAACGGTGACAATCGTTTTACGGCCAACGTGTCTATCCGAAGGCATAAAGTCTGTGTAAAATTAAATCATGACTTGAACGTTACATCTGTGTGAAATCATAACTCGGCTTTGAGAGAACACAGGCCCTTGTCTGCGAAATACACTTCTAATCAATTTTACACCTGCCTTCTGGCAAAGCGCAGGTAATGAGAAAGAAATGGCTACAAATCCAAGCCATGACAAAACCATCAGCAACTCTTGTTTTCTAAAACCACAGACGTCTGTTGGCTCTTCCCTCACTCAATATTTACAGCCGGGTGCAGAAGTGATGACATGATTTAAATGGACATTTGCTGAGGCGCTTTTTTATGCGAGCGCTTTTAGAAGCTCTGGCGACAGGCCGTACCATTGCGCAGGGGTGTCGTTTGGAGACGTTTGGTGAAATACTGCCATTTTACCCTGACATCTCTATTCCACAGGCTGCCGTTAGCCTCACGCTTCAACGTACACACACCTGCGTCTCGTACAATCTCTCTTTTCTGCTTATGTAAGAACCATAACAGAGCCCAGGGTGTTCTGAGGTAATGTGGCCTGAAAGCACACTGTCTGTATTTGTGTTGTGATGTTTAACCGTGTCCCTGCCAGGGCAAAGGTTAACATCTGACCCGATGACTAAAATCTTCTAAAAATTTGACTTAAATTCAGTCTTAAGATGAGGAAAGTTGAGTCACATGTAGCCTTGCATAGAACTTTGGTATAGAGCTATGTAGCCGTTAAGTTTAAATACTAAAATCCAAAGATATTTAATAGTTTTTGAGTCATGGCTTCTTCCTGGAATCTGTAATAGATGTTTTAAAAGTCTGTGGTTAACATAATTAAAGAAAATTTTACATTTTGTTCAACATTTATTACAAAACAAATATATCATAAACATAAAGGGACTAGAATTATTGTCGGATTTGTCAAGCATACAAATTCATATTCTTATAATTGAATAACTTGATATTAAATTATGTTTAAAAAAAGTTAGAAAATCCATGTTCAAGGTATGATTGTGTGCACATTTTATAACAAAATAAATGCAAAATAATTTACCTAAAATAATTATAACCTAAAATTATGACCTAAATTAAAAACCTGCATTAAAAATTAAACCTACATCTGCTAAAACAATTTAACATTTTTGTGTCCATTCATTTGCAAGAACTTTCTTTTGGTTGCAATAACTTACACCAAACTTTCTCTGTAGCGGCCGATCAGACTTGCATATAAATTTCAGATGATTCCTTCTTATAAAACGTATATTTTTTGGATTCCTTACAGCTCTCTTTAGATCATGGCACTGCATATCAATTAAAAAGGTCTGAAAAATTCACTAACGTCCTCACAAACCGTTATTATGCAGTGTGTATGTAGTGTAGTACCCTATAAATATCTTTAGAAATGTAATGCGTCTCTAATAAATTGCTTTCTCATAGAATATCAAATCATATCCTGTTTCTTTAAGAATAAGATGGAATAAGAATAAATCAACAAAAGAAGATACTAAGTCTTTGTCTACTTTTCTTTTCATCTAGATTATTGTCTGAATGAATAAACTAACGCAAGAAAACAGTTATGCCTTTAAAAATACAACAAAAACAAACATATTCCTGATCTCATATTTTATATAAGCAGTATTTAAAGAAATTGTTCTGTCATTGTTTATCATGTCATTTCAACTTTGTGTAACACAAAAGGCGAATATGAAGAACACGCTGAGCACTTTTTACCATATAATAAAAGTAAATGGGGACTGACTTTTTTAAAGTTTGAAAGCCGTGATCTCCATTTATTGTAATGACAATGTGAGTAAACTATGATTATGATTTTTCATTTTAGTGAAAACCATTCATTCAAAACTTAAAACAAACCATCATTTTGATTAAACAATCGCAGCAAAGCTTGCTTTGAAAAATGATCAACAATAATTAGACAGGGCACATAGAGATATTTTTTGAGAAGCAAATGGTTCTCCTTCATCATTAGCTCACATTATTGCATCATGAAAGTGAATTGAAAATAAATCCTATGGATTGTTGCTTAGCATACTACAAAACAACGACGCACACTGTGAAAGTAAAAATGCTAAAAGATAAACTACAGTACAAATAAATGTTACCCACAGAGAGAGCCGAGTATACTGATCTGAAACCCGTTCAGCTAGTTAAATACCTGATGGCGAGATTTCAGTGAAGCTGCTCTGAGATCAGCATAAAAAACACCACCCGAAGCCCTAACAACAGCTAAAAAATGCACCTGCTTGAGCGCATGCATCAGGCGGACACCAGACCGCTCCGCAGATAAATCGAGGCCTTCCGACTGGGATAGAATGAGCCTGCAGGTGCTCGAGAGATATTTCCTGCTCAGTTTCTCGCAGGGATGCGGTACTGCTCGGAGATTCAGCCAGGCTAAACGAAACATGGACGCTGTACACGTTTCCAATCAAAATTTCCATAATTCATTTTCATGCCTTTTTTTTTCAAATTGTAGGAAGGGCAATGTGAGCTGGAAAGGCCTAACATAGTCAGGGAGTGACAACCCGGTGATTAGCTAGCAGGAAACGACACTGTTAGATTGTAATCAATTGATCTTCTGCAGCTTTTCTCTCTACTTGACCCTTTTTTGCAAAATCCTCCTTTTCAAGAAGAGCTGCTATCTGTTTTTGCTCTCTTCTCCCACCATTTCTCAGTACGGTTCCTCACTGTTGTTGATTTATTGTTTGACCACACTCACACACACACCATTAACCAATCCCCACTTGTAAAAACAAGAAAATTCTTCTACCACAATGAATTAAAACTGCATTTTGTTGCCATTTAACCTAATGGAATCAAAAGTCTTCATTGGTTTTTGACCTCCCAACTCTAAAAATGCACAAAATATTGCAAAGCCTTAAAAATGACTTCACAGATAAAAAATCTGCCTATTTAGACATAAACACTTTATCAGGCCTTATATTTTGAAATTTCTAGACTTTTATCTTGATGCTGACATGTTTTTTCATACGGACAAAAAAACTGTAACAAATACTGTATGACCCTTGATTCAAAATCTCCACATTTTTTATCAATACTACATTATTTAACAATATCTTTAAAGAAATACAGCAAATTATGGAAGGAATTTCCTGACAAATTTATAAATATAAATTAAATCATGTAAATGAAAATAAAAACCAGATTAACCATTTCATTATAAAAACTGTGTCAAAATGAAAATAATTGAAATAATAATGGGTGTGAAATTATTTCATTTTGATTTTTACTGTGATAAAGCTCCTTCCCTGTCAAATTGAAAAATAACATGCAATATGGGATGAGACATTTAATTGTTTTGAAGTAAGATAAAAAATATAGTGTCACACTTCACTACAGCCCACATAAAAAATCTTTTCCCACTTCACAAAAATATTTGACTATATAACATTGTTTACTATCTGACCAAACAACAGTAATAAAAGGAGGCAGAGTTATTGCAAAGGGTGAACTGATGCACCAATCAGTTAGTTCCGTCTCTTCACAGGAGGCGGGGCTTTAGCAAAGGGTGAACTGATGCATTAATAAATTCATGCTGTTTTTTCACAAACACTCTGTCTGGCACGTCTTAAAAACAGTTAGACAGAGCATCAACAGTTGTACATTTCAAAGCTGCAACCACGCAGTCATTTCTTCCCTTATCAATAAATAAAACCTCTCCTTCTCCCTCAATCTCACGCATTATATTTTTTACAGTCTTGTTCGCTTCTTCCAAACATTTAGTTGGCATTGGATGTCTAGGGGCCGCTCTGAAGACAAGTAGCTATTCTCTTTATCTGTATGGTTAAATATTTCCCGCTTGTTTGTTGTGTTTCTCCTCACCGTCTACCTCAGAACCGTTTTTCGGATCCGTTCTTTTAATAGGTCCCAAACCGACCGGCCTAGCATGTGAACGCATTTGATCGCGACTTCTTTGTATATTTTTGTATTACCTGAAAGACAAAAGGCCTGAGATTTCAGCCCGCAAACACGTTAAACGTCAGCGTGTCGCGTGTTGCTATGGAGATGCGATTAAAGTTTAACGACACTCTGAAGCCGAACTTCTCTTCCATCTTTCATCTTTGCCGCATTTCCACCTTTAAATTGTTTATGTCTGCTTTACCTATCATTTATAATAGATTTTATTGACGGTTTTGTCAAAGAGCTTTTAATTAGAGTTGGCAAACGGGAACTCGCAGCAAACTAGAGATGAAGCCAACTTGTAATCCATGCATGAAAGTAAAATCTCACTCTCTCTCTCCTTTTTACTGTTGAAAGGGTCTGGACACCAGGTGCTCATGTAGATGTAGAGCATTTTTCCCTGTGGCGTGATAAATTGGTCCACATAAAGAGGGTATTCATCCAAAAAACTACAGTCTGCCTCTCATAGCCCTGTGTAGAGAAAAACAGACAGGAAGCTACAGTAGAGAAATTCTTTAAGAAGTCAATATAATGCTCACAACCGCTGCCATTCTGCACACAGGTGATGTTTATATTTCGCCACAAAGAAAGAGCGGCACAATACTGTATTTAAAAAACATTGCAAACGTGCATATTGTAATAAGATTATCACAATGGTTTATGAATGAACATTTGTTTTTTTTGTACTGCAACACTGAAACATTGAAGCTTTACAGCTTGAAGTGATGCTTTCTTTTCCTTGAAAGAAAAAGGATG
This sequence comes from Beaufortia kweichowensis, assembly GCA_019155185.1. Lineage (NCBI taxonomy): Eukaryota > Metazoa > Chordata > Actinopteri > Cypriniformes > Gastromyzontidae > Beaufortia > Beaufortia kweichowensis. The sequence continues at coordinate 4,959,879 of CM032816.1, read as the reverse complement.
TACTTAAAAAAGTATGTTGGTATATAATTTTCAGTTCTTTTTATATATTGAATATTGCATTACTTAGCAAGTTACCACATATTGTCTTTTAATTTAATATTGTGCAATTCTAACATAAGCCTTAACCTGTTAAATGTCACTGCACACATTGAGCATACACATAATAATGCACTATCCAAAATAAAAAAATTAAAATAATGTTTTGTCAAATTTAAAACGTAAATCAGATTTGTAGTGAGGCATTTAAAAAAATAAATATTTATTTATTTAATTGTTCATTTTTTGTTCATTTATATTTATTTTATTTATTTTGTTAGTTTATTTGTCAAATATTTATTTCGGTTTATTCTACATTTATATATAGCATGATTAGAATTTAACTATGAAATACTTGTAAAACAGTCACAGTTAACAGGTTAAAGTAATATGTTGGACTAAATACAACTCGGTGGACAAAATACTTCACTGGAATAGTAACACTTGGTTAGGACAGTGTAATGCAAAAATGCATCATGATGTAACACAATCACAGCCACAAAATCATTAGCTATATCTTAAAAAAAAAAAAACGCTATAAAATATTCAATAAAAGCCATAGAGCAGTGCAGGGAACTTGGACGGTCACTGTTATGTGTCTGTACATGAGAAGAACTCTTGTATTAAATATTTACAGTCTTGATGCAGTTGTGACAGCAAATGTCACTTCTGCTTTAAAGGGTCTGCTCTCCAGAAACGACCCTTCATCTAGTCCTTTGGCCAGAATGTTGCTTGCCTAAGCTATTTCTGCATGCTGTTGCTCTCGTTTACAAAACTTATATCATCTCCCATTCAGGACAACGATACAGAACGACAAAATAAAGAGTTTACTTTCTCCCTGCTCACTTATCAGCCAAGATTTGGAGGAGAGGAAACAGCTAAAGACAAAGCAGAATCCTCAGTGGGAAATACCGCCTGAGGTAAGACACAGGTGGATGGAGCCGGCAGCGGGGTCACGCTAAAGATTTATATTATGTACAAAGCAAAGAACAAGAAGAAAAATGGCCGTCCGTGGAGCATTGCGGAGAAGCCGGCGAACCAGCTGTTGGGTAAGCGCGGGGGGAAGTGGCCAGGTAAGACAGAGGCCTGGAAATAATAATCACAAGCCCATCTGCTGACCTGAGACTGCATGGCCCCAGGGCCCGAGGCACACCGCCCTCCGTATGGAGCTTATCGCCCCGACACTGGCGAGGACGCGGAAGGGCTTCTGACATACGGCCACATGCTCCCGTTCTGTGTTTGTTCCTGTTACTGCACATGAAACAATGCACATGTTAAAGGCCACAACGCATACAATATATTGTGCTTTATCACAATGGGTTAAAGGTGGATGATGTCCCACAGGGTTGATTAGTAATGAAACAAACAGATTGAACCATGTTTCAGACCCTGATTTTGCAATATTAAACTTTTTCTTTATCCAATATACAGTATAATGTGTACATGATTTTTACACTTTTTTTATATACATTACAACTTTCACTCAGTTGTGATTCTCGAGACAGTCAAATATTTTGACATAAATAAAGTTGTAAAACTTTACAATAAGGTTGTATTTGTTAACATTATTTAATGCATTACAGTAGTTAACATGAATATACTCAGACCGGCTCCAGACACAAATTCACGGACGGGCATTTCATTTTTTCAGGGGGGCACAAATGAGATCAAATGAGATGCATTCTCTGTAAAGCTGCTTTAAAGCGATATGTATCGTGAAAAGCGCTATACAAATCAATGTGAATTGAATTGAATGAACTCAGTTAACATACTGCGGTAAAAAAAAAAAAATGTGGAGTTTTTATAACATGATACGCAACATCACACGAGTGCTGAATACCATCACGATTGAAAATGTGACACTCATTTCATATGACAGTTCAAACAAGTAATTAATATTAAGTCACTTACATTTTAGATGCAATATTGACTGTTTTTGTTGTTTCAGCAGCGAAAAATAGTTCAAAGCTCACAGCAGAACCATAACGCGTCAGTCTCACAGCAGCACTTTAGCAAACAACCAAATATTTCCGCGCTCACTATCGACAAACCAATCAAATACGTTTAAAAAAAATTTTTTGAAATCAGACCAAACTCATTTTTATTCATGTGTTATGTATATACAAAACGATAACTTTTGATAAAAGCAGCCTATATTGATAAAAAATAAATAAAAATATATTGTGCAAACAAGCAAGGACTGGTGGTTGGTTTGACGTGGAGCTGGTGAACAGGTGAAGGGAGACAGCAGGATCGTCCAGGGCGGGCACTAGTGACCCACAGGGCGGGCCAGGCCCCCCAATGCTCGCCCATGGCGCCGGGACTGAATATACTTCTTGTATTTTTAAGTATTTACTTGTTCAAATCAAAGTTGTATCTGTTGACATTAGTTAACATTCACAATGAACTAAAATAAACAATTGTATTGCCATTAATTAACATTAACGGATATTTATAAATGCTTAAAACATTATCGCTCATTGTCTGTTACCTAATGCATTTACTAATGTTAACAACCAATGAAGTTTTATGAATTAATTTACTTGAAATCACAGAAAAAGCTAAATAAATATCACATGTTTCTGTGTCATTTAAATCTGCGAGCAATTTTTGTTTATCTGTCAAATAAGTTATTAAGCAAATATGCAAACAGATTCACAGCGTTAATCTAATAGGTTTTATATTGCAAGAAATGTCAGTTTGACGTCATTTGCATTTAACCCACCTTAAGATAAGTTTGTAAAGTAACTAGTAATTGTATGTTTTAAACAGAGATTGTGATGAAGAGGCAAAAAAACTACATGGCCAATGAATCCACATCTTAGAAAAACATCCAGACACTCACACCTGTTATGTGAAAAAAATGGATCCCGTTGTCTTTCGGTTTATGCAGAGTGATTGCTTTAGATGGCACGTTTGTCTAATGGCTGTTATCCCAAAGCAAATGTGATGATTTATCAGTCCCGTGTTAAATGTGATGAATTTCACACCGCAGAATAATACACAGCGGAGGCTTTTCAACATCAAAGCAGAAATGCCTAGAGAAAGCCGGTCCAGGAGCTCATATGTCTAAAAGCCAAACTAGTTTAATTTAACCATTTATTTGGCGGTTAATAGCAGCTTGAGACGGCACATTAACGAAACCTGGGATTAAAACATTTATCATATTAGGGCGCTCATAGCTGATTTCCAGCGTGCGCATCTGTAATGGCCTCTCCTGGAACAAATCAATATTGTGTTACTCCGTAATTGACCGATTATGAGGCTAAGACGAGCAAAAAGTCGAATCATAATTATACGCGGTGATGAAACTGAAGGGCCGAAGGAACGTGATGAGAAGCCACAAGGAAGCAGAAGGCCTCAGGTCTCCCTCTGAACCCACTTAACAGGCGGCATTGACAGGCGCTCGCTTCTCACCGCAACCCCGGATGCTAATTACAACCATTGGGCTTCGCGAAGAAGAGAATTTTTATATTGAATCCCAACATCTGCTGTGAGAGAGTACTTACAGTTGCCACGGTGAACGCGCGGCTACTGACGGGATGTGAACCCCGGTCCGACACGTGAAGAACACACAAGTCATAAATCACCCCGGTCAGGACAGGTGCGTGGGCCAAAGAAGAGACACTGGAGGAGAGGAGTGCTGGAGTAGACCATACACAACATCCACTGAGATCTGTGGAAAGACATTCATAAAGCAAATATATATATAACAGTCAAAGCCTTTGACTCGCAGTCCAAGAGAGATATAATGAGAATTAAAAAAAATTACGACTGAACTTACAAATATAGTTCTACAATACAATAAAGTCACTTATTTCTACTGAAAATAAGCAAAAAATGTTAAATTCTAAATGTAATTTTTTGAAAATCTTGAATATCTTATACTGAGTTGTGTGTCATATAAACATCTTTTTGTAAAGGTATTTTCACTAGAAAACAAATAAAAATAGTTACATTACATTTAGGCATATTTAGCAAACTCTTTACTTACTTTACAAAACTACTTACAGTGAGAAAAGCAACAAAGCTGACAGCAAAACATCGAAGCGAAACTAATACTAACATAAAACAGATTAATAGAATATATTCGTTAGTTACATATAAAAAATAGAGAACCCAATTTCAAACTATATAGCCAACTCAAAAATTATTTTCAAATATTTGTATTGTACTATTTTAATATTATTTATATAAAAAATCTATAATAAAAATCTATATGCACTTTAAGTTTTTAGAATGCAGACTAAACTAGATTTTACATTATTTAAAGACAACATGAGTGATGTTAACCTCTGTAAAAGTCACTACCCCAATACTAGGGTGTTGCTAGGGTGTTACCAGGTGGTTGCTATGAAGCTCTCGTTGCTTACTGCCCCACCTGCGCTAAAAGGGCTTCTAAAGGGCATCATGGCACAAAAAACATAAATATGAACATATTAAACAACAACAGCACTGTTTTTCTAAATAAGTTACATGATTTGAGTCTTTAAACATGTATGTGACACGAACAGAGCTGGAGAAGTGTGATAATTTAAATCTCATAATCAAAGCACGAGCAAACGTCACTAATAAAGCAATTTATTTCACTTTTACATGATTAGCAGTAACAAATTATTATTGCCATATTATTAGGGATGTCCCGATCCGATCACGTGATCGAAAATCGGGCCCGATCACGTGGTTTCAGACTCGATCGGAATCGGACGTTACCTCCCGATCAGGACTCGGATATATATGTATATATATTCTCATTATTTTGAACACATCTATAGTTATGTGGTGGCACAGAGTTTTAGACCTCTTGACTCCACACAGAAACAGCAACGCGTGCGCAGTAAGAGTTAGGAGTGCCGTTCCTAAAAGCACATTACTGGCTTTGCAAACACTGTGGCACTTTTATTTTTTTATTTGTTTACATGCCTGCCGGGTATTTAAAGTTGAGGTGCTATTTGTTTTTATATTAGACTTTTTTATATATTTTTTTTTTTTGCATTCAGCTTACTGTTGCACTAAAGTCCAAAAGTGAAGAATTTATGTTATTTATTACTTGATTGTTCAAGCTACCTCACAGAAGTGCTCTGTTTGTTAACAGTGTTGTTGAATGTTAAAATAAGATGAATTAAATAAAAAGAAGGAACATCCTGGATCTGTTTCTTCGCTCTTCTTTATTCTTTTTTTATGTATTATAGAAGTATCGGATCGGGACTCTGTATCGGCAGATACTCAAAATCAAATGACTCGGACTCGAGGGCAAAAAAACCTGATCGGGACATCCCTACCTATTATCCTTTTAAAAGTCTCTATAAGGTTACTGTGCGACTGTATACACGCTTACAAAAACACACACGTTCGCCCCTGACACACAGTCAATCTGAACAGCACAAAAGAAACCTTTAAACAGATCATCACCCCATCACAGTTGTGATATTGCTGACCTAAACAGACGTTTTGTCTTACAAACGGCGGCCCGTGAAGTTCGCGAGCAGGCTGCCGGCGATGATAGAATTGATTCAATTTTGAAGGCTGGAGGAAAACAAGAACTTTGCTGAGGTTCCCACTTTGAACCGAGAAGAAGATCCACAAAGCGGAGGCAAATTTTAATTACATCGATTCAGCTTCCTCAAATGTAGAATTCTATCACCCAGTCAGCACAGTTTGTGTTTTCTCTCGCTGCAGATGGGAGACGGTGTGTTTTTTTGTAAAGCGCGGTGCTTTGTGCAGTCAATACACAAAAAACAGCAGCACAAAAAGCTCAGTTTGCCGTTATCAACATAATACGTGAAAGGTCTGTGCAAAAAACACACACATTATTCAAAAGCCCTGTTTAAAAACGATCGCAGTTGCAAAATGCAAACAGGCGGGGAGGTTATTGTGACATTTTATGATGCTAATAGTTTATTAATGAGTGAAGTGCTTGTTGTTTATCCTATAGTAACTGTTTTTTATGCTGTATATTCATAGATCCTGTTTGTTTGCAATAAACACATGACAAACTATCAAGTTACCAATTATACAGTATGAATCAACTCTACAATCCACCTATTTGTGGTATTTTTGTCTGTTAAATAAAGGCATAATGTGCACAACTAATCTTTCTTTGTCAGCAAGACGTCATACAAAATGCTGTTTTCATTCTTTCATTTTTGACTCTGGGCCTGTAATTGTGTTATTATTAGTATAGTTCTTTGCTGCCTTGTCTAAAATTGCCTGCATTTGATCTTTTATTCAATTATTTTCGTGCTATTTTGCAGCAACACTATAGACCTTTTGATGTTGGACGGCTGTAGCATCCAAGAGGAAAATTTCATTGTTCGGATGTTGCCCGGGAAACTTACTAAAGTCGTCAAACGCATTACAGTTCAGTATTACAGCTCGAATTTGGCTTCGATGTTTCTCTTAAAAATCCAGGAGAAAATGTTATTCAGTAAATATTCAACCTCATAATAAAATCTCCGACATTAGACAGTTTGAGACATTGTTGAGATCTATTCTGAAGGAGAGAAACAAGTGACACTGTTTCCCAGAAAAGACAAATCTGAGAAGACGAAGACTTACCCAGAAGAAACTGTTTTGAGATTCCATGCCGTTCTCTGTTTTGTTTCAATTAAGTATCAACTCAGTCTCTGATGTTTCTCCTAAAATTGCAAAAAAAAAAAAAAGAGACAATTGCTAAAATACATTAAGAATATGTAGCTGTAAAATCAATCTCGAATGTATAGGTAAAATAATCTGGATTTGGGTAAATTTGAGTTTATTGACACACAAGACTTAAGCAAAAGTTTTCATTTGCTCTCCACTTAAATCTCAATAAGGTGAAATAATTACGATTTTAAGCTGATCATATCTGTGATTTCTCTTTCATAAGCATTAAGCAAAACTGATTTATTTTCCAAATATTCTCATTGTGTATCAGAAACAGACGAAACATTAATAAGAGCTCATTAACGGCTCACAACTTCCTACGTGTCCAGATTCTGAAGAAGAAACAGTTCTTTTACAGCTGTAAAGTATATGTGTTCAACGTGAATTGATCCGTTTCGGCACAGCACGACCAGCTCTGTCAAAAACGAGGAAAACAGGCGAGGAGAAATGATGGTGTTGTGCGGCTCGCCCTCAGGCATGAATTAGTTTCCACCTGCCCTCCTCTGTTACACACTTAGCACCTTCTTTCTTTCTGTAATGGGAGTTGGCAAAGGCCAGGGGCAAAAGAAAAACTCTTTATGTTCGCCGGTTTGTTTTGAAGACTGACTGAGGAGGTGGCCGTGGATAATGTTGCCGGGTTAACTGCTCTGACCTAAAGGTAATTGTCAGAAAAAGTGCCGTCACATGCCTTTTATATCTGCTGTGGCTTTCTTTAGGTTGTCCGCTGAGGATGACATATATGACATGACATCAAAAGTGATTTTATTTACCCTATCAATGCATGTTTCTGGTCCCACCGTGCACGATTTACTGGTTATTCCAAATGAAAGAAACATGGTCTGATTCCATTCAAACAGAAGAGTATCGAGTGTTTTACGGCTCTACCCGTGACAGATACTATCAATCACTAGTCCTACCCACTCACAGGCAAGATAAAGTTGATATTAACCTAAATAGGACACATCTGTTTCTGTTATCCGAGTCAAAGTTTAATTAATTCTCAAGTCGTTTTTATTTTTAGTTGCCGTGTTTTTATTTATTGCCGCGCGGTAATGAGGTTGAATAATGGAAATGTGTTGCTCCTCAGTTAGTCGGGATGCGCATCCATGCGCGCCGCCAAACCTCGTGAAACAAACTCGCCGCTTCAACCCCGCTCTGTACCTTTATCGTCTTCTATATCACCTCTCGAGAATCACTGGAGGATCGTTTTTTCCTCAACTTTTTAAAGAGAAAATTAGTCTTCTCCCCTCCAGCGGAGTTCAAGGACAGATCCGTACAACCTGGAGAAACACACGGCAGCTAAGACCTTGGTTTCGGATGGGAGCGGTATCTAGGGACCATTTCATGCCTGGCTTGAGCTTAGACGGAGCCGTAACCTTAAGCCCTTCGCTTCCAGGATCAATACAAGTTGAAACGGTGCAAGCGCTTTGTCTTTATTGGTCTGTTTCCCAACATTTAAGAGCATGTCTTTGTTTTGGTATTGGCAAGTCATTGGTTTAAGCAACTGGGCGGCATAGCGTGCCATTGAAAGCTTTAGCAACATCTAATTTAGATTGCAATGCTACACATCAACTGCAACCATCAGAAATATGTCTTTAAAACTGTAAAAATGTTAATAAATAGCAGGTTAGATGCCGGTAGATACCACGAATAAAATTCCCAATAATAGACCAATACGGGTGCAGACCGACTTGACTAACCCCGTTTTCCTGTATATTCACACCTTTCGATTGTCTTTGACCGATCCTGTCCCACAGTGGGGTATGACTGCGATAAAATCATGCTTTACAAGACTTTTCTATAATTAGCCTAGCGTGAAAACTTCTTTCCCTGGTCAGATGGTCAGTGCTTGAGGGCGATATGTCACACCGCGTGGGCACAAAAGGTAGCCAAATTGTGTCTATCGAGAACCAGGTGCAATGGCAGACAAATTTGGCTAGAGTCTACCAATTTTAGGCAACACTAGGATAACTGTAGCTTGCCAGACTGCTAGCGAGAGACTAGTTTAAGAGACGGCCGTACCCTTCACCTCCTCGGAACCACTGGCATGCCCGTCGCCCATTCGGGACGGCGGTTAAACTTGAGCGACTCCGTGTCCTTGAATGACTTCAGAAAGTTACTAAATGAAATGAACACGGGGAGTCGAGTCGATGCCTAGCAAGGCTGGAAAATCAACTATGGATCTTTGTAATACGTTTCAATGTTAAGTTTAAAGCTCCTGTTTTGGCTGCAGAACTAAACAAATGAGGTTTGTCTCAGTAATGATGTATTTGAGCGGCGCGCTCCACGCAAGGGCAAGACCTTAATCTGTCATCATTTGTCTGGCTGCGTGAACTCAAGTGTTTCTTAGTGGACATGGGCAGCGTTTTGGACATCTAATGTAGGATGCATCAATTAAATACTGAATCTGTTGTTTTTTTGCAAAGAATTAATAGTCTGTGTACAGCTTTATATTTGTCCTTCTTGTATTTCAAACTGGTTTACAGCATCCATAATTAGTAAAGATGGGCCAGCTGATCTCATAAGAATACATACATATTGTACGAGGTGGCTAATTCATATGAATTTGTACAATATGAATCAAAACATAATGATTCTTCTTCCCAAATTCTTTTAATTATGGTTGTTTTTGACTCATTAAGTACCACAATGTAAAAGCAAACCACTCTTAAAAGTTCCCATGAAATTGATCATACAGCTTATTTTAAAAGTCACCTTTCGGTCAATCGCCACAGACAATCGACTTGTAAAAATGTAACAGTGTTTTGATATAGCACATTAAAATGTGCCCCTCTGTTGACCTCTCACGTAATTCTGCCTTAAGCGATCTTGTCACTTTACATTTTAGCAGGGTTTTCGCACCATTTGAAACACAAATGTGTCATTGGTTGCATATATTGCTCTGATATGTCAGTACTTAAATATTGTAAGAAATGATGATATAAAGACATTATAGTATGTGGTTCTATAAATTTCTCGTGCATCACTAAAACTAAAATGTCATTGTTTAGTGTTAAAATACTTTACCTTATTCTACATGAATATGGAAGAAAAACTAAAATGATGAATGGGGTTGACTTCTTGCCGGGCTACAGCCAGATACAGCAACTTTGATGACCAATGGCTGATCATCTGAGAAGCCTGTTGGAAAAAATAATCAGTTTTACAAATCAGTAAGCACTAGTTATAGCAGGACACCACCCAATATTTATGGCCAGCTCCTTTTTGAGTACAAAAGTTCAACATCAAATAACAAAATACACAAGCTTCACTTTTTTGGGGAAGTTTTGATCAATGAACACAATACGAATTCCAACCGCCATAATAAAAACAAAAAGTCTAAAAGTCTGGAGGTAGTTATCCGTTTCCCGCTTGAAGTTTTTGGGTTAGGATAAAGGAGTGTGGTGTCCTTGTAGAATATGGATGATGAATTGTACTGGCTGTATTGATACTGTGGTTATGAATCTTTCAGTGTAGACGGAATACGAGACGAAAAGCATTGGAGTATAAACATTAATGACGGGTCAATTCTTTCTGACACCCAAATCAATGCATAAATAAATAATTATCATTTAGTAAAATGTATTGATTATCATTTGACGCAAATAGGTAATAATATTTGTGCATATCAGAACAATTTATCATTAAAAAAAAAACTTCAACTAAATGAAACGCTTGCATTATATAAGATGAGACCATGATGTAGCAGGGTCCAAGTTTTTCTCTTATGTCTCTTATGGGCAGAGACTGAAACAGCAGCCCAGCAACAAGGCAAACATCAGTATGGACCCTTGGTGAGCACAACAGGTCATAACCTCTTTACTCAGAGCCCTACGGAGGCTTGGGTCAACACGCACGTGAACCCTGCCCCTCACACTGGGCATCTGGGCATGAAGCCACTGAACCAGTCTGACCTCTATTCCTTAGAGATGTTACAAACAGCACAGGAGACACACGGCCAGATTGTTATTATACTGTATATACATGTTCCCTCTTTTCTGGAGGATAAATGAACAGAAGCGAATACAGTTAAAAATGTAAGGTATGCACACATATGTATGCATCTTGATGGAAAGTTCTAATGAGCAAAATTTATTTGATCAGACCTTGGAAGTCATGTCGGATTGATTGCATTTATGAAACGCTACCCCAACGTTATAATTAAACAGAAAAATAACACAAAACTTTATTTACTATTCTTAAAAAAATGTATTCAATAACAATTGTAAGCTTATTTTTCCTACCTTACTAAAAAAATCTTTGTTTCTCTAATGTTAAATAAACATAAAACAAATTCAAAACACAATACCGTAAGATTTATGCTGAAAAAAATAAACTTAATTCCAAATATATTCCCTTGAAACACGTTTGAAATGTTTCTTGCAATAAGAACGGAAATATTTTTAGTAGAACACAACACAAAACTAAGAAACCAATTTTTGAGGCCTAATTTTCCATTAGGGTGATACGCTTCCATTACAACTACATTTCCCATCATACACTAAACGCAAATGTAAAACACTTCTCGTCTTTGTCAGGAAGTGAAAATTACCCCAAATTACCCAAACTTGTAAGTATGAACTTCACTAAAGCACTGAAAGCAGCGTATCATTTTGCATTAAGTCAGGTCACTAAAAACCAGGCTGTATTTTGGTCAATATCACCATCTTGTGGACATGAACCTTTTGTTACCCAAAGTGCCTCGCAACAGAATAAGTGCTTAATAAATGATCATCAAATTAATTATAATGACACCTACATTTGCCAAATATGGTAAAGATCAGTGTATTAGTGGTTTATAGCAAAACATACCACATGGGCAAACGTAAAGCATGTGAATGACATTAATAATGTCAAAGGCTGTTCTGTTCCAGCATGACAATATCTATGTTGACAAAATAAAGAATGATGCTCTTCACAGTCACGTTGTACCAACGTCTCTTCTAGGTTTGATATTTGGTTATCCAAATATTTTCAGCCATATAAAGCAAAAAGAATTCATCATTCTGGACTAGATCGAGGCGTTAATCTGTTGAAAAAAGGGAGAAGAATAAAGTCACACCCCTTACTATCCACGAAAGAGAGAAAAGAGTAACTTGTAAAAGCAGTAAACAAAACACTCTCATGAGTGAAGCCATTTGTCCACATCTTCACCCGCTCAGGGTCAGACAGGAAATGAGACGACTTTATCATTGTTGTCACTTTGTCTTTGGTTGGTTAGGCAGCTTTCTCTCATGGATTGGCTTCGCGGATGACGGCGCAGGTGAGACCCACCGAGAGACTCTCCTTTCCTCTCGGAGAGCCCCACTTTTTAATATGCAACATCTGTGCCGGGAGAGCTTTCCAAAATGGCTGTTCCTTGGAGGATGACAGTGGAGTCTGCTCAGAACTTGGGCAGGGGGCGTTTGTAACTGCGAGGTTACACACAGATGTAAGCCATCTTCGCAATGTCACTTTGTCCTTTGGTACAATGGCCCGGGGAGGACTATTTTTGGGAGGCCGATTCTTTGCTTCTACTTCTACTTTTTACAAGTTCTGCTATCCGGTGTCCAGCCTCTGATCATGAGCGACCCCCTGATCTCACATACGTTGACAGTCTGCAAGCCGGCGAAGAAAGCGCAGGGCTCTGGGATCTTAAGAATGCGAGCGAGGGGGTTTGTACACCTGCTGCTCCTCTGGGATCTCCGGATCGTAGAGAAAGAGGTCTAGGGACTTGTTAGGAATCACAGGGATGCTGGAGATGGAGAGGGAGGCGTCTGCGAGTGACTGCCTGTGCATCTTGTCGAGCACACTATATCTCTGTAGACGCTGGATGATTCCCAGGAAAACAAAAAGCGCAATGAGAATGATGACTGGGTATTGAATAAAGACACAGAAAGTGCACGGTGACAGCCGTTACAGAAACCGAGACTTGTATGCTGTATATACCTGCAGTGTCTGGAAAGCTACTTGCAAGACATATTCCTCTAACATTTTATTTTTATTCTGTTTATCATTTTCTAAAAAAAAAAAAAAAACTATTTACCCTCCCATCATTCAGAACCTGTGTGACTTTCTTTCTCCTGTGAAACACAAAAGAAGATATTTTGAGAAATGTCTCTGCGGTTTTGTGTCCAAGTCAATGGGGGTCAATGTTGTTTGGTTTGGATAGCAGCTTTCATCAAGTCATACAGATTTGAAATGAGAATTGCTGCTGATGTTTTCTTCACTGGAACAAAAGAAACATATTAAACAAAACAGTCTTTTACATACAATAGTTTATAGTGATCATAAAGCATCTGTGTGGCTTTAAAGAGGACAAAAAAACACCAAAAGAACTTTAGGATTAGAACATAATAAAATAAAAAAATGTTTATTTTTTCCTGAACTAAGTCCATTAAACTTTGTTTTGTTGTCATTTTTCATTATTAATATTTAAAGTGGAAAGTCTTCCATTGGCATACGTTGTTACAGTATAGCTTTCATTTTTAAAAATGCAAATCTAGTTACACTTTTATGGTATGAATTAGATACTGGATTATCTAACAAAAAGGGGGAAGCATTGTGCATTTTGTGCATCCTTACGTACACACACACACTTATAATGCACAGATAAGTCCCAACGACTGATCCCATTGGCTCCATGCACAGCTTCAGTCTGTGCTTCAATGGAAAGCGGTCTAATTCTACTCCAGTTTATTAATATTCCTCTTCTCTAAAGAATAAAAATAATTCAGCATGTTGGCTTGGATCTGAAGGGCCCTTGTCAGTAGGATTATTCCACCAATTTTCAAACAAGACTCTGAGGAAAGTGCAAGAGAAATTAGAAACGAGCAAAGAACGTAGAGAGATGGAGAGAGAGCGCTGAGCTTCATTCCTTTTGCATGCTTACGAACGCATTCATATTTAATGTTCATCGTCAGGAGCTGCGCTTGAGCACAGAAAGATGCCGTTGCTATTTTTCCCACACCCTCGAGCCAACTCCTTGTGACAGCCCTCCGCTCCATCCCAGCGAATTATCCGCATGAGCTCCCACGAACAAAAACACCCCAGCGCGGCCCGGCCGTCGTCGAGGAGGGAGGGCGCTGTCCTGCGACGGGGAAGGGGAGAAAGGGGGTGTTCGGGCACGTCTCTTCGGATCACTTATCTCATCTTCCTGTATCTTAAATCATTTCACTTAGTGTATGAATGCAAAAGAGCGGACGTCGAGATCTGATGTTGTGGAGGAGAAAGATAATATGAAAACGTGTGATATAAGTAACTCTTGAAATGCTGAGGTGACGTTTTCCTAAGATCTTTGATCATGTCTCCGGGGAGACGCTTGTTGACTTCAGGTCTGAGTCATCATCAGTCACTGTGAAGAGTAGATCAGCTGACACGCTAGATCAGATCAGTCAATCAGATTTATTTAACTCCGTCTCTTTGATGCAATATGTATCAGCCTGTGTCGGTCGTGAAACTATAAGAGTGCACATGAATAAACAACAAACACTATCATTATAACTGGATAAAATAAACATCTAACAATTTTAGATGCTGGAATTCAAATTCATACGCTTTGATCTGAATACGATATGCATTTAATTAATGCAATTAGCTTGGCAAGGCTGCAACAATAATTAAATCAATGAAACCTGTATATTTAATGCACTAGAAAGCTACTCTTGACACATTATAATATTTATAATACCATATATTATACAAATAATACAGCTTCATGCACTCACAAATAACTACTAGTTATTGTTAATACAATGATAATTATATATTCATGGTCACACCGTTACAATGTTGCCTATTATGCATCAAACATTAAAATTATAAATATTATTTATGCTATATTATGAAATATATTTATTATATTTCATTTCTTTCCTTTAATGCGTTTAGCTCTTTATCATTCCAGTAATTTATCATCTGATGAACTTTCACTTTTAACCCTTTTAACCCTTTGTGTCTGTAGTATGTCCCTGCACGCTATATGTACTATGTAGATTTCTGTATATTTTAAGTATATTTGTCTCTGCATTTCTACTTTTTATGTCACTTATGCTGTTGTTAATGTTAACACTAGGAGCAAGGAAAAAGTTTTAAAAGGACTAAATAAATAAATGCTAAATTGATAAATGTACTGCAATGTAAAAAAAGTTTAATGCAACCCTATAAATAGGTAGGCATTTGTTTATATTATTATTGTAACTGCTACTACCTTCCATTATACTTGCAATTAATAAAATTACATTATACTTTAAATGTATAATGAATGCATTATTAAAGAATGCATAGGCAAGTTTCATTGAAGAGTAGGTTATTTGTTTTTTGGGAGTGACAAGGTCAACTATTTTGGTTTATTTCTATTTATTATAGGAAAATAAGGTCAATGAGGAGAAAATCCGACTGCAATGTTCGTCAGTCTTTTATTAAGACTTAAATGCATGTCTGAAGAATAATCAACAGCGCCCTCTGGTGTTCATCACTGTCATGACATATTAAAATAAAGAGTTGGGTTTGACCACTGGTCCACTGAGACCTGATTAGTAAATCATTTCTCTTCTGGCCTCCTTCTCAAGGATATGAGTTGACGTCGAAGGAGACTTGAAAAATTGACTATCGTAAAAATAAACTTGTCTTCGCAGATACATGCTCACCGAGCCCCAAATTGGCCCAAATTTAAAACTATATACATAGACATCCATTCAATTACCTGCAAAGTACATAGAGGACAGATAACTCTGTTGGAGAACTCAAAACCTGGTTCTTTTGATTTATACATGACAACCAAGCCATTTTTAATTGACAATAAATCAAAACTGTGCATCAGGGTGTTCAATTAAAAGCGTCAAGCATCAATTATAAACGAATAATGAGTTTTATTTAAATAACCTTTGTATGACAGCTCCAGACTGTAAACTAGTTCACAGGTACTCGAATCTTTAATAAATAACAACAGAAAAATAGATAGAAACATCATTTCACACATTTTAATAAGGATTTTGCCTGTTTGATTTGTATTGAGCTGTATAAATTTACCAGAATTAGTTGTAGGGATTTGTTAGGGAACTAAAACCTGAAAAAAAATGAATCCTTTTGTGAAAGGTTTTCAAGTGTACCGCTGTCAGTCTACACCGTACGAACACATGTCTCGTGCAGGATACGTCTCCTAATTGCTGTAATGAAAGACTTCTTGTTAAGGACTTATGAAAGGCGCATACGCATTACCTGCAAGCATGTTTGTGTTTTTGTTGCAGCTTTTTTGCCCAAAACCGTATTCAACAGCACAGCGTATCATCCATATTCATGCAATATTTGCTGGAAGGCATTTTTGTGTCTCCTAAAAATAGCGCGTGGAAGAAAAAGAGATTTACAAAGCCACATTTCTGCATTCAGATGAACGTCCCGAAAAGACGCCGGTAAACAAATGTTTCCTTACTGAAGCTCCTGCTAAACCTGCAGTGTAAACAAGAGTCAATTATCTGTGAGGTCACTTTAAGGTAAAGTATGTCTGCACATGAGATGTGATGAAATAACACTGTTCAGGTCTGACACTCATTTACATATCACAACGTGGCTTCTTGTGAGCTCAGACACATTTCTGGATTTCCATACTGGCTTGGGAATATGTCAGTGTGATTTGTATGATTTAGATTGAACGTTCGCTGGTTTGTTTTAAATGTCACGAGTGTTTGCTCAGAGAACTGCTCTCGCGCGCAGTGTGCGTCACGACTTCGGAAATGTTTGAACAGTGGATGATATTTTGTCAACGTTTGGTCTAAAATTGTATTCATTACAGCAGCTTGTTGAAACGGCTGATTTGCCCAGCAAAGTCTACAAGATTACTTTAACATATTAAATTGAGCAAAAATCAATGCATACAATTATTTGCTAATGTCCAATTAAAAAGTGTATATATCCTCAATTAAACTGCAGCAGAGCATCAGTCGACGGCAAAGCATCATTCTCCTGTCCTAAATCATATTTCTATATGGAAATGTTAAGGCTATTATCTTAGTGTGCCAGGTTTTAAAGGTTCTTTATAAGGAACCTTTTAAGGTTCTGCAAAATATTTTTTTCTGAGCGTGTCACTTTATGCAATAACACACACCAAACACTTGTGTGCATGCAGCTGAATTTCTATTAACTAGATGTGTGCCTTATTCTTGCAGTATGAAACAAGCCACCTGTGTCACATCTATGTCACAAAGCAAAATAAACATAAAAAACTGTTTGCATATTCATTACCAAACGACAAAATTTTAAATGATGACTAGATTTAAATGAGTTATACAGTATACAAAGTAGGTCCTGTGGTGGTCCTATATAGTCTATAGTCTTGGACTTTGGTAATTAGATGAAAAATATTTAAATATAAAAAATAAACAATAAATATGACAGGACAGCATCTCCAGCTATCTGAAGTAGTGCTTCTTTGGTGAACCAACAGTTATTCTTAGCCTTTCTAAAAGCAGTTCATCAAAATCACCAGTAGAGGTCAGCAGTCACTTAGCCAATAATATTAATAACCTTCATCCTTCATCATCACAACACACTCCTTTCTTTTTTAGGGATCAAATCCAACACACCGATGTCTCACTAGATCCAGTAATCAGCAGTAAATACTGGACTTCAATATTCAAATAATGCATCTACGCATCTATAGTCCATGCAAGTATTCATGTATCTTCATTGCCTTTATCAAATCAGTAGGTACCAGCACCACCCTCTGACAAAACAGTGACCTTTTCAGACTATTCAGACACTTTTCAGGCATTTATTTTATAGACAAAGGACACAAATACTTTTTAAGCTTATTAGATGTTAAATAATAAAACAATAGATATTCTGTTAAGATAAACCTTTTATTAAGTACACCTGTAGACATCTGTGGGACATACAGAATGCATATGGCTTTCTTAAAAATGACATTGGCAAATTTTGTCTTTTGATACTTATAAGTAGGGCTGGGCGATATGGCAAAAATGTAAACTCGATAATTTTCTCCCATATTGATCGATAACGATATATATTTCGATATATAAACTGTTAATGCTGCCAGCTTTAAAAGAGTATCCCAACTATGACTGAAGCCATAAAAATTTGAGGGTTCATTAATTACATTTTAAAGTTTAGTTTTTTGTCGACAATTTCATCATTTTTGGAGAATAACTCGAGGTTAGTTTCACTTTGGTCGCAGCTTCCACTTATTTTTGTCATCCTCGTGTCGAGTTTGCTTTGCAAAGTGCCGTAGGAAATCGACTTTGTTCTTTGACGTGAACGTTAAAAGCTGCACGCTGATTGGCTGTCGTCGCATATTTCTGCTGTGTGATTGGCTCTTATATTAATCCATATAGAGTAAAAATGCCTAGAGCTTATCATCGTTATCGACATATATTTTATCGCGATTCGATATGATATCGTTTATCGGCACAGCCCTACTTATAAGTGCATGCTTTTTATTTATTTGGATGGATTTGTTGCAGTGCTTTGTTGATGTGCATCACTCTGCTGAGTTTATTTTGACTGTGTTTTTCCGGTCACAGGCAAGATTTGACGATAATGGCTACTTTGAATGTTTTAAAAGGTTAAAGGTTTTATCCGGTCGGAAAAGCTTATTTCTGGAAAGCTGGTCGCCTGAGGCGACTGTCCACACACAGACCTAAATACCAGCACGCATCCAACACCACAAGCAACATAAATACACTGATACCCGTATAATTAAAATCACTACGGTTGTGTAATCACTACAGTAAATCAAATTGATTAACTTATTTCACGCTGTTTAATGTCAGTAATGAATATTGTTTCAGAAGAATAATGAGAAAGAATGTGCGCCACATCCTTTTTTATAAGCAGGTGATATGCTTCTTATGAACCGTGCTATTGACAGCACGCGGGGCAATTAAAACGAGAAATGAATCACAGTTTACCCCACTGCGAGCTGCTCATATGCCAGCGGCTACACTGAGCTGTCAAACTGTAGGATGCCTCTACAGGTACCTGTCACACACACATAAACACACACACCTGTCATTACAGAGTGACATGTGTACAAACAGCTCCATGCTATGGTATCTTCAAAGCCCTCCCACACAGAGAGGCAAACACATGTGGATTGTGACCTTAAAGGCAGGAATCAAATGGCGTTGCCGTGTTTTTGAGCAGAAAAGCTTGTTTTTCAACTTCCACCTGCATATGCATCTGAATTTTCCTTTGTGTTTTTATAAAAATGTCAAAACAAAAGCTTCACACGTGGCTGCTGTCATCAGCAGCGGGCGTGTGTGTATCTGAAAATGATCTGAGCTTTGCTTTTCATGTTATTTTTTTGACTGGATCAACAAAAACGTATTTACAAACCAAATCATTCCCATTTATTCACAGCTCGGTCACTGTGACTGCAAGAAGAAGACGATAGTATCGAATCACTGCAACACTTTGTGTCTCCATAAATGAATTTCATCCTGCTAGCTTGACAGAGCCAGCATACTATTATTGTACAATCCTGGGTTAGTTTTTTTTTTTACCAATCTAAGGCTAAAGTAAAAAGTTGCCTGTCCACCCATGTATTAAACACATAGTAACACCCTAGCAACAGCTGTAACAATGCCCTAGCAGCAATTCAGAACACCTTATAGTCATCCTAGCAACACCATAGTAACCACCCAGAATGCCTTAAAACTGCCTAGAACACCTTGGCAACCCACAGAAGACCCTAAGAACACCTTATATTTAACCTAGCAATGCCTTAATAACCCAGAATGCTCTAGCAACTTGGCAACCCACAGAACTAAGAACCTCCATTAGATTTAACCTAGCAACACCTTATAGTAAATAGCAATGCCCAGTAATACCCTAGAAACCCTAAAACCCAAAACACCTTAGCAACCCACGGAAGACCAATACAACACCCATTAGATATAACAATGCTCTAGCAAACACTTAGAACGCCTTAAATTCAATCTAGCAACACCTTAGTAACCACCTAGAATTTCCTTAAATCACTCAAAACACCTTAGTAACCACCAGAAAGCTCTAGCACAATCTCAATACACTTTAACAACCCCCAACAAACTTTCAGAACACCTTAGAAAAAATATTATTGTTTTAGCAACCAGTCAAAAAAACCTTAGCAACAACCTACTGTAACAACAGCCTAACAACAATTCAGAACACCAGGGCTGCGTCCGAAATCGCGATACTGTGACAGTACATACTGAATTAGACGTAGTGCCTACTTATCAACCGTCAAACCAGTTTGTTCTATATAGTATAGCACAGCAGCCCGAACATTTAAAGAGCCCGCCACACTGCGCTGATACCTGCGATTAAACTTCTTAACAACAAATGTATAGCAACGACGTTAGCTTATTGACATACCAATGATTAAACATATTTTACAGGCAATTTACAAACACATCCCATCAATTTATGTTGTTTAAAAGTTTAATAAACGAGTCGTTTATTTGGACGATGTTAAACAAGCGCAATAAAAGCACAAGCACAAAGTTTTTCCTGAGGTATAGCCGCGTCGCCGCTTTCAGCCATTTTCTAAAATACCGCAGCCTCCGTCTTCTTCTCTGGCTGACTCAGCTCCCGGGGCTCATGGGATAGAAAAGTGTCCATCGAATGAACACTTCAAAATCTAGCCGGAAGTAGTAGACCATCCGGGTACTTTTCGCCTACTGTTTTTCAAATACTATGAATTCGGACATACTACTCGCCTCGCATACTGATTTTCGCCTATTATATAGTATGGAAGTATGCGATTTCGGACGCAGCCCAGAAGACTTTAGAAACTCCTCAGTACATCTTAAAAACCATTTAGCAACACCCAAACAACCACTCTGAACATGCAAGCAACCACATAACAGCCAAGACCAGGCCATAAACCAGGGCACACAACTTTATTACATTTTTAATGGTTGGTCCCTTTGAATTAGCCTTGCTAATTGTGGGCAGTATTTTTCCACAACACGGCGTGACATACTGAAGCAGGAAATCTCTCAGACGAGGTGAATTAATTGGTTTATCACTTCAAAAGACTGTCAACATTAAAAGGGTGTCGTGCTATCAGAGGGTTTGCACCAGACCGCAACCCACAATGCGGAGGGTCTTTGAAAAGCCGAACAACCAAATACGTAGCCTAATTTACATAATACCTGGAACATAACGTTTCAGTTGTACAGCTCCCTCTACATCATCTGATCTGAGTCTTACATGTTAATATAATATAAGCATGTACCATACATTTTGTTTCTTAGGCTCAAATTGTGCTACTTAGCTATTGCACAAGGATCACAACACAGAGACCCTCTCCTAAAGATAATTAAACTGATGACAAATATTTATTAAATCTATTACTTTGCCCCATGACCAATAGAAATATCCATGTGTAGCACGCACCACCGATGAGAAAATATGTCAAAAACAATCAAATCTGACACACAAGGTGTTCAGACACAGTTCAGACAGCAGACACAGACTGCTCTACATAAACAGTGTTACCTTCATTAAACTGTGACATTTACAGCAGTAAGTTTACCTGCCGCACACGGACAGGTTATGAAAGTTCTGCTCCGGATCAGACAGGCCAGACATTCATTATTAACTTGCATCATGTTGAACCGCCGTCCAACCCAGTTGCGTTTAATGTATCATTAATATAATAAATGTTTTTATACCGGCCGATTTTCCTTTTTTAGGTTGTGTCACTGAAGTGATTAATGTTTCATGCTGTTCTTCAGACCTCTGCCATCCCACCTGAGAATATATTATATAATGTTACCCTAAACCAGTTCTCGACAGCGCCACCTTTAGTTCAGTCCTATAATTACACATTTCATTATAGACCATTTCGCAAGATGTAAACAGCACTGGTCCAGAAGCACTTCCTGTCTCAGTTTTTAACACTACACAAATGTCAGAACAAACAACTGACTTGTTTCACAAACATCTTTAAGATTGAATTTAATTTACATATGTGAAACACAAAAAACTGAAACAGGAAGTGCTTCTGGACCAGTGTTGTGAAATGGTCTATAGTTTACCTTAAACTAAAAGACGTTAGCATTTAAAAGAACATCTATAGAAATGACAAACAATAATATAATAATGGCATTTTTATTAATTATGTCAATTTATATCACTGATAGTTAGCAACTTTGTAACAGACAACACTTGTCTTATGCAAACAGGCTTATGACAAGGTGTAATATATAAGCTAGTAGATGTGTTTTTGGATCTATCTTGCAAACAAAACTATGGTATCGTAGCCTTTCATCAATATGACATATTAAAGCATCCTAAAGAAAAAATCATATGCTTGAAAAGTGCTAAGAAGAGCAAGCTAAGCATGGTTCAGTGCTTTGGGAAAGTGTTTCTCCCAAGCTTTCACATGGTTCTTTTAAAGTCACGGCTTCCTGTGTGCCAGTGTTATGCTAAAGCTCTCGACATGCCTGACTGCTTTGCCTTTATTTCCATTTCACAACGACCGTTGGGACATCCGAACACTATAAAATCACCTTTTTCTCGTGCATGCATACGTTTTAGTATGTTTATAACCTGTCAGAAGAATAGTCCTTGTTTTTATACAGCATCTGGTCTTTATGAATTTTTTTATTTGTTTTGTAGAAATACAAATGCATCCTCAACAAAGCAATTTGCTTTCATTAGTAAAATTTTCTGCAATACATGCACTAAATTTAAATGCAAATTTCATTTTAGAATATCATTTTTCATTTACAGTCATTTACATTAATGTTTTGGAGAACTATTTGCAAAAGAATAATATCTAAAATAATACAGTGTCACATTTAATAATCAATTTTGATTTTTAATGCTTAGTCTTAAAAATGAAAAAAAAAAAAACACGTGTAATTTAATAAAACAGAACACAGAGAAATGGCTCAAACAGGCCTGCACAATAAGTGGCTTAATAAGTGTAAATAATCATACCTTGTGTATATATATTTAGAAAAGCTATTAATTAAATTACATTTAAGAACCCACTGCAACTTTCTTTTAATGCTGGTGAAAGCGTCCATCCTTCATCTGAAAGAGTAGAACCATTACTTTCTCTGCGAGGCCTAAATTACATTAATTGCAATAATTGAAAAGGCTTTTTAGACATTTGAGCATGAATCCTATCCGTGGTGTGCGTGTGGGTGGGTGTTTTGGCTAGTTGTCTCAATTCAATAAGCTTCTACACCCACATACAGTACTGATTCACAGAGCAGTGGGTGTACAATTACCACAATAAACACAACAAATCTGCAGTATACCATCTTTATCATACAGTATTTAGCTTACTTTATGGACGGTAACCCTCGTGTTAGTATTATATTGCCTTGATCCAACTGAATAAACGTATGCTAAGAAGCACGTCATTTTGATGTTTCCAAAACTGGACTGAATTCTAGCTTTGCAAGTAATACTGTAGGCATCTTTTTTTCATCTTTCTTTTATTTTTTGTGTGCTCATGTAAGTGTGGTGTACATAAAGAAAAGGCCTGATATTTCAGTCGCACCAATCCCCTTCAGAAATCAAGCTGAAATGGTCCTCAAATGGACCAGACAAAAAAAACAGATCAAAGTCAAAGTCAAAGTGGAGTTTATTGTCATTTCAGCCATATACAAGTACATAGTGAAACGAAACAACGTTTCTCCAGGACCAAGGTGCTATAGTACAACACAAAACTAGAATGTACGGTATATACAAAAAAACTTATATAAATAAAGTGCACAAAGTGCAAACAGACAGCACAAGACAGTAACGCAGACACAATACACAGTTCAATATGAAAGTGACTGTAGTGATTGTGTAAAGTGACAATGCAGAAACAGACCATTTATGACTAGAATGTGACACATCATCAAGGTCTGTGTACTATTTAGTACATAGAAAGGTTGCTAAAAAAATACATTTTACAATTTTTCCTTCTGTTAGAAAGTAAACAATGCAAAACTAATACATCTAAAGCTTTCTCATGTATACCTCCACTAGACCAACAAAAGTCAAAACGCAATTTTCTATATTAAAGTTATGCATAGCTGCATTTAATGCAGGATAATACCTATTGGCCAATCATCGGTCAGTCACATGACAATTACCTTCCAGCCACATAAAACTGAACTCGACACAAGACAGATTTAAAGTCTTTTAAGATATTAGACAAGCAACTTTAAAGGACAGCTTCTTTAGGCGCAACTCCACAATATTACACGCAAAACTGAACTGAACGCAAAAATGGGGCGTGACGCAAACAGAAACCTAATCACATTTACTTTGTGGATGAGTTTATAAAGAAAACTAAAAGCAAATACCTTGTATTTTCAAGGCTTCTGTGATGCTTTTGTCGACATTTCTTTACGTTTAAACTTCTGGAAGTTCGGGGGTTCGTTACACATCCGCTAATTACGTCAGTCACGTGCTTCACGTCTACATTTAATGCTTAAATACGCGAAGAGCGTATTTTTGGCGTGGGCGGGGCTACTCGGCGTGACGTCACTAAACGTGACGAAGTCAAAAAAATAACATTTATCGCTTTATAACGTGTGGTTAGGACACATTCATGGACTTGCAAAGCTGAAGTTCTATACAGATAAAATATTTTAAATAAATATGCATGTAAATAAAATTGTAATAATCTGTTTTAGTAAGAAAACTGATTAATTTTGGAAGAAATGTATTTAGGCTACTGTATTTAATGTTTTTGCATCAAATTAATTTGGTATTCTGTTACATATTAAACTTCCCTGCTGAAAAAGCAATATATTCAATGTTTCCTTTACAACTGTCTCACCATCAGCTGTTTACAATTAAAACCATTACAAAATTTCTTCATATAGTGGGTTTTGAACCTTATTCCAGTAAAATTTAATACTGGTTTTACTGGTTTTCATCTGCCAGACAACACCCTACCAGTAGAACCCAACACATTGGCCAAGTTTCTATTAAAACCAATACAATTCCCACTATAACAATGAATCCACTGGAATATCTGTGATGGTTTCTTTTGTTTTTTATCTGACATTATGTAATATCTATGAACAATGTATACAGGGTGATATACTGTACAACAAACTTGGATTAGACACCACAAAGATAAAACAATAAGGAGTTTGCTCATGGTGAATTTAAGCACTTTGACGCTCTTCACCTTCTGTGAGGCTCTTTAATCTCTCCTGTGCACTTGATTATGCTGAGAGAGGCTGTTTTAGACTTGAGCACTCTGAAACAAATATCAGGATGTTGTCGGCACATCTTTCACCAGTTTATTTCTGAAATCTCCAATAATAGCTTCCACTCATACTTCACTGATGCTTATATTAAAAGAGCACTTCCTTCAATGGCAGTTTAGTGTTTCCTAACAGAGACAAAGGGAGAGATAGTGTGTGTGTGTGTGTGTGTGTGTGTGTGTTTCAGAGAAAAAAGGTACAGTTTTATCCGGCTCCCAGCTTGCATATTTAAAAGAAGAATAAATACATGTAAATATTGTTTTCTGTTCTGTGCATGAAGAAGGTACACACAAATGTAATGCAATTCTTTGCTCTACACATCTATTTTAAATCTCTCAGTAAAGTCAGACTGAAACTAATATCATTATTATTATTATTATTATTATTATTATCAAATGGTGCTTTAAAACACCTTTTAGTAGTATTGTACAGTGAAATATCAACTAGATATAGCATGGTATCCTACAATCAAATGATAAAATAAAATGGCATTACCTTGAATAATACAAATAAACTATATGACTATAATCTTTTACATAATATATAAATATTATAAGTATATAAAAATACTTATATTTATATAAGATATACATAATGTATCTCATTTACACAAATTTGCATTTATCTTTCATAATTATCATGGTAGTTAATCACAGTAAAATCATTATGTGATCTTATTTAAGTAAGAAAACCTGTAGGGGGAGATGTTGCCCAAGAGTGTAACATTTGTTCTCTATAAATTAGAAAAATAAAATATGTAGAAGTTTCTGCTTTTTAGAAAAGTCATTCAGAAAAGCAAGTTTCTGTAACATATGTAACATAATTCTGGTCCACTAATTTGGTTGGGCATGGCCTTCCAAGATGCTGATGCATTCTTATAACACAACCAAAGATTACATTTTTTTATCCCTGGGCTGTCATACTGTATGTATGTTTGCTTAAACACATAAGAAGAGAGTAACAGATTTAACACAGATTAAAAATAACAATAGTCTCCCTTAAAAATAAAGGCGCTTCACAATGCCATAGAAAAACCATTTCTGCCTAAATGGTTTCAACGTCCAAACATCCGAAAACATCCAAACGTCAAGAGTAATGTTACAATCGTTAATTGGAGCCCACAGTCTGAAAACCAATCAGATTTTACTTCTAACAATTTGTGTATACTCCTGAGCATTTTGTCCATTACCATTTTCAAGTGTTTGAAGGTTGAGGGTTCGTGAAACCACTTTAAAACCACATGAAGTACTTTCAATCAACACAGGACAAGAGTTCCTCTTACAACTTTTTGGAGAAGATCAAGGGCACTAAACAGTGCTAGTAAAGCTCATCATTTACGACAAAATTTGCTCTCTCATTTGTACCGTAAGTTATACATTCTGCTACATCTCTTGCATGAGCCTAAAGTCTAGCTAAATCAATAACAGATATACGGAACCACATACTGAGGCATTGTTTGTTTCAGATTCTTTGCTTTGACATCAGGAGATGATGGAGATCTTTCATTTAGAAGCTGAGCGTACTATCAGATGTCAGCCACATATCAGTGAGTCAGTCCCACCATGCGACTTTGGCCTTGCTTGTGAGACACGTCTCTAATGTTCAGACACAAGGCCAGAGAGAGACTTCCAATGATGTGGTGTCTCATTGACGACTGCAAAATGCAGCCGCTTAGCTTATACAACAGTAAGATTCTTTGGTACATGTTGGTGATACATTTAGTACAGTGGTATATAAATGTATAGAAAACTATGGCTTTAATGAGCGTATAAAGAGTGCCTTTTAATGTAAAATCTAATAGCTTTTTGCTTCTTTTAATTCAATCCTTATTTTATTGTAATCTAATTAAATTTGTACATTTTCTGTAGAACATGTGACTGGTATTTGCCCATTTAAATGTTGCCACCATAATGCAAGGATGTGGTTGGGTGGTTACTAGGGCGTTGCTAAGGTGTTGCTAGGCAGTTTCTAGGGTGATCTGGATATTGTGTGTATGTGAAGTATATCAGTCAAGCCCATCTCTAAAACTTTATGAAATTCAATCAACCTCTAAGAGATTTTTCCTTGTTTTATTATCCATCTGGCAAAACATATATATCCAGTCACTTAGCAAGGATGCATGATTTAGATGTCAATCATGTTTTTTTTTTTTCAAATTTCAATCCTAACACATGCAAACATGATGTTGTCTTAGCAAACACCACTAGTAACTGATAATAAAATGTATAGGAAATTAACTTGCTGTGAATGTGGTAAGGTATGATGTCACAAGTCAAACACTGCAAATTGTTTGCTCATGATCACACTATACTGAAGTAATAAGCTTAGAAATTAAAAGCACATCAAGAGTAATTTTAAAGTGCCTTATTTTATCAGAACAAACTGGAATAATATCTTAATCACTGATTTTAATGCTTGAGTGGGTTAGACATAAAACCATAAGCGTCACATGACTTTAATAAATGGTCAGGATTGTTACACAGTGTAAGACACAAATAACAGTTTGAAACATGCGCTTCTATGATCACAGTCTGGAACTGAATCAGATCATGTTGAGACTACAGCTACATCTCATCATGTAAATCAAATCTTTATGCATATGAGACAGTTCTGTCCTGGGGAAGGTGGATTAAGAGGACATTCAGGCTCACGTGCGAGCTGTGGCACATGCAAGGCTGATGGTTTGGCATCGGTGTGCGCTGATACATAAATGCATGAATGCAACCAGGTCCTGACTTAGCTTACATCCGATCCATCAGCAAGTCTCATACACATTAGCAGAGATGTCTAAACCAGAAAGATTGGCACTTTTACATCATTTTTTCTTCTGCAGAACACAAAAGAAGATATTGAAGGAAATTGGTAAGCAAACAACATCGGTCCTCGTTGACTTCCATTGTATAGACACAAAACCACTGTGACATTTCTCAAAATATCTTCTTTTGTGTTACACGGAAGAAAAAAATCATACATATTTGGAACGACATTAGAGTGAATAAATGATGGAAGAACTATCCCTTTAAAATAAACTTGATTAAATAGCAGGTCAGTTGTGCATGCACATTTAAATATAACTATCTATGAAAATGTATGAATATAATGTAATGTTAAATACATTATAGCAGAAAATATCATAACAAAATCATAATAAAATATCTATATTATAACTGTAGTAGTCTATATTACTTATTAATTGTATTATATTTAAATATATTAAAATATAACTTTACATATAACTTAAAATGTCATATAACTGACATTTACTCAATATCATCTAAACATTGTATTTATTTATTTATATTTATACATCGAATGCATTGAGGAAAAACCCGTGAAACCCATGATCACAGTCTGTGTGGGTGTGTGGATAAAAGCCCCTCTCCTCTGATGAAAGGCAGGATCTCCATGGTTTTTTCTTCCAATCTGTCCACGTTGCCATGGATGAGAGAAAGCTTTATGCAAGAGAAAAGACGTCCATGCACACTGGTTCTATTTTAATGTTAATTTGGGACGATTTTCTTAGCGTGCTGTATTTGCTTTATTGATGAGCAGAGTCCATCTGTTTCAGCTCACCTGTGCAACTGTCTGTCTGGCGTTTTAAATCAGATAAAAAATCAAACTAAAAACATTTAGATTATTAGGCATTATTTAATGCATATTTTCATAAGAATAATTGAGAAGGCTAGTTTGCAGACGTTATGCTACATAGCCATATATTAGGTTATTTATACATTTTCTTCATAATTAGAGTTTTAGATTGTCATCCAGTATTTCTTTAAAGCTTACCCTGAGTCAACATTCATGGAGCTTGATGTCATTTAAGGTTTAAGATACCGTACCATGATATATAACTATCAGTGACAGGGCTGAACCCAGGGCCATCAGCAGGTGCTGTTCGCATTCTGCTAATGGCTATTAAGAAAATATTATGTAACATCCTGCCCAATGATTAATCAGGACATCGCTGGGCACCTGTTCTGCTGTGATGGTGCTGGCAGAGCCAGGACATCTTTATAAAAAAAAGAAAATTTAGCATACAGTAGAGGCATACGGCTCTATATGTTGTACTGTAACATGTATCTTTACATTCATCTGTTATGCAACCTATGACTATAAACATTTTTAACAAGACCATTTTTATTTTAAACATTTGACATAAAACACAGAATCAGCATTTTATTTTATATACATTTGGGGACATACTGTATATATATATTTTTAATATACAATGAATTACAATTATTATTATTTATAGAAAAAATATAATTCATATAATAATGGAATAATGTTTTCTGTATACTTTTCTTAATTTTTCTGTTTTCTATTATTTATATTTCCTTATTCTGTACGGTTTTCTCCTTATGCTGCTTTGCATTATAGTATACAAATACATTTGAACAGAATTCAATTCATAATGGGAATTTCTTTCCTATTTCATTTAGACAATGACTGAAAGCATTTTGATTATTTGGTATCTTAATTTAAAATCAAGTAAAAAATGCTAATTGGTATTGCAAAGTGTTTGTATGTACAGTATAAAGTCATCCGTGGCCTTGATCATGGAAGCCAAGACCAGACTTGCACTCAGACTTCCACAAATAGGTGTTTCCTGTTTATGTAGCTATAATCAGATCTAGTTAAGTAAAATCAGCATCTTGTCATGGTTGTTAAACACAGAACCGGTCATGGTTGATGTCATCTCCATAGTATATGTGTGTGTGTGTGGTCACGTGTGTGTTCGGATTATAGTGACTACATAACCCAGGGCAGGTGCTTTCTTCTCCAGACAGATCCAGTACGTGCAAGACTAACACATGCCCCAGTAAACCTAATGACCTCTTGCAGGCATGTGTGTGAGCACCTGAATGTCTATTAAATTATATATAGTATTAAATACACATACATACAGTATACATAATACTAATAAACTGTTTTAAAACATTTACACATACACCTGTAGATCAAAAGGTTTTTAAAATCATGAGAATCATTTCATTCAAGTGACCCTAAACTTTTAAACAGTAGTGTACAGTATAAATTGTTAAAATCAGTAGGGTCAAAGGTCAACATCAGCTTTTAAAGTCAGCATGAAACAGAAGTTATGATGGGGTTTTTTATGAATGGTGACATACTGTTCTGGAATGATAAAATTTTATGTCACGGCTTGATTTTATCCTTTTTTCAGATTTTGAAGTAAAAATGTGATTTAATGGTGGGCCATTTAAACACACACCCCATCATAAGTCAACATTAAAGTGGTTTTTGTTCATCATAAACTGAACTCTGTCTCTAGTTATCATTAATGACTGACCCAGTTTAGACACTGGTTTGTGTATTATTTTATATACCCGTAAGTGTTACAGGCCAGCCCATAAACCATGAGTTCTTCTCATCTGTAATTATAAATGACAACACCACAAGATGATTTTTATAAGGTAAAAATTGTGTTTATATTATAGATTAATCTTTATTCAACCACCTCTGACAAGCAAGGAAAATCAGTTGACTGGGAATATACTGTATGTATGTTTAGCATATAAGTTATCAAGCCATAAATATGACAGCAGAACATTGTGACCTCCAAACAAAACAAACATATTAAAATCAGTCAATTAAAGTGTCATAAGATTTCTCTTTCTTGTGTAATATAATGATGTAATACAATACATATACAATCTTTCTTTTCTCTATATCTCTGAGTGGATCATGTTCATAGACATTGCAAATGCTATTATAAACTGTGAACTGCACATTTTAAAATAATGTGAGTAATATGATAATGATTTTTTTATTATGTTTATTATAAAACAAAAACGGTTATGTTCTCACTAAAAGTACAAGGACAATGCGGACAGGTGGAGGTCTGTTGCAGGGTTGCCATGTTGAGATGTATCCCCCCCAGATTTGTCCCTCCTGCTAAGAAGCAGCGTGCATGACTGCACCACCTCACTTTCCCATGCTGTGACGCAGGAACATTACGCTAGGCTCATGACCGCGGCCCGCTGATTACTCTCAATGAGCAGGGCGCACTGACTCTATGTATGCAGAAGCCCTACGAGTGTAATTAACTTCACATGTACTGCAAACACATGGCTAGGTTAACACGACAAGCAAATAAACTGATGTTAAAGTGAGGTGAAGTCTCGCTTGTGCCGTGATGGGAAGTGAGGCAGAGGCTTGATACCTCATCAGATAGTTTAGGGGTTGAAATATTTAGTCAGACACTTGTTAATGGTATAAAAACCGCACCATGAGAAAGGTTTTCATCCTACTGTGGGCTCAGATGTCAATATTTGGTGGTTTAAATACCCATGGGAGGTCCCTCTTAATGTTAAAACAGAATTGCACAATTACTGGTGGCTTGGAGAATAACAGTCTGAATGGAAGATAAAGAGTTATTTCTTCTACATTTGTTGGGTATTATTGCTTCTGGTTTGCATATTTAAATTCACCGAAATCCTACAAAGTATGTTTATTGTTATATTTTTTCAATCCCAGTATGATATGCAGGGAGAACCATAAGGAAGCAATTTCTTTGTGCAGTTTTGATCTGCAGTCATAGAAGTACTATATACACGAAAACGTGCAAATCTGATTTAATAGCAACAGTAAGTACAGAACTTTTTACATCAACAGATTTGACCAGCTTTTTGTTAATGTGCATACTGTTGTATTTATTAAAAAGCACCACCTCATGATTTTTTCTCCAAACAGTTGCGCAGGGGAAATCCATGCTTTGCATTGCTGCCTATTCCAAGAACAAGAAGAAATAATGACAACTTACAAGAATCGTTAAAGAACTGTGCAAACAAGTTCCAACTTTCACTTTGCCTCTACCAAACAAAGCCAGAAGAAGATAAACACTGACAGGGCATGAATATTTATTTTCATTATTTACATTAGAAACTGTCATTAGGGTTGAAGTATCAGAATTCAATCATTTGCATTGTCGTTTTTCTGCTTTATTGAAAGGAGATGCACAAATAGTAATTAATATTTACATATGATGATTCATACAGACCTTTGCAACAAAGCAAAATAACACACACTTTTTTTTCTATAAATAGATCTTACGCTATTTATAAACTTACTCCAAACTATTTAGGCAACAAACATAAAAATACTGTAACTAAAAACACGTGGCTTGTTGAAAAAATGCTGACAGGCAATAAAACAATAAAGAACGACCCGGACAAAAACACCATTTGCACGTGCGTGCAACGTTTAAAAAACCAACCTCTCCACATTACAAGTAGTTCTCAAGAAATTTAATCAAACGGGAATCAGAACATACAAACCAACCTCAAACAAACTATTTAATTGGCTTGCCAAGCAAAGAGCCTGTCAAAATATAAACAGACGATAAGGAAAGTATGTTTATACCATATCCATTGTTTGAACCACATGGAAGGAAGCCAAAACAGACAAACACTAGTAGCTGATTTACTGTAAATGACTGTTTTTACTCTGTTCACTAAAGGAAGTGTTGCTGAAAAATATGATCAGGGAAAACTCATTCATTAAACATGCAAATATAATGTCAAAACCTCAATTCATGTTCTGTTAGGATTAAGACAGCATATGCAGAATGCACTGTTCTATGTTTAGTGTCAAAGTGTTCTTGGTTTATAGCAACATAAGAATGCTGGATGCCATACTGCATGATGTCATAGTCTCACAGTACAGGAAGTGAATTTACTAGTTGTCAATTGCAGTCCATGTTGACTTCCATAGTGTGCAAATACAGACAGATGTGAATGACAGTGATGTCAAACAATACTCTCACGCATAACTGATACAGACAGCTAATAAACCCTTTATGATCAAAATCGGTCCGGGCGATATTTATCAGTCCATATATCAATGACTTCTTCCAGCAGCAAGCACATGCATTGATCGCTGATCGTTTTGTTTTTATACAATGAAACTGTTGCTATGCATTAAATCGAAGAGTCATAGGCTGCGTCCGAAATCGCGTACTGTGACAGTACGTACTGAATTAGAAGTAGTGCCTACTTATCAACCGTCAAACCAGTACGTTCTATATAGTATGATTTTTATGCATCACGTGACATATATTCCTCACAGCAGCCCGAACATTTAAAGAGCCCGCCACACTGCGCCGATACCTGCGATGTTTTCCAACAATCTTGCCGTTTCTACGTTGTTTAATTTGGCAGTTCAAAGGAGGCGTCGGTCAGCTACTCGCAGATCACGCCTTTGTAAACTGCATGTAAACCATGTACTAAATAACGTAAGTATCTT
Organism: Beaufortia kweichowensis; assembly: GCA_019155185.1. Lineage (NCBI taxonomy): Eukaryota > Metazoa > Chordata > Actinopteri > Cypriniformes > Gastromyzontidae > Beaufortia > Beaufortia kweichowensis. Next base: position 4,926,724 of record CM032816.1, on the reverse strand, counting down.
CATCTATTTGACCAGTAAAATTTAGCTCAGAATAAAAAGGCCAAAGTTTTTCCTGTGGTACTTTTAAACTTTAAAAATAGGCCATTTTCCAAAGCCTCCGTCTTCTTCTCTGGCTGACTCAGCTCCCGGGGCTCATGGGATCGAATGGACACTTCAAAATCTAGCCGGAAGTAGTAGACCATCCGGGTACTTTTCGCCTACTGTTTTTCGAATACTATGAATTCGGACATACTACTCGCCTCGCGTACTGATTTTCGCCTACTATATAGTATGGAAGTAGGCGATTTCGGACGCAGCCATAGAAATTAAATGGAAACATTGATATTCTCTCACATATTGATGATGCCATTGATGATGTAATCCTCCTAGCTACCAATTATGCAAAAATGACTACTAGAAAGTGCACACAATCATTCCTTTTGAGTAAAAATAAGTTTTTATAATCGCAGTGTGAGCATTGCACCAGAATAAAGTGACATTTTTGCGCTATTTTCATGTTATTTCCAGACTCGTCCTGCTCAGACTTGGATAAGACCAAAATTTTCCTGTTGCTACCCAAGTTCACACTCAAATTCGCCCGTTTCCTAGTTTTCCTTCTGAAACAACAAGACAAAAACTTTACGTTACAAGCCAAACTGTCGCCTTTGAGATACTGACGTAATGTTGACTGTTCTGGGGTGTAACCGCTGCCCTTTTTAATATGGAAACGTGCAGTTCGAGCTGTTCTTCTCCAGACCTTACGACCAATTGACTGCAGAGCACCTGGCCTGGCAGAACATTCCAGCCGGGAATACCATCTCCCGGGTGAGGTCCCTTTAGTACCTGCCTACACCACAATATTTAGACACTTAGAGGTTTCTACACGTGTGCCTGGCACAAAGAGATCGCCAACATGTGTGTTTGTGGGTTTATGATATTGCCAGCAAGACATGTGGGTTCAAGTTTACTTATGCGGGTATAGTTATTAGCAGCGCGGGCATAAAATATATAATTCTATTTATTATCTTGCCATGAATGCTTGAAGATAATGTACATGATAATGTTGGTGACAACACACAGTAGTTACCTCTAATGTAGCTAATGATAAAAGTGTCTGCCAAATGCATAAATGTAAAAGTAAATTAGGATGTAATATTCCTCTTTGTCCCAGGAACATAGAGGAGCACCTGCGTAACCAAGCAACGGCTCTCTCGCTGGACACCAGACAGGGCCTTTCCTGTTCACAAATACTACACATCCCCTTTTACACACATTCAAATGAATCCAGGATCTTCTGCCAAGCCTCAGAATGATATAAACTATGTATATTTTTACCATACTGATAGCTCAGATGTCAATATTTGGTGGTTTAAATACCCATGTGAGGTCTCTTTTAAAGTTTGTAAAGCATTTTTTCATGTTAAAAGCATTATTCATAGTCAGATTGTACAGATTGTACATTTTACAGATCTGTAAAATGAGCACATGAAAATTTACTAAAGTAACTATGTTATGTTCTTTGAAGAGTCATCTGATTTCCATTTGTTGGGTATTATTGCCTCTAGTTTGTGTATTTTAAGTTGTTTCTGTCCTTTTCTGTCACATCCATAACACATGTATATTTCCCTCCTCCTAATTTTAAAATAGCAAATAGGCTGATATTGTTCTGGACTGGGTTTATAAAAATATAAACAGATGGTTCAATATATTGGTAAATCTCTGAGATTTATATTTCAAGTTTGACTGCAAATGTCACATGCATAATGCTGAAACTGCCTGTATCATAAACTTTTAATGATATTGATGTAGCCTATAATGCACATTGCAGTTCTATTACAGTATATTGTTTCATAAATTATTCAATTTGCAGGAATAAAACAGTATAATTACTTTACTTACCTACTTGGTTAGACGTTTAACCCATTATATTATATTATATTATATTATATTATATTATATTATATTATATTATATTATATTATATTATATTATATTATATTATATTATATATTGTTAAATATCTCTTTAGGTATATCAAAATGTTTTATATTTACATGTATTATAGTGAAATTAAAAGTGAACGTAGATGTAGAGTAATCGAACACGTGGCAATCAGTCACCAGCAGGCAGTGGAAACCACCTGTAAATCCCCATTTGTAACACAAGCATGTCAGCTGAATCAACACAGAATACAAAGATGGTCGACATATCTTCTCCCTCACAGATACCAGAAATGGCCTGTTAAGCCATAAATGCTGTTCAGATCTATGTGCAAAGGGGGCGGTGGGTGCGATAGTGGCAATAGCTGACGGTAACCCAGAGAAAACCCACAGCACAAAGTACCCTGGACAATCAAGACAATACCAACGATGGGCAACCCCAGACTTTCCCTTTTCTGTCCTCAGCAGAAGGGGATTTCATGTACGTCACTATCTGAAAAGACAAGAGAAGGCTTTTCCACAGGAACATCTGTATGAATTGTTAAAGAGAACAATTAGATTGCACACTGATGAAGTCGTGACGCGTGTTTGTTACTGTCATTGACTCACTAATGAGAAAAATGTTTTGAGGAGTATTTTAGCTTATTCTGTGATAAAAATGATGTATTCATGACATGTAAATGAAACTATTATTACTACTACTAACTACTACTTATCATGATCTATCTAATCATGACAAACTATATATTGATGGAAAGGTCTGAGACTTTAACCAATAAACCAATAACAATAAACAAACTAAAATAAATAAAAAATAAAAAAATGCTATAAAAATACCTCAAATAAAAAAATGTAATGTTTGAAAAATATAAATGTAAAAATTGTAGTTGATTGTAGTGCATTGTCATGTGTATGCTCAATATTACTAGGTTACCAGAAAAGTAACAGGGTTGACAATTTAATATTTTAACTCAAATTTACATGTGATATGCTGAAAACTGCAAAAAGACAATGCGCTTTTTAGTATGGGAATTTAATGCTGATGTTTCTAACAATATTCACTTTTAATGATCAATTGCTTACTATAGACTAACATTAGTAACAGGGCTGACATTCAGCTGACATTTATTACTTTAACAAATTTCACAAAAAACATCCATCTAACTAACTATCTTTATCTCTCTATAACACACACACAGTAAAAGTTGCCATATGTATATATGAAAGAGACACAAATGGCACCCATCTTGCAGAATGACCCTTGTCATAGTTTGCCATTTGGTGGCATGTTTCTCAGTTCTTCTACATTATGCTTATCTGCAGGTCCAGGCTAAGAGCTTTCAGCTTAATATTTAACCACAGATATAACTAACTTAAAATAGCAACGGATGTTCTTAATGACACATCAGCACTGCTAAAAGCAACTGAATCGCTCAACAAAATCTGCTTTATGGTCCTGTCGGCTTTTGTTGAAAACAAGCTGCTACGCGATTACTCTCATCGTGAATACAATACTGAGAACTTCAGGCCTCTTAGTGAAGTCAAAGTAGATTCAAACGGATGTTATTAAATAAACTAAATTGAGAAACAAGCATCAAGTGTAGAAGCACATTTAGCAGATGTGTTTAGCAAATAATGCAGTCAGGCTGGTCTTTTTGCCTGCCAGTGCTTTAAACAGAGACATTATTACGTAGAATGAAGGGTTGGTAATAAAATTTACTTTGATTGATGCCAAAGCAAATGTGCCCAGCCAGGCTGGCTGCTTAAAAATCAAATGCTTAATTCGATTCGATGTGAGTACATAATAAAAAATAATACTAATCAGAAATGCTTTTTAGTCTAGTGGGGACAGAATAGAACAGTTCATTCATCTGGAAAGCCAAACAAATAGCAGCGGTTGATGTCGACAGTCGTAACTGTGCAGAGCTTGACGTGGCAAAACGTTAGGCCTAACCATGCTGAAAGGAGTTGCTTGGCAACCATGTGGTCTCTCTTTCTTTTCCTCTAAACTACAGCTGGACTTTCTGGAATATTGTAAATCAAGTATAACTACATGTGGGCAATTCCAGCATTATGGATGTGAAATGTATTTACGTATTACCAATATTGAACCATCTGTTTATATTTTACTAAACCCCTGTTAATGGAGACCATCACAAAAATGTCAGTTTATACACAAGTTATCTATTTTAAATAATGGAAATATACATTACGGATGTGACAAAAAGTAACAACCTACTTTCTAGGATTTCTGTAAATTAAAATGCACAAACCAGAACCAATAATACCCAACAAATGGAAAAGAGATGACTCTATGAGATGGCTTTATTTTCATTTTCATGTGCTCATTTATGAGGAATATGGACTGATATGGATGTGACAATTCTGAAAACAGCACTTTACCCGGTTTAAACTTTACAAAATGCTTTAAAAACTTTAAGAGAGACCTCACAAGGGCATTTAAACCACCAAATATTGACATCTGAGATCAGTATGATAAAAACCCTTGGTAAAAAAATTATTCATGCATGACATTTGCATAAAATTGCCCACATGACTGTAGACAACTTTCTGTAGCATCCATTATAAAAACAAATATTAGGTTGTTCAGTAACAAATAAAAATTATATTTTATACTATTATACTAACTATATTGTTACAGTTTCTAAAGAAAATGTGATTGATGCTTGCCATATACTAAATTAGGTTGTAGTTGTTGGTTGCTGAGGTGTTGCTATGCAGTTCTTGAGGTCTTTTGAGTGTCTTTAGAACATGGCTGTATTGTTTTAGGTCATTGCTATAGGTGGTTACTAGTCAAAATCCAATTTATCCGTCAATTCAAGTACATGTCTTCACTTTTTTCTTGGTACTATGTAAAATATTGTATGTTTGATTGCTAAGAAAAGTAATATTGCACTTCTCCTCAACTAGTCTTGTAATTTGAGGTATCATTCATGTCTGTTTTGAAATGATGAAAACAATCAACCAATGACCATCTGTCACACGTTTTATGAATATACTGATGGTTATGGATATGTGCGTTCTTTTTACATATGTTAAGAGGGTTTTCATTCATTCCCACTTATATCTAACATAACCCAGGGCAGGCTGAACGCTGTTTTGTTTTGAAGTATTACTGCTATACACACATGAATAAATGTGACAGTGTCGATAGTGAAGCACATGACAAATCCATGTGTTGCAAGCTGTTATGTGATCAAAGTGCTTTTAGCATTTTCCAATAATACTGCTATTTGATACGTTTAAAACAAGCTACTTTTTATGCCTGGTTGACTTTATGTAAGATAATATGTTATCTAGAAATGATGACAGATGATAGCCCTCCTGGGCCTTTTACTATCAAAACCACCGCTTTTTTATTGCTACTCAGCTTAGTGAAGGTAGTTGAACATAATCGATGCGCTTAGTTATTTTGAAAGCAAACATGACACACACATGTTAGGTTTCCATGTTTTATGGGGTCTTTCCATGACTTTTATACTGTAAAAACTGTTTATTGTATCCAGTCTACCCCTAAACCTCACCCTCACACGATCCTTTTTAGCAGTATTCTCAGAAACCACTATTTTATACTGATCTGTGGTCAGTTATATAGCGTTTTATCTTCTTAAGATTAAACATCAGGGATTAAGGGGGTTTTAAACTGATTTGAACTAGCGCTGTCAAACGATTAATCGCGATTAATTGCATCCAGAATAAAAGTTTGTATTTACATAATATATGTGTGTGTACTGTACATATTCATTTTGTATTTATAAAACATACACATACATGCATATATTTAAGACAATTATAAAATCTACAAATTAATAAACGTTTATATATAATAGCGGGTTTTGGTAAATATAAATAAACCTTTTAAATATTTCCTAAATGCATATATATATATTTACATGTATGTGTGTTTTTATGTTTTGTGTATAAATACAAAATGTATATGCACAGTACACAGACATATATTATGTAAACACAAACCTTTATTCTGGATGCGATTAATCGCGAATAATCATTTGACAGCCCTAATTTTAACCAAAAAACCCCCATAACATTACTTATGTTAAATACCATAAAAACCATAACATTACGTTAAATGCTCATCTAGCTGGCAACATTGGCCCAGTCGGTATGCCTGTTTAAAATAAAAGAGATAGAGAAAGAGAAAAAGGTGGTTTAATGAGAATAGCCAATCTACGTCTCAAATTACCCCGGTATTTATAATCCCTTAAAGGTCAGCAGGAAACAGCAGGCTTAGAGGAAATAAGAGAAGGTGACTTCTTTTGCAATCCATGCTGAAGAAAGGCTTGTTGTTATTTAGCTCCTCTAAAGAAGGATCAGTAAATATTAAACACCCCCATTAAGAAATTACTGACATCTCTTTAAGCATTATAAATTTCAGACCCCACTTACAGTCCTTTAAGACCCTGCCAACACCTCACAAATGACTCTGTGTGAGACATGAGATGCAACAATGAATGTGAGCTCTGGTGTGTAATGTACTGTATATTTAATATAGCTGCGTCAGATGATGGATGCAGGTATTTTTGTCTTCCACAAAGTAAGGGTTTGACGTGTTTTATTGCCTGATTTTAATAATATTTGCATTGTGTATAATGGAATACTTATATGCTTTATTGAAAAAGCTTGTTGCGTGTATAAAGAGTACTTGTGTCACCTTGTGACTGAAAAATTGAGCCCATTACGAAATGCCTTTAATTCATAGTCACAGCTGTTATCATCATGAATAAATTATTATTTGTTTTAAAAGATACCTGAAATTAATCTTCCCTTCAAGAACAAAAGACCATCAAACATGTGACGTTTTCACTGTTTTAATAAAAAAAATCTTTGGCAGATCATTTTTTTAAAAATAAATAAATGCTTGTATATTACATACTGTACATGCACTCAAACAATAAATTAAGAAACACAACATGGATTGATTTATAAGGTGACAATGCTACTAAGAGGAAGATCACAGTTGCCCAAAATATAGTCTCTTTTCATGGTGGACATCTTATTAACCACTTTAAATCGGAGTGACCTCTGGCAAAGATCGTCCTCCGTAATACCATCAAAGAAAAAGTCCTCGTTGAAGATTGGATTGCGGCTCTTTCTGATAACCGTGCTGCGCTGTTTCTGAACCTTTCCGGGCATAAGAGACAAGCTCACGCTGCAGTTAATGCTTTTGGGGTCCACGGATAGAGCGTACAGGCCTTCTGCACTTATAAGTCGTACGCGCAGTCTTTGGTTCTCGGGACAGTATTCTGCAGACAGCCGTAAGGTTCCGTCCCTTCCTACAGGAACCAAGTTCTCCTTCATAACTCTCTCCCGGTGCAGAACCAAGTCCATAGGGAAGATGGCAGGAGGTGCCAAACCGAACCCACAAGGAAGAGGTTCAACAAGCCCCTCGGATGCTCTCCTCATGATGTTGGGGCTGTTGTCCGTGGAACTGCCCTCGTCCGTTGACAAGGAGTTGTTTCTGGACACGGCTGCCTTTCGGAGGTTACGGTAGAGTAGTTTCTCATGGCTAAGTGCTTTGAGGAGAGAAGGTTTAGGTGGACATCTGTTCAGCAGAGGAGAACTGAAAGGAGAAGATTCAGCAGAGGAGGTCGTGTCACTGTCTAGAGTTCCCTGTCGGTGCAGGGTGAAACCTTTGGGAGAGAGTCTGGAGGTCAAAGTGTTCAGGCTAAATGATGAAGGGGATGCGGACGTGGACAGGAAAGTAGAGTTGGACGATTTGGAGCAAGTGCTAGATCTACTCCTGGGAAGAACCAGGGGGATACCGCTGGAGTTAGGGTCGTTGTGGAAGAGGGATTCCTTTCTCCTGGTGTGTGGACTTTCCAGCAAGGTGCAAAAGCCGTAACAGGTCTGAGCTTTAGCCAGATGGGGAAGAGAAAGAGCAGCTTGGCTTTGAGGATCAGCATTGGTGTTCTCCTCATCACTGTAACCATTGTCAAACGGCCCATCGTCCACACTTTCCACCTGAATGATATGATTGTTGGGTAGCTCTCGAATAGCCGCCTCTCGCTTTGGACTGCCCTTCTCACACGGAGACACCCGGATACACGGAGTCGGCCTCCCCAGCTCTGTGCTTTTGCCCTCCAGCGCTGTTGAGATCTTAGGGGGGATGCAGAACTCTGGGATAGTGTCTGGAGTAATTATGTTGGGACACAGCAAGATTTTCTTCGCTCTGTCGATGGAAGACTTGTCCCCAAACATTATGTCTCCAATTTTAATGCTGTATTCCGAAATGGGAAGTGGCAGGTTGGTCCTTTCCACCGACACTCGGATCTTCTCGACCACCCACATGGGAGTTCAGATTGGAGGTGAGATAGAAACTCTGCAAGAAAGATTTGCAATTATAAGTTGGATTTTCTTATCTCTAAAAGTGTGCAGTAGTTTAAAAAAAGACAATGCTGCTTACCTTATTATCTCCAGCGGATAGTTTGAGCAGTATGTCTGTTCAGACAGCGGTCTACGTGCAGCATTAAACACAGTCTTTAGGGTAGAATAGCTGAGTTGTTTTATCCGGTCGGCTCAAGCTCTTTCTGTGACACACATGAAGGGCTCTTGGCCTTTTATATTCTCTATTGTGGGCGGAGAGATGGGCAATTTAAACACGCCCACCTGTGGTAAGAGAGCATCAGCCCACTTTCAAAGGCTACCAGTTCCTATAGAAACTCACAAGTCATAACACTTTAATCCAAGCGACCCGACAGTGGAAAAAGTAAAGGCCAGACTGATAAGAAAATTGTCTTGCAATGAAACACATTTTGCTGATAAAATGCAATGCACCTGTATGTGTTTTTTGCTTTCCATTGCTCAATGTGAGCCGTAATGTTAGATTAAAATTCATTAAAGGAAAATTGAAAATGATGCAAATGAATTGCAAGTTGTTAACATTAATATCCAGATGAAAGGAATATTATTTGGTGTATAGTTGACAGAGCGTTTGATGTATCTGTGAAAGCCAATGCAAATAAATGACGGTTTTGACACAAATCTACGAGTGTCTGTTCAGTTGTTAGATATAATAATGTATAATTATGCTCTATAAAATTCGATATATCATTATAGGTGTTTGTTTCCTGACAAACCTTTGTTTATAATAAATTGTTATCTTTTTGTAAATGTTTATTTATAAGGACAAAGGAAAAGAAATGTTGAAGAATGTGCATTTAAGCCACAGCTAATGAAATGGTGAACTTTTTCTTTACTACTAGCAGAAGTGTCTGCCCTCTTGTGGTAATAAAAAAATCAGGTTAAAAAATCTATATTTCAGTTCTGAAATAATGTGAAATATTCTGGAATATCCTGGTTTTACTGAGATATTCCTTAAATATTGTTTAGATATTTTAGTGTCTCATATACATTCAGGCAGACATTATTTTATCATAGGTGATGTATCTGTCTCAATCCAAAGCTGTCTATGACATCATCTTTCAGTATTTATGTCTTTGTTGACTGGTAACTCCTGGTCAAAGTTCAAGGGTGGTAATGCGGTAACCTTAGAGAGGTGGTTTAGATACAGTGACGGCAGAATAAAGCTGATGGATTCAAAGAAATGTTTTGGTCATATTCGGTAATATTTACTCTAAGTCCTTCACTAGCAGCAAAAGGTTACACTAACATATGATAAGTATGATGTAAACAAGGGTTTTAGTGTGGATAAAAGTTTTTAAATAGCACTTAGAAGTGATTTAGATATTATGAACAGCTGCACAGGAAGTTAACTGTATAAATAGGTTTGTATATAGGTTTGCACTTATGTCAGAAAAACACATCAAGTTTGTATTAAAACGAAGCCTAGAAAGTTATATTTTCCACATATTTTGTGGTTTTGTATTCAAATAAAAATATTAAAAAATAAATATAATACATGTTATATAAAGCAATGGAAAAACATGACATTATGTCATTATGATATGATTACTAAGAGATTTAATTAAAGAAATCTGTTCTTAACAATTATAAAGCGTATAAACGCCAAAAACACATATTGAATGTAATGCTCAAATTATCTACCACGAAAAGTTTTAATAAAAGAATTCAAAAATACAAAAAGTGATGAATTACCTAAAATTACATCAAAACACTGAAAAAAAGCAAGAACTGGTTCTTGATTAAAACACTCACTCATTCACAACCCCCTAGCTGCGACCAGCATCTGGTTTTAATAATTATCAGGGACCGACATGTAATGAATATCATGTGTTTAGGGGTCAACTCTAAATAAAACCTCAAATTACTTTCCTGAGAGTTCTACTATGCTGTTTCAAAGACAATTCATCACCCATTAAAAGACAGGGCTTCAACTATATGTATAATGCATGTAGACAACATGGCATGGTTTAAACCGCAGTATGACCACTAGAGGCCAGCATTGTCTTAATTAATACGATTAAAGATTTATACTCATTTCACTCGGGTAAGTCAAATTGGTATGAGGAATAAATATTTTGAAAGATTTACACAATTATTTCTTCTTTGTTTATATTTCCATTAGTTGGTTTATCCATCAGATTTTCCTACATAATATTTTTAGGGTCACTGTGCTTATCAGGTTGATCAATAGAGGAAAGCTTCACCTATTAACGTCAAGGTCTGTAAATTGAGCGCATTATAATCTAGGACTTAAAATTAAGCTCTAAACATACATTTCAGAGGAGCCTAATCATTCTGCCCTATCAATCATCACACAAGCATATAAGGATCCACACAACTATCGTCAATAACACTTCTGGCATCCTTGCCTCCTCCTCTATTGTAGTTGATCTTATGTCATACATTTTTTTAATCTGCTGGGTTTAGCTAAGAGCTTGAGTTGTGTTTTGTTATCAAGGCCCTTGCTTAAACCGCCACAAACCAAACTCCTTTACATTATTTCTACGGATAAGCAGGTGAAACTTTTTGATGCAAAATACATTCAATGCATTTAATTCAATGCAAATAAGCAAATGTGTTACATAAATCATGTTGACAACCGCTTACAAATGGTCAGATTTCCTTGCATCCTATACTATACATGTATAGTTTCATAATCAGTACTTATTTTTTCTTTTACTGTATACTTCAACGCTATACATACGCTATCTCTTGGCACAGTTGTTTATCAGGGATGCAGGTATATGTACGGATAAGATACGGGTATGGCTTCGTATTTACAATGCTGTGACTACACAAACAGCTTTTAGTTCTTTCTTTTTGTATGTTTGACAGTACATAACCTCTAATAGTACAGCTAATTTTCTGCTCCATTAGCCTCATTAGCTGTGCTTGCATATTCATCAGGCACACAAGTGGCAGTTCAAGTTGCATCACTACAACACTATCAGTTACAGCCACGGTCTATAATAAGTTACAAAGCACACACCTTCTGAATACTTTAACTGTATAATAAAGAAACACAAATTACTGCAAAATAATCCTTCAATAAAAGCAATCTATCCACACTGTATAGTGTCCCAGGCCCCGTTCATTGCGGTAAAGGTCACATCTCGTATAGACTGCAGACAGACGTTTGTCAAGTCTTTAGGGACCGTCCGGTTTATAAATGTTTGATGACGGTTCTCACTAACACAAGTAACCAGAGAATCTCTCCGAAAGGCTAAACAGTCCCGTTTTGACCTCTGAATTGTAAAAACAACCTTTAGATTTAACTTCTTACAGAATGTATTTATTTATTTTTTAATTGTTATTAGAAAATTGTTACAGAGACATCAAAATACAATATTTAACATCAAAAATGTAACAAAACAGAAGTACACTAGAGGGGGCTTAAATAAAATCTAGAAAAAAATATTGAAAAGCTTACAAATTTTTTAAGTTTTAACAGCTTTTTGTTTCAAAGAATATCGTAAAGAGTCAATATAATGTTCAATTTCTCTCTTAAAAGATATAAAACAGGGTTTTTTGCAAGAAAACTTGCATTTATGAATATAAAACTTTGCCATTAAAAGTATAAAGTTTTTTATATAAATCTGGTTACGCTTGTTTCTACAATCCTCCGTATGACCAAATACTACATCCTTCCATAATAGCACAGATTGGTTATCAATATTTTTTGCTATAAAATCACAAACATTTTGCCAGAATGGATTTATTACCAGCATGCTGAACCATTTGATTACGTCATAAAGCCCTGTTGAGAGGCTTGCAGCTTTAGTCGTCAGAAACAAGTTATTTAAGTTTAGTCTATGCACAAGTTGTCTACTTTAAACAATGGAAATATATATGAATGTGACAAAAAGGTCAAGTTTTTGAGAGGCAACATACCTTGTAGGATTTCTGTGAATTAAAATACACAAACCAGAAGCAATAATATCCAACATATAAAGAAGAGATGACTCTTTAAAGAACATAAAAAGCTATTTTGTTTTATTTATTTATTTATGAGAAACATGAAAGTGCCGGTTTTGAAAACAGCACTTTACCTGACTGAAAAAAAACACGCAACATAATTAATATAAATATGCGTTAAAAACCACACATGACATGGGTATTTAAACCACCAAATATTGACACCTGAGCGATGAGTACCTTTAGTAAAATGTATTTTTTATGATAAAGTTGACATTTGCATGCCGTGTTTGAGACCACTGCACGTGACTGGCACTTTTCAGTAAACGTACCAAAACAGAGTTTTGTAACCCAACCGAGCATTTACGAGTTAGTTTAACAACAGAGAGAGCAATAATAACGATACGAATGGTTTAATACTCGTACTTCTAATCAATTACTCACCTCGACATACTACCGCCACGACGGGGGACCATAGTAACAAGATGGGCGGGGCTTCGTGTTCCAGAGGCGGGGCCGCAGCTCAGCTCGCGCTGCCTCTAAATCATCTCATCTCTCGCGCTGCACGAGAGCGCGTGCTGCCTTTCAGGTAGGAATTCACGTTTATTTCCGCTTCTTATTTGCAAATGACTCGTTTCTAAAACTGTTTAAGGACGGCGTCGCATGCGTGCTTCATCTTTGCTTAGGAGTTGAGAGCGTTTCGGCGTTGATTTATGGTGGACGTGTTTTGATGGAGTCGAATGAATGGGCGGTGTTGGGTCTCGTGCACTGTGTTGTTTGCGTTCAGCGATCTGTCATTGCGTTTCAAACCGGTGGTTTTATTTCTCAGTATGCATACTGTAAGTGGTTTGACCGTGCATCACGATTAAAGCTCAATAAGAATCATAATGTGTCTCGTTTTGCCTGTTGATTTTTGTAAATGTCTGATCATCACTAATTCATGGCTGTTTTTCGGATATTCTGTGCGATTTAGAGTTGCATGATGTTTTCTGGATGTATTGCTGGAAGTCACACTCATTTTAGGATGCAAGTCCCACATCGCCTTTGACATCGAGGAATATGAGAAACGGGGTCGCGTATCCTCCCTTTCCCCAATGTTGGATGGATGGAAATTATACTGCCTATTTACATATATAGTGTCAACGCAAGCTGTTTGCAAATGATTTGGATGCTGTGTAGCCCCTGCGAGGGGTCGTTTCAGAAGGGCGAAACCTGAAGCCGCCATATTTTAATGGTATGTACGATAGCCTATATCTATACATCTCGCAAATATATCTCCATCTATTTATCCGCAGGTTCGTAAACTCCAGATGTAGCCTGAAAAAATGATCTTACGTGCATTTACCGTATAAGAAGAAAGATTTAAAGACCTTATGCAGACAGGGGCATAAATATACAATCTCTTTTAATTATAAGCAATGAAATGTATGTAATTTTATATCAAGATATGTCACCTTTGGCAATCTGTAAATAAACAACACCTGGTTTCGTTATATTAAGCTGTCATACGAGTCTCCAATGATCGCAGCAATATTAAACAAACTAACATTTATCTTCATAGAGACGATGACATAGTGACATGTACCAATAATAAGTCGTTTTTTTCCCGGGAAAACTGGACAGCAGATGAATCAAATGCATTCGTTCTTAAAACGAAATACAGCCATATTTGCTTCAGAGTTAATTGCATGCACAAGTGAACGTCTAGTTGTTTTTAATCGACATTATTTAGACTATCGTGTCACCACACGGGCATTTGCACTTTGTCAGTCGTCTTCTCGACAGCTAATAAACTTAAATGGATTTTTATTCTGCATAAGCAAAAGACAAATAAATGAAATGTATGGAAGGTATACTGTATGTATGCATATGGAAGTTCCAGCTCTTTGAAGAAATCCGTGTTTTCCTCCAGCGTAGCGCCACACCCCTTGGAAATCTGTGCTGTATTTCAAAGGCATGACAGCTTGCCTTGTAGAAATCCCGGAGACATATAGATCAACATGAGAATCAAAGCTATGGATGCAATGCATTATATTATTAACAGAATATAATATAATATATTCCTCTGATTCACTGTTACTGTGTTTTTCATACTGTGTGATGTTCCTGGTTCAGCATCTTGTTTGTGTAGGTCTGGAAACAATATTCAGACAAATATACTTCCATCCCTAACCTTAATCGACTTGATCGGAGATGATGAAACGTTATTTCAACTCCAACCCCAGGCCAAAACCTACCCGTGTAATGTTATTCTAGGACCAACAAGGATGTTGTCCTACTTGGCAAAACATGATAGGGCACATCAATACCTCTAGCTTTGGTGTGATCAATGAAGTTTAAATAAAATCTGTAAGTGACTGTGACACAGATAATATGCACTTTGGCCTAGATTTATTAATCTACCAGCATCCCAAATCAATCACGTCTTTAGTGCTACCAGCTCTAGTTGCATTATAAAAGTGGATCAGAGATGAGTTGACCTGGATTAATGTGTGTTAATGCAATTCTTTGGGTCCGTGTTAAAGTGTTTAGACACTGAGGGTGCTGTTGATGTCACTAGTGTAAGGAAAAGGAAATTAGCACTGCTGTTTGACAGGAAAAAGGAAAGTAGTAGTCATGTGCAGTGGACTTTGTAGTAGTCATTTGGGGTCACAGAGGTGACTTTTGGGTTTTTTATTATTCTTAAGGAGACGCTTGATTTTAGCTGACAGTTCTACTGTCCAAATGCGTTCATGATGTGTATATCAGATCATAAAAGCATAAAACTTTTTGGATTAACTGTCATTACATGGGTCTGTCAATGAATTCTTGTCATGTTTGGTCGCATCCTGACTTCTGATCCATAAGAGCAGACTGGTGAAAAGTCCTCTGTATCTCTGACTTGGCTTGATCCAAAAGGAAGGAAGTTTGTTTTGGCGATAAAAGGGCACAGCAGGAATTAAAATGGGAGATTAATAGAGAGAAAGCTTGATGGTAAAGGTTATTGCTCATTATGTGTATTGATTATGAACGGCTTCTCGCTGATCCTTTGTCAGCATAAACTGTATTCTTGATAAGATCAGATGTAAAACTCATATGTTTGCTATTATTTAGACTGTACTGAATGTGTGATTGTGTATGAAGAATCTGGATCAGTCAATTATTGCTTTGGGTTTTTAGGTTCCTAGTAAAAATGAATGAGATTATAATTAAAAAGCGTCTGCTAAATGCAGATGCGGATGAATATAAATGTAAAATACATTGATTATTAACTGCAATTACCAGATTAAGGGGACGCTTCTTGAAATGTCATCTGGTCATGCTTTCTAAACCCACACTGTTGTCTTATGCATGATAAACATTAAAAATTATTTTCATATCATTAGTTAAGAGAATATACACCTGCTTTCCTCTGGCTATATATCCCATATGTGTGGATATAATTAGCTCTCCTCTTAATAAGTGTTGCAATCTGGGATGCAGATTTTGCTTGCCAACTGCGTCTGATAAAAATCACAGCAGTAATGACACAATGTACAAGCAGAGGACGAAACAAGAATAAACCTCATGGAAATGGAGAGAAACAATAAGCATTGAATAGAGATAGATTCAGAGCAGGAATCTCAGGGGTATTCATAACTACTTTGGAAGATGTTTTGGAAGAAGTTGATGGTGAATTAGACAACACATAAAATGGTTTTCTATACTATGAGATTGTGTTCAGCTGAAACCCAGTCGATTAGTACTGGACACCATTAATGCAGTGGCTCGTGACACTAAAATTCACATTTATGCATTTTTAAATTCATGCATTTTGGCAGATGATTTCATCCAAAGTGATTTACAGTGCGTTCAAACTCTACAATTGATCAGTACGTGCGTTCCCTGAGAAACAAACCCGCAACCCTTTGCACTGCTAATGAAACTTCACTCACATTTGGCACATGGCTGGGGTTAATTTCGGACCCTGACCACCAGCATCAAGACAAATGCGAGTTCAGAGCAGCTGTGTTTAGTTTATTGCCGAATATATTCCTTCCTGCTGGTGACCTCATGCTTTTAATTATGGACGCTTTAGTGACAGCGAGGTTTCTGAATGTTAAAAGTGATGGTTCAATTCACGCAACGGCGTAATTCAAGATAGACCTCGGTGCTCGAAATGAACTGGAACGCTGAGATCTCTCGCATGAATGCTAACTCCAAGCCTCTCCTTTTAATCTCACTAACGAATTTAGCGATGCTCCGTCAATAATGTATTGATCAATTGAGACGAGGTACCCTGATTGAACTTAAAAACCTGTGGAAGCAACCAACTACATCTAAACGTCTCGAAAGCCAGCGTGGGGTAATATGATCGGGTAATTAATGTGAGTCATATCAGCTTACCTCTCATTGTACATTCCCCCCCTATGTATTTTCTCAGAGAGGGTGTAATTAAAATCACGCCTGCTGAATGGTTTTTTTTGCGCATTGACTTGAGCTGGATCACAGGCCTGCTGTTAAGGAGGCCATTATGAAAATGGCTTTGGATTACGCAGGGCCATTATGACTTGGGTTATTAGCAGTTCTGTTAGTGCAAGGATGTCCTCTAAAATTTAAATTGTAAAATGGCAGGAGGTCATTGTTTGACTGTTGGGCCCGTTTTAAGCCCATGCTAATACTCTCAAATAGGTCTGTACTTGAGTGCTTAAACATGAGGAAGATGCTAATGATGTCAAACCTTGAAGTTATGTCATGTGGTTCAGAATAACAAGGGATTACGCAAGGATAAAAGTCAATGATTTATTCAAAGTCATGAGTAAAGTTCACAAAAAATTAGGGCTGGGCGATATGGCAAAAATGTAAACTTGATAATTTTCTCCCATATTGATTGATAACGATATATATTTCGATATATAAACTGTTAATGCTGCCAGCTTTAAAAGAGTATCCCAACTATGACTGAAGCCATAAAAATTTGAGGGTTCATTAATTACATTTTAAAGTTATAGTTTTTTGTCGACAATTTCATCATTTTTGGATAATAACTCGAGGTTAGTTTCACTTTGGTCGCTGCTTCCACTTATTTTGTCATCCTCGTGCGAGTTTGCTTTGCAAAGTGCCGTAGGAAATTGACTTTGTTCTTTGACGTGAACGTTAAAAGCTGCATGCTGATTGGCTGTTGTCGCATATTTCTGCTGTGTGATTGGCTGTTATATTAATCCATATCGAGAAAAAATGCCTAGAGCTTATCATCGTTATCGACATATATTTTATCGCGATTCGATATGATATCGTGTATCGGCACAGCCCTACAAAAAATGTATTTTGAAGTCTCTCACCATTGTCAACAATTTAATATCACTGGTTCTGTCTAGTCGGACAACAACTAGTTGCAAAGAATGATAATTCAAAGCTACGATTTTGGGTTGTCTATTTCATTCTCAGAAAGCAACACAATCTGACAGGAATTCGTATGTATTTTTCAGGGTGGCTAATTTGTACTTATTTGTACTACAAATTTGTGTTGGGTTTAGTTCAATTTGACTTTAGTTGATCCCCAGTGATGTTAGGGTTTTGGGGTGGGATTGGACCACTTTGTGTGCAAAGGAGTTGCATAAAGTGATTGCATGGCTTTGAAAGACTTGACATTTATTTTTTTTATATATTTAAAAAAAAAAATGTAAGTATAAGTTTTACTTTCATTATACAGTTCTACAGGAATTTCTTGAGCTTGACAGCAGTTGGTCTCCATCTACATTTCATTGTGTGGATAAGCGCAGCCTGGACTGTATACATTTCTGTTTGTGTTCCACTGACAGAATTGTCCATTTTGGGTGGTCTGTGCCTTTAAAAGCCTTTGTAACCCCAAAGGCTTAGAGAATTCCAGGATTCCGTTTTAAGTATTCCATTAGAGCCGGATTTTCTTTGGCACTTTGGGAATACACTGGTGGTAGACGGAGCTGGCAGCCAAATTAAGCATTTTGAAACATTATCTGTTGGGCTAAACTTTGTGCGACTGTTTTCTGTATTCTGTAATGTTTACTGCATATGGTTCATTAGATTAATTAAATCAAATTGATTCACTCGCTTATGGAATTGATTCTGGGTAATTAGTTTGTGTCTTAATAGGCTGTGGATTCTGTCGTTGTAGTTGATTTGCTTGATATATTATGGATTTATTTAAAATTCATATGTTTTATTATTAGTAATATTTTCTTCTATTTTAAGAAATCATGAATAAAACAGAATGAAAACCAAAACTAAATTGAACCTCAATTATCATTTTCTGAATATTATGTGTTATAAATGAAACAGGCAGAGTGATAAGAAGTCATGGTCGACTAGTTTTTTATAACCGTGATTTCCCTTAAACATGATTCTTTGGCTATAAACGATAAGCTGTTTTGTGTTAACCAGACAGGCTCTCCATTTCCCCCTGCGAATCAATTAGAAAGCGGTTTCCTTCTTTTTGCTCTTGCCGCTGTTTCATCTCCAAGAATAACAGGTCTGGTTGAAATTCCTCAGGAAATGTTTAGCTGATGGACCAGGAGACAAAAGGGTTCATGGCTTGTTGTCAGAAGACAGAATCGGTATGGTGTTTTGTCCTGAAGCAAGCAAGAATACTTGTCCATGAACGAGTATACAGACTGTATTGTTGAGCGTCGGATGAACCGGTGGGTTTTACATCCCACTACAGGGTCAGTTCAGCCCAGCGTAGGGCGAAGATTACTCATCTGCGGCACGTGTTGCCCAAAGTTACTGTTAGAACCCAAACCATAAAGACAATGTGATATCATTTTTTTTATAATGTCCCTCGTCTTATTGCAAATAAATTGCCATAATTGCTATAATTAATTGAAATTAAATGAAATTAAGTGTACAAAACGTTGCTAAATTCTTGGTAAACAATACTAATCGGCCAATCGGGGCCTAAAGTTATCGCCTTATGCCAAAAAGCCAGTATTAGCCGATACATTTCGTCTTAAAAGACTGATTCTAGATCATTTGTAAACTCCTTCAATGCTTTAATTGCAGGCACAGGTCTAGACTGCCTTATAAACGGTTAAAAATAGCTCTCTCATTCACAGGCCTGTAGATAAAAGGAAGAAATGTAGTGTGCCGTACCTTTTGTTCCCAATGAGGCTGTCAGGACTGAATAGAAGAAAGTTAATTGGGCTCATCCATGTAAGTCTTCATTGTCCGGATGAGCTTCTCTTGGGTGTGGAGGGTGATATTGTCAGTTGTGGTTCTATAGAGATATGGTGGA
Source organism: Beaufortia kweichowensis (assembly GCA_019155185.1). Lineage (NCBI taxonomy): Eukaryota > Metazoa > Chordata > Actinopteri > Cypriniformes > Gastromyzontidae > Beaufortia > Beaufortia kweichowensis. The sequence goes on along the minus strand of CM032816.1, from coordinate 4,907,257 downwards.
CAATGGCGGGGTGTATTGTGTATTTATTTGGGATGGGCATGGTGGTTTTGCGCTTAACATTCTCAAATCCTCTCTAAGAACTTTTAGGTTATTAAAGCAGTGTTTGTGTAACTAATGTGAAGAATTACTTTACAGACCATTACTGTCGGACGTTAAGTCAACTGCTGTGGACGATGTTCTCGTTATTATTTATAATTCTCAGCTCTCTGTTTTTGTTGGGATATGCTAATTTTAAGGCTTATAATGTCAGGTATGACTTTTGAAAGGATGCATGTTTGTTCGTTTTTCATTCCTGCGTCTTTTTGTTTTGCGTTTTACAATGTGCAGACAAATATCCTTAGTGGATGTGATCTTTAAAAATGGTGCCACTGAATAAATAATACTGTTCATCGCTGTATTTACAGTGCCCTACTGTAAAACCATTAGCTGTAGTGGCGTGTCAACTCTCATCACAGTCAAGATGACAAAATCTGCCCACACATTCCCATGAGTGCTTATACATTCATTCAAGGACCACACCTCCGCTCATTTTGACCTTCTTTCCCAGTATATTTTCCAGATGAACCAAGCACAGCAGAAGTATATAACACTGGGTTCTATTGGTCTCATTGTTGGAATTATTCTCTTCCCCTCATTCACATTTTCCAGCGCTCCACTCATTTCCTCTCACCTCTCCTCACAGTCAGAGTCATTCCGTGGGGGTTCGCCCGGGATCGGAAGTTAGCGAAATAATGGACCAATGAAGTGTGTCTTGGTGTGCGGGCGGTACGCTGTGATTCGGTTGGTGCTGTCTTTGTAGTTGTGTTGGTGTGTTGCTGGGTTACTAGTAAGGGAGTATGAGGTGTTGAGAAATGGCTCAAGGAAGCCACTGTTGGATCAAGTGTGGAATGAGAGTAGTGCCAAAAAGAGGTTTCAGCGTAGAGTCTCTCTGTGTGATGATTGTTGACAAATGTTAATTAAGTTTAGATTATGGTTATGAATATTATTAATGATGACATCTTTATTGTCATCATCGTCATTTGTTCTATGGATATACTGTAGCTTTATGCTGAAGAGTATGTCAAATCATAAAGATCACTGGACTTGACATAAGCTCCTGGTAAAGCCTTTGTACTTGCATGTCTTTTCTCTAGGTTAAACATATCGCCGCTTTTCACCAGTATCAGATTATGCACCAGGAGAGAGATTTGCATAGTCAATATTTGCCAGTCTGTAGTCGCTTGATTCAGAGCATCTTTCCCCGATAAGCTACACGGTTTGAGGTATTATGATATCTGTAGCACAAAGTCTGTTGAGCACAAAGTGTTGTCTGTTAATCTCTGGTCTACTAACTGAAAAACTCTTTTCTTTCTTGTTATATGTGCATTTGTGGCATGCTATAATAAAAATTAATTATATAAAAGGTCATTTTTATTTTGTTACAAATGTAGAAGAAACACATACAAAGATGCATACAAAAAAGACACATTAGATGCATACCTGCTTATTCTGCAGTTGCTAAAGTCACCAAACACTCATCAAGCTTTCAGCTGATTGGTCCGTTTAAGTGAAAAAGCAATTAAAGCTTTGATGCTTTTAGCGTAATTGTTGGTGTACATTTTTCACGTCCAGTGTATACAGAGCATCCTCCTGGGGTGAATGTATAAGAAGGCATATATTAGATGCTTCAACCAGTTTCGTTTACTCAGCACATACGTATTCAAAATATTATATGGGATTTAAATTATTATTGTAGTCTTACTGTAGTAAATCGGGGTTAAGCTAATATATTTGGAATGAAAATTAAAAAATGGCTATTCTTGGTTATATTGCATTATATTTACCATATTTTTGTAGAATGGGGGTTTTGTTTTATTTTTTAATTTTTTAGCTTTGAATACTTCATATTTTCAGATGTACATAGTAAATATATAATTAAAATTGAAAATGTGACATGTTTTCCTTTTTTGCATAGTGGACGTAGCATAGCAAATTTAGTATATTTTAGGTATTTGGTTGATCAAAAAACAGAAAACTCTGAGATTTATTGATATAAACACTGAGGTTATTGCATTGACTAGTTTCATACTGAATCAAGCTGGCACGCCATTTACTTCTGACCTTGCCGTTCCCTTGAGAAAGACAGCAATTACAAATATTGGCCCAGTAAACGGTTTTGACCTAGGGGTCGACGCTTTGTGCCGTCTTTGTGACCTTAGCCCGAGGGTCAGTGGTCTCATACTGGTAGAAAAACACTCTTGGCTTGGTATTCATACATTTTAAGAGCATGGCGTATTAGACTGCTTATGTATTGAGGAGACCATGGTAACAGCTTGAAGAAAAAAGGCTAACTTATCATCTTTTCTGTAAAAGATTATGAGATATGGTCTCGTGTGCACTGTGGCAAAAGAGCAGTTGTCGATCCCTTCAGGCTGCTGTTCTCACAATGCGGTAATAAACTTGCTGGTTAAAGGGAATCTCATCGTTTGAAATTGTTGTTAGACGTATTTCTGCAGGTGTGCAATGCAAATATTTGCATTTGAGAAATGTTTGATCTGCAATATTGTTTGCATGTCATTCTGGAAACTGTGGAAACCGATATTGCTAAGGTTGTGGTGAGCATCTGTGCAAAACCAACCATTGCATTAATAATAAACATAGGACTGTTATGGATGTGATCATTCTGAAAACTGCACTTTACCTGACTATACAAAACTCATGATTTAAACATAAAAAATGCTTAAAAATAATTGAGAGAGACCTCATATGGGTATTTAAACCATTAAAGATTGACATTTGAGCTATCAGTATGATGAAACCTTTGGTTTTTTTTTAACTTTATTTTTTTTCTTTTAATTTTAAGTAAACATTTGAAAGTAAAAGCCACCGAGGTCATGTGAGGATAATTTTTCCTCTTTGCAATTCCTTCTGGTCCCGCTTGTGGTGTAGAAATAGCACGCTGCCACTTTAAATGACCCAGAAAGCACATGTCACATCCTCTCTGTATCATCCAGCATCCCTCAGCTCCTTCTGTTCTCTCCAGCTAAGACAGCGAGACAGCGAGTCCACTGTACATTTGGCAGTGTCACCACCACTCCAGTCCATTAAGAGAATTAACACGGGCTCTCCCGGGGCCAAGCTGGACGGGATTGCCCCACCAATCAGCACACAGACGGCCCCGCTTGGCATGCCGACCCCTCTGAAACTGCAGGTTAATGACGAGACTGCTTAAGAGATTGCTTGATGCACAGTTCATTCAGACCGAAGCCAAGACGGCACAATAAATCGATCGGAAGCCGATATTTCTAATGAATGGGCAGAATTGCTGCGGCATTATGCTTTAAAACGCTAGGAGAGCACGTTTATAGGTCTTATTTCTAAAATCACATACAGTTATCACCTGCCTGATCAATGTCGCTGTCATTGTGTAGTGAAGATGTCATGGCTGGTCTGTGTTTACTGCTGGGAAAACCGCTGTGCTCGGATGAGCTCGTCTGTGACAGATTGCTGACCCAGCAACAACAGCAGTAACCTCTCTTCATCTCACTCGCTTTCTGCTGCTCGATTTCTACACCGTCTGCTCTTTCCTTTCCTAAATACAGAGCGGTTTGCGTGCGTGCTCTACAGTTTTAAAGTTTACAGTCACTGTTCTTCATAATCATGAAAAAAATGTCTAAATGAAATAGTTAACTTGGACCGAATAATGAGGGAAAAGCCAATAAAAGCCTTAGAACAGATGGGAAAAAGCATCGCAAATAAAATGCCAATAGTCTAATTTTTTTTTACTTCTAGAGAAAAGGTGAATAAATGAAAGATGGGGTATAACAGTAACTTATAGTAGAAAAATTGTGTTATGTAGAGCTTTTTTACGGTATGATTTCTGTTTAATCCTAATGGTTGAGCTGCACCTGACCATATAAACATATACATTTTATTACTTTTGTGCATTTTTATTTTGTAAGCTCTCTCTCTCTCTCTCTCTCTCTCTCTCTCTCTCTCTCTCTCTCTCTCTCTCTCTCTCTTCTCCTCTCTTCTCTCTCTCTCTCTCTCTTTCTCTCTCTCTCTTCTCCTCTCTTCTCTCTCTCTCTCTCTCTCTCTCTCTCTCTCTCTCCCTCTCTCTCTCTCTCTCTCTCTCTCTCTCTCTCTCCTTCTCTCTCCTCTCTCTCTCTCCTCTCTCTCTCTCTCCTCTCTCTCTCTCCTCTCTCTCTCTCTCTCTCTCTCTCTCTCTCTCTCTCTCTCTCTCTCTCTCTCTCTCTCTCTCTCTCTCTCTCTCTCCTTCTCTCTCTCTCCTTCTCTCTCTCTCCTTCTCTCTCTCTCTCCTTCTCTCTCTCTCTCTCTCTCTCTCTCTCTCTCTCTCTCTCTCTCTCTCTCTCTCTCTCTCTCTCTCTCTCTCTCTCTCTCTCTCTCCTTCTCTTCTCTCTCTCCTTCTCTCTCTCTCTCTCTCTCCTCTTCTCTCTCTCCTTCTCTCTCTCCTCTCTCTCTCTCTCTCTCTCTCTCTCTCTCTCTCTCTCTCTCTCTCTCTCTCTCTCTCTCTCTCTCTCTCTCTCTCTCTCTCTCTCTCTCTCTCTCTCTCTCTCTCTCTCTCTCTCTCTCTCGGGTTTTACAGTCATTAGTTCTGTCATTTGCATACAGGTTTAAGTAAATCTATAACAAATTGTTGAAAATTGTCAGTTTTATGGAACCAGATCTGTTAATTTCAGTTTCATTTTTAAAATTGTGTGGTAATAATAATAGAGTATCTGACATCTCACATGAGTATTGTTTGTTATATTGCATCTTGAGCTGTATTATCTCTGTATTGTCTTTAAAGATTTCCAGTTAGATTTGTGTTATTCCATAGTTTAGATGAGTTTACTGTTATTCTAAAATATCTGAAGACTGAGTAATTGACCCTAAACTTTTAAACGATAGTATTTAGTATGTGTCTATGTGTGATTGCAGTCCTCTTTCATCCGTTCCCTTCCCTCTCCTGTCCTGTCCAGTTCTTCGACTTGCCTCTTTCCATCCCTTGCTTTTTATTCTTTCCCACCCTATTCTCTTTCATCCTCTCCTCCCCTCTGGATGAGAGATGTGCAAGCACAGCATGCTTTTACCTTAGATAAGTCCCACAGCTTTCAGAGAGTGAACAAGCGAAAGAGAAAAAACTTCTCATATCGTGTTAGCATAATGCATTATCGATCGTATCAAAAGGTCATTATCAGGTTTTGTACCTGGTACGGACAATATTCCATGCGAGCGTTATGGCAGCTCTTCGGTCACGGTCTTTATAATGTGTGTGTGTGTGGTTTTGGATCTCACTGCAGGGCCTGTTTTATTCCACACATGAGCTCTTTCATTACCCTCTACTTTAACTGTCTGTGCTAATCGCTTGCGCAATTAGCAGCCCGATACGCCGCACACGGGAGGGTGGAAGAAAAGATAATGTCACGATCTCGGAGGGTTCTTACCTTCACAGTGTACTTATGATTTGTCCTCTAAAAGATAAAGACGTCATGCCTGGGTACAAGAAATAGTGGAAGACAGCTGCTCGGGTCTCCAGGTGCCTCCATACAAAACAGTTTGCATGTGTCTGTATGTGTTTGTAGTTTTAATGAATGGATCACTCTTTTCCCATTCCTTCCTTTGCTATGTCCTGTCCTGTTCTTTTTCTTTTCGTTTATTCTCCATTACATTACTATTCTATTCTTTTTTGTTTCATTTCTTTTCCTGTCCTTTTCTATTTTCATTTCCTTTCTTGTCATTCTCCTTTTCTTTTTCCTTTTCCTTTTCCTTTTCCTTTTCCTTTCTCTTTTCCTTTCCTTTTCCTCCTCTCCTCTCCTCTCCTCTCCTCTCCTCTCCTCTTCCTTTTAGTTTCTCATACCTTTACTTTTTCTTTTCCTGTCCTTTTCTATTTTCATTTCCTTTCTTGTCATTCTCCTTCCTGTCCTTTTCTATTTTCATTTCCTTTCTTGTCGTTCTCTTCTTCTCTTTTGCTTTTCTCTTTCTTTTCTTTTCTTTTTCTCTTCTCTTTCTCTTCTCTTCTTTCTCTTTCTTCTTTCTTTCTTTCTTCTCTTTTCTTCTCTTTTCATTTCTTTCTCTTCTTTTCTTTTCTTTTCTTTTCTTTTTCTTTTTCTTTTTCTTTTCTCTTTTATTTTCTTTTCTTTTTCCTCTCCTCTCCTCTTCCTTTTAGTTTCTCATACCTTTACTTTTGTTGAACTTTCTCTTTTTTTTCTTTTCCTGTCCTTTTCTATTTTCATTTCCTTTCTTGTCGTTCTCCTTTACTCTTCTCTTCTCTTCTCTTCTCTTCTCTTCTCTTCTCTTCTCTTCTCTTCTCTTCTCTTCTCTTCTCTTCTCTTCTCTTCTCTTCTCCTCTCCTCTCCTCTCCTCTCCTCTCCTCTCCTCTCCTCTCCTCTCCTCTCGATTTCCTTTTAGTTTCTCATACCTTTACTTTTGTTTTCTTTTCCTGATCCAAACGCTCTATTAAATGACAAAGTCAAACAACAAATCATTTTAATATACACTCCTGGCATGCTGTAAAACTAAAATTAATTCATTTTGTTCTGAATTATTAGAGTTGTGTGCTTGGAGACAGTAGTGTACACGCTGAGTTATAAACGTTTAGCATAAACGTGTGATAAATAAATAAATAGTTCCCATAACCAACCCTTTTTTTTTTTTTTTCTTTAATCTTTCTATTTCCATTTCATTTAATTTCCTATTTCCCAGCATCCCAGGTTTCCAGGTACAGTTTGTAGGTGCAGTGTTTGTGTAAATGTGTCAGTCTGTGCTCTTGAGGACATTTATCAGGACAGAAGGACGACCGCAGAACAGTGACGAGCGAGTTGCCTTTCAGGTCCTTTTGTATCTGGTAGAATGGCACTGCATCATATTACAGAACATTCAACTGGTGAATCATTCGGTCTTCTCTCCCATGTTCCTGTGGTCACTTGATTGTCACCAGCTCATGTTTTTCCAACTCTATTACACAGATAGAAACATTATTCAGAATACAATTTTTATTCGCACTACAATAATGCAAAGCATATTTTTGCCATTGATTTCTAGATTTCTTTAACTATTAACCTGTCTTGTTAGCATTACACATTCAGGCTTCATTGTGAACCAATGTACTACCTTCTTTTTCCCTCTGTGGCTTTACAATTATGTCCGGCTGTTTTCTCCCTCTTGTGTTTAATATATAATGCTGTGCTCATTAAAGTGCACAGTTTTCATGCTCTGCCTATTTATATGGAATACGAGTGTTGGTCTCTGGAGACTACTGCTCATGAATACAGAGAAAAAGGTGTCTTTTAATAAACGAGATGCTATAATTCACTGGGCCAAATGAGTGTGTTAATATCGTGGGCAGATGAATGCATGCAGTATGGTCACAAAAGGATATAAGTGCTAATATGTACCAAATCAGCAGGCAGAAATCAGCAGATATTCAGTTCTGAATGTAATGGGTGAAGAGGAATGGGTAGACACTCTTGTCCTGCAGACAAAAGAACAGATCACATGCTCGCTGGTTTATATAATGCAATAATGCATGAAAGAGATATGGAAAATGTCGACAGGTGGGGCTTGTAGCGTGCCCTGACACAAGCTGAGACATGATTCCCCCATGTTCCACTATATCCATATAAATTCATATAAAAGAAAGATGGTTGTGTGGGGGGGTTGAGAGTTAATAACAGAAAACCTGTCACACAACTTTGTTGTTTGGTTTTACTTTCGGTTTCAGTATCTACAAAGTGGACCAGACTTCTGACATCCATTATAATGATGCATAATTTGCATTTTCCATTAAAAATAGCCTATTCTATGTGCAGCATGCATTTTTGCAGCAAGATCACAAACCCACAATCTGTATCTTATTTGCCAGCTTCCATCTCATTCCTCTTTAAATGAGGCCCAGTTGCATGATAAAGTTAAAAGGAAATGTAAAATCAAAAGGAATATGTTACAGGAACAGGACAGATCTTTGTCAGTGTGGCGCTTGCTGTTACAAAATTGTTGCACATTGGATGAAGCCCGTAGCTCAAGATGTGCTTAAAAGAGTACTTGTATGTCTCCTTAATCAAACACACTTGATTTTACCGATAAGCGAACTCCAAAACCTGAAATAGGTGTGTCCAGGGAGAAGTCCAACATGTGTAGTTCTGGGGATCCCACAGGGACTATGATGGGGCCGCTACTTTATGGTACAACCTGCTATACGAGCCCTAGGGAGTGGGGTCCATTCATAACCATTTGATCATGAATCCAAAGAATTTTAGCAGCCCTGTTGACATAACACATGTCCGTGGAAAAGGCAGTGTTGCTAAAGATTGTAAAAGTATGAGACACTGGCAAGAACCCATGCACCACAGCTGAGGATCTGGCACAGCCCGAATGTGAGGTTAGCACGTGTTAGTGGCCTTAAATAGATTACTGAATGAGATGCCTGCGGCTTCCTCTTCTTCTTGGTTTCTTTTAATGAAGTTTGCATGCTTCATTTATGCACAAAAAATAATTATAACGATTTATTTATTTTTCTCTTTTGCATGTAAGATCCTAATGAAAATGCAGCGTGTAAGTTAAGATATAATACCGTGTTAACCCTAACCACCTTAACCATCTGCTGTCTGCACAATTAAGCAGCTGGGGCAGCCCACCCTGTGCCAGGCTTCTGTTTACTTAATGGAGGGCTCATTTTCTGGATCTGGTGCTCCCTGACGAGTCATGCCCATATCATCTCACCCAAAGGGTCTTTGGACTGCCCTGACCCTTAAAGATGGAATGTGTTCAGAGACACGGCTTAACTTAAGCATACAAAGAGCGGTGTGTCAATACGGCTTCAGCCTGTTTGCTGATATACAATTTTTTACATTTTAAATATTAGATCATTTTTAACACATTTTTACATCATTTTTTAATTTTAGGTATTGTTATTAATAATATTTACATTTTCTTTGTCAAATATTTATTCTTGAGTCTTAGACCTTTCCAACAATATAGTTTGTCATAATTAGATTTAAATTCAACTATGAAATATTAAAGTGAATAGTGAAATAACTGAAATGTTCCACCTGTGGAACAGTGACAGTTAAACATTAAGGAACATGTTAAACATTAAAATGTTGATGCCTTTTTTGGTCAGATGTGCAGATGTCATATGTAACAAAATCAAAAACCTTTGGCCGTTTAACAAAAAACCTTGGCTTATATTAAATGTAAATGTTATAATTGGACTTGGGGTTTAATATGAACATGGCTCTTTAAAAGTGACCACTTATTAGTAATCACAGCTTGGGTTCATTTCTTTATCACTGATCCCGATTCAGAGCTACAGACAGATTATGGATGCATTGATTTAATGACCACCACCCCGATAACTGCTGTTTGCAAGTAAACCGTCAACCGGGGAGGAGCGAGTCAGACCAATAGAAATATGTGCAGTATTTACGACGTGATTTGATTTCTTTGTTGCCAAGGCTGTAGTGAATTATGAGACCATCATATAAACAGAGCTCTGCAATGGATTAGTCCACAGGGGGTTGAGGGCGGGGGGGCGTTTACAAGAGCCGTACGTTTGACTAAAAATGGGAAAGCGTTGCCTTGGCCGTGTCGGGCGGCATAGCTTAAAATAGCGAATTGGAGTTATGTCATGAGTTGAAGTGAAGGCCGCCCAACATCATGTCGTTGTTTTGGAGACGCTATTAACTAAAGGACAAATTGGCATGACGAGCGTCTTTTGAAGCAGAAACTGTAGATGTGCCGTTATTGCTAAAATATCTTGGATGTGGGCCTCGGCACGCTTGGCCATGTGTGGATAGACATATCTGATTCCTTTCATGGCGGTTAGTTAGTGAGCTCAGCTTAGAGACTAATTGAATTACTATCCCTTCCAAACACCCCCGCTGTATCCACACACACACACACTATGTGTCCCATAGGACAGCATCACTAATAATTTGGGGAATAGGCAGTAGGAGGGGACAGTTTTAGTTAGAAATGCAATCTAGAGCACCGAGGTTTCATTTTCCAGGGGATTTTCTGTGCAGGCGGGATTATATGGCTTTTTTCCAGAAGGTTCCTACGCTAACCTAGTGACCTCTAAACTGCGGCTGGCGACAGCTGCCTCACAGATGTGCAGACAACCTTAGTGAAAACAGCATCAGAGAGCAAAGCTTAGCGAAGACGTAATAGATTACAACATACGGCTTCAAGTGTCGAAAGAGTAATTGTATCATATTATGTATTTAAGGCTTTTTTCCATTAACGATTCAGTGGATGTTTGCGAGATGTTAGAGTAAATTGTTTGCCGAAAGCATATGTGTCGTTTTGAATATGTGGCCATCTGTGCTTTTGCAGGAAGTGCATTGGTTGGTAATTCTTTATTAGAACTTAGCATTTACTATTAGTATCAATCCTGGTATCGTCCTAAAATTGTATTGAAATAAATGTGCCAATGTGTCGTTGTGGCAAACAATTGATTGTGAATGTAAAAGGACCCAGCATTGCGAAAGTATATTAGTAATTTAGATGATGTAGTTGTTGAGCGATGTTCGCTAAAGTGGTTTCCAGACAAACCCATATAAAGTCATAGAAACCGATATTTTTAAAATATTTTACGATATGGCTAATTTGATCTTATTTACAATGTGTCTTATGTCTTATTTAAAAATAATAATGATGCATTTATTTTGAAGTAAGGGGAAAATTCTGATGTTACAGTACAGTGCGATATACCGCATCACTTCTTTTATTTGTTTTATTGTTTTATTAAGTTTTTATTAAACACAAATATTTTAAGCATTTGTTTTGTTTATAGCAGAGGAAAGATGTAGGAAGAGCTAACGTTAGTGATAAAAATTTGCGCTTTAGATGCTGTGGGGTGTAATTGGTAACATCGATGATGTCACAAGTAGGGCTGGGCAAAAATGTAAACTCGATAATTTTTTTCCCATATTGATCGATAACGATATATATTTAGATATATAAACTGTTAATGCTGCCAGCTTTAAAAGAGTATCCCAACTATGACTGAAGCCATAAAAATTTGAGGGTTCATTAATTACATTTTAAAGTTTAGTTTTTTGTCGACAATTTCATCATTTTTGGATAATAACTCGAGGTTAGTTTCACTTTGGTCGCTGCTTCCACTTATTTTTGTCATCCTCGTGCCGAGTTTGCTTTGCAAAGTGCCGTAGGAAATTGACTTTGTTCTTTGACGTGAACGTTAAAAGCTGCACGCTGATTGGCTGTTGTCGCATATTTCTGCTGTGTGATTGGCTCTTATATTAATCTATATCGAGTAAAAATGCCTAGAGCTTATCATCGTTATTGACATGTATTTTATCGCGATTCGATATGATATCGTTTATTGGCACAGCCCTAGTCACAAGTTTATTAGTCGGTGGAGAAGATTCATCACTGGCACATGAATCATACAAAAACAAACGATTATTGGAAAATGTCAACGTTCAGGTGAACGCTGATCATAAAAAATACAAATGAATACGAATTCATGCGAATTAGCCAACCTATGAAATAATTACAAATTGTTGTGAGATTGTGGTGGATAGTAAACTATATATTAAATCAGTGTATTTGAGTTTGCCAACCATTACTGATTCTGTGTATGTGTATCATTGACTCCTCATCATAAATAATGTCTGATTCAGCCATGGTAAACAATTCAGATTGCAGTTTTTATGATATATTTACTGTGTTTCTGTTTAACGCAGGCACTAATAAAACATTTCACAGCAGTCACATCTTTGATAAATGATGCTAGTAAATTCTTGCGAAGAGTCACGAAAGTGCGAAGCATTCGCTGCGTTCAGATATTAAACCGTGAGTCCTGTCTATGGCGATCTTGGGCTGGGCCTTTCATAAATCGGATTCAAGCTACATCTGTGGCAGTAATGCTAATGGAGCCCAACATGGAAAGACAGAAGGCATTGATTTAATTTCCTGGCGCTCCGTGCAGCTTTGGACTAGATTATACGGGAATGTCGTATCTAAGAGAAAGATTAGAGGAACCTGTGTCCGCGGGGACTGGGGATGTGTGCTCGGCCTAGAAGATGAGCTTTTGTCGAAGACGTGACTCTTTTCGTTACGTTTATGTTCCTAGGTTTTGTTGAAGCTCAAATTGAGCCCAGGAGAAAGATGTTGAGTTTTCATGTAATTGGTCAAGTGTTGGTTTTTGTTATCTGATGTTATTATCTCTGTCAGAGATCCTTTAATTAATTATGACAGTGAGGCTTGGGTTTGCTTCACACATTGAATTCATCGTTATTTTGTTAGAATTTTGTATTTGTTTTTACAATGTTTTTGGCCAGATTAGTATATGTTAGCAGGCTGCGTATTTTGAATCCCTGAAGGATTGAATGGTTTTGTAGCTGGTTTATTGTGCTCATTAGCTGGAACAGGCTGGTTTTATCAAATGGTTCATCAGACAGACTCTCAGATGGTATTGATTTGGTTCAGCCTCCTGGTTTGAGGCTATTGTTCTGTTTGTAAGAAATACAGAAGAAACTCCTGGTACCCTGAACTTGAGATGCTTGATAACCAAATTCTCGAACCATTAATTGCCAACAATTTAACACATTGAATATTAGCCATTTTAATGATCTGAGATTTTTAATAACATTGTCAAAATTGTTACTGCAACCGTAGAACATGGTGGTTTGTTTTTAGAAGTTAGTAATGCTTTATTTTTACAAAAAAGTATATGAAACTTATGTCATTCAAACCCTGTATATGACTCTTTCTTTTGTGGAACACAGAAGAAGATATTTTGCAAAACGCTGGTTACAGGCACCCATTGACTTCCATTGTATCTTGTGTCCATACTATGAAAGTGAATGGGTGCCGGTAACCAGCGTTTTGCAAAATATCATCTTCTGTGTTGTGCTGAAGAAAGTCATACAGGTTTGACATGACATAAAGGTGAGTAAATAATAAAAGTAATTTCAATTAATATTGATAACTTAAAGCATTATCACTTATTGTATATGGCTTTATTTGCCAAATAGTTTCTTCAGTATCATACCATCACTAGTAAACTTAAAATCATTCAAATTTATAATAATGGAGTTTGCCAGATTTATCTTGTTAAGCAGTCAGTGTCTCTCAAAATAAAAATCTGGGATGTGTTTGACTAGGTGCTGTATGAATCCCGCACCTGTCCATCTATTAGCCGATGGCATCTGTTCTGAGACGTGACTCATATTTTTATTTCACCCTTGAGGGAACTGTTCAAATTCTATAGTCATATAGAGACGTTCTTTTGATACCGTCACCCTTTCATTATATCCCTGTAATACAGTAAGCCTGAAAGCATTTTTTTGCTAGTATTACATTTCACTGTACAAGCTTGTGTTAGGAATCTTCACCTTGTGGATGGGTTTGTGTCTTATCTGAAACCTGAACGTGTTATTCGAAAGGCAGAGTAGGAGCAGGTTGATTGACTTTCAATTAGTTTACTTAAAAAAAAAAATGAACATTAAGTCGCAATTTACCGCAGCAACCATGTTGTTTCACTGTGCAATAGGAGATGGAGTGAGATGTTATTCGATATTGTTTTCTGACCTTGCAGAATTTCATGGATGCTAAGTTTGTACAGATTTTGCATTGAATTGGGACATTTTCAATTTAACTTTGATAAGAAGTTGCTACAGACTGTGAACGTTACAAGTTTCCCTCGTGGGACTGTGGTGGTTTATGATGCTATAATAAGAATAAAACCTTAGATCCCTTTAATAGGGTGAAAGGGCACATGGGCTGCAGTTGTTGTCCATTTAACAAATTACGTGCTCTCCATTTCACTGCTAGGCATCGGTGCTTTGTGTACACCGAAACATTCTTTAAGACTTTACGAGGAAGTTAAATCTCTGCTCTTGTTTTAGTGTTTTTTCTAGTCCTTGATTTCTTGATTTCAACCATAATAGGTCATGTAATGAGCCTAGATGACTAGACAATTAGCTACCTTTGCCAGAAGCCTTTAAATGAGCCTGTGGAGTTATCAGCGACTGCTTATAATGATTTAACTTCCCCATCAGATGGGTTCATTACGTTTTCCTGGAGCAGTGTTGGTTTGCATGTATGAAGCCATGGTGCCTGCCTTTAAAACCCTGAAATGTCTATAAAACCCTGAATGCCTACTGCTGACTGTTAGTGTGTTAATGAAAGCTGAACGCAGGGTTCACATTAAGCATGTGGGTTGAGGTTTTTCATAATAGCAGCTTAATTGTGGTGGTGTAATGAGGAACGTGGTATTGTTTAAAGAAATTGTGTGTTTTTGTGGACCCAGAAGCTGGTCTTGTAAGACTTACTTTGATTCTGGAATTTGATTGGATGGGGTGTTTGGTTGATCATTTTTGCAGGAGATATGAGGGATTTTGATGCTCGTCTATGATACATAACATCACACTATTTGTGAATTATAGAGTCAGAACAGCCAATCACAGACATCCATCACTAGGGATGTAGCGATACGATTCACGATACTGATCTCCTGATGCGTTTCTTCTCGATTGTTTTTACGAAATGAGACCAATTAAAAATGTTAGTGTTAAATAACAAAATTAAACTGCAATTTTAAAACAAAATCCAAATCAAATAAAAAAAATGAATATATAAAATAAAAGAAGTCTTTTTAATAAAAATATATCATATACAGTATGACTCATTGCATTTCGTAAATGAGAATGATTTATTCACTGGAAAGATTCGTTCAAAATAAACGATTCGTTCGCGAATGTAACATCGCTGATCTCTGCACATTAACCCCTGCTGTTCCAAACATGTATCACGATTAGTTTTACACCTCAACCGGTTTAAATCGTCAAGTATTTTAATAGTTTTTCACCCGTTTCACAATCGTTAATCACATCCCTGCATAGCGATTCCTCAGGGGCCACAGTATCATACTAATTCAAAACAAGGAGCCGCTTCCATCCCAGTAAGAGATTCCAGCGGTACCGGCTGCATATATGACATCACCAAAGAGCAATGTGCCACCAGCAATGACTCAAGCACAGTGTCTCTTTTATTCATCTGCTGTTGAATTCTTGAAAGATTTGAATTGTGTTCAGTAAGATCTGTGTTTCCTCTCTCTTCAAATGGCTCTTGTCATATAGCGTATCAGTGTTCTGTGCGGCATGGGAAACGTCTGTTTTGCATACGCCTTCTTGGTTCAAATCACTGCTGTTCATTCATGCAGTCTCTTATCATGTTGTGTTACTGACACATAGTAGAGGAAGTGATGGCGAGCGTGACGAGATACTTGTAGGGGCACTAAACTTGTTAACCATCTCGACCCTTTTCAACTAAGCAACCATTTTCTATGACAACTAATTCATTTGGGGATGTTAGATTCGGTTGTTGAATGCGCGTATTGAGATTTGAAGTTTCTCACCAAAATAGGAGTCATCTGGCCATGTGCAACGTTCTCTTGACAGAGGAGCAGTGCTGTCCATCGCTCTCCTCCCCATTCAGGAAGGGGTTTGCCATGGGAATGGCTTCCTATTGCTCCCCCAGGCTGCTGCTATGATTATAAATCATTTTGCAGTTTTATGGATCTGTCTTCGGGAAAGTGCGGGCAAACCGGGAAGCCAAGAAGTTGAAAAGCAGTGTGAAGATAGCGGGCTCAGAAACGTCTCGTTCCTCAGATGTGTTTTATGGAAGCCTTGATGTTTTCTTTGATAGATTGCAGGGAACATTATGTCACACCGGCTTTACAGGCTCACAGTTCAGGTGCCGAGCCACATGGGAAAATTCAGATTGATGCATAACTTAAATACTGAAATACAGAAGATTTATGATATTTATTGTTGCTTCACTTGACATTTGTAACTTGCAGATGTGATGTTGTTAAATAATTGAAGAGGGCATCTGCTGTTTTTATGAGAAATGACTTTCAACTACCAAATTAATTAGAAAAGTTTTTCGTCTTGGAAGAGAGTTTTTGTGCTGCGTCACATTAGACTCATTTAAATGCTTTGCTTTTTTGCAAACATGTTACTTAAAAATGAATAAAAAGCAATCAAGAAGAGTCCAGCATAGATAGAAATGTCTTTAGTGTTGTTTAAAAAACTTCTCAGGTTGAGACTTTGAGAAGCTGGTTTTACAAATTCTAGTCAAAGGATGACTACTTTTGAAGATGATCAAATATGACATAGCGTTTATTTATTTTCGATGCTTTTAGTCACAACATAATTCCCACAGTTACAATTGTATTATTTCATTTTTTGATGAGAAAATGGACAATGGGGGGGGAAGAAAATGCTAGAAAAATGTAAAACATGACTCCCTTTAAGATTTATTATAGGAAAGTCTGCTCTCAGACCTGTTGAAATGCAGAAATGATCTCCAGGGGAGGCCTCGGAGCTCATTACGGGAATAGCGTTATGAGATGTGTTTGGGCATGACCAGGCCTCGGGCTTGGCCACGCCCCCTCTCTTCCCCGCTAATGACCAGTTTCAATGACCTGTTCTCCAGCAGTTCACCCGTATGCATGCTGCTATAATGACCAGTCTTAATGGCAGGGTCCATTGAAATGAATCTCTCCCACCGTGAGAGATTCTGTGTTTCTCTTAACAGTTCCCATTTAACCAAGTGACACATGGTTAAAGGACAACATTATAGTCTGTAATCAGACTTTAAAGTAAAAGACTTTGAAAGCAATGGCGGGGGCGCGGATATCATTAATCAATGGCAAAAGTTTGGTTTAGCATTTGTAGTTTATTTTATGTGAAAGTTGCTTTTAAAGCTAATTTTTATTGGAACTGTATTTTAATTTTTTTTTTTTATATATTTTTATGAGGTTATAAACCCCTTATGAACACTACAAAATATCAAGTTGTATATCATTACAGAGTATACTTTCCCACATCTATCAAAAAGGAAAATAACTTAAATAATAATAATAATAATAATAATAAAATAATAATAAACAATAAAATAATGCAATATATACAAATACAAAAATGAAATTGAAATAATGATAATGAAGTAACATTTACTGATGCTACTGATTTAATTACAGTCATAACATTTTTGTTCATTAATCATTAATGCAAAACTAAATGCGCAGATTTCAGCTACAGTAAGTGTGTCTCTTATCTCCGTGGCGTACAATGGTGTCGTGTACATGTTCACAGTTTTGATTTTGTCATTTATTTCCACCGATTTGAAGTTTCACAAGTTATCAAATTGAGAATTTGGAGTGCCAAGCGAAAATACAATGATTGTATGTTTTCAGAGACTCGGCTCAAGTCAGACAAACATATATTTATAGAGAACCTAACAAATCGCTTTAGTACAAGAAATATTTGTAATATAATTTATTTGACATTTGAAAGAATGAAACTTGGCGGAAAGTCAATACTACTTGAATACAAACATAACTACTTCATATGATCATAAATCATATACATCTGGGATGACATGAGGGTGAGTAAATTATGTGGATTTTAATATTTGGAAAAACTATTCCTTTAAAGGAAGGCTGTGTATTCTTTTGTGTATTCTTAAGTTAATGACTGAAGTGTGATTGTATTTCATACACAGAAAACCACATCAATATTTCTGGCTCCATCACTGATTTTAGATCAAAATTATGTCTGATAAAACCAAAAATGTACATAATTTTATTACAAGCATCAAAGTTTGGCCATTAACAGTTTCCATTTAGCAGCATTTTGAGATGGAAAAAGTGTTTTACATGCAGCCTATTAAGTGCTCTTCAGCACGAAGCGCTTAGATCAGCAGCAATGATTCAGCAAGATCATATTGTCAGTTGACTTCCTGTTTCTAACAGAGCATCCGTTCCCTTTCCAACTGAAGCGGTTTGATTTCTATGGTTAGGAAGGTATGAATTTAGTTGGCATACGTTTTTGACATCAGTGAGTTATTGTTTAGTGAATTATAAATCTCTTTTGAAATAATCTCTGACCTCCAGACCTTCATCATCCATCCAAAAAGCCCCCCCAAAAATGCAATAAGAGTCACTTAATCTACAGATCCAGGTGTTCAGACTCTTTAAAAAAAGGGTCTTTAATAAGGATTAGTGTTGACTGTCACAGTCAGTCGGCTTTGACTCTTCCCAAAAGTCCATAATGAAATGAAAGGAATCTTTTGTTGCTCCTGGTAGGGGCTCGAGGCACAGAATAGTGGCGAGGATTTCAGGAAGAGGCTTCATGCACCGTGAATGCGGCCCAACAGCAGCCACTGGCCTTGGGAATGGACCAAACTCCGGTTGCCATGGAGACCTGCGGATGTGGAGCATGAAAAAGCACCGCCTGCGAGTTACTAACAAAGCATGGCAGCATCCCTCTTCACGTGTTAGAGCGTTAATCCTTTAGCTGCTCGAGTCTTCTTACTCTTTCCTTATCCGTCTTGTTGTTTCACCAAAAGCTTTTTTAAATATTGATGTATTATTGAATTCGTATCGTACTGTACAAATAAGCATTACCTTGTTTTGAAGACCGAACGGTCTCTATATTCCCTCTTTTGCCACAGCAGATTTTAGACAATTCACCTTTTTGTTGTCCTTGTTTTGTCAGTTGACTAACAATGTTGCAAATCCAGTCCTCTAATGCAAATGCTTAAAACACTAAATCTGCTATGCCATCAATAAATCTCAGTGTTTACTTCACTGGTCCATTGGCCAACAGACAGATGGCAGTTCTCTTTCAATTTTTTACAAGCAGTCAGAGAAGATCAGACTCATTCCCCTCAGCATCTTCACCTCCCCGCTAGACTCTCCACAGTATCTCTCTGCAGGAAAGATCATCGGAGAACAACTGAGTGATGGAGATAAGAGCTGCACACAGCGAGACAGAAGCTTCAGGAAGACTCCAGACTGTTGTTGTCTGAAGTATCGTTGACATTATCTTGTAAATGTAACACAACTGATGATGGACTTAATTGCATCATCAGTATCAGTGTATCTTCTTACTGGCAAGTTTTTCCGATCTCTGCCAATTATAACTTTTACAAAATAGGAAAAAGACAAAAAAAGAGACCATTTGTTGGAAATATGAGGAACAATTTTAAGTTTTGTTTTTATATATTTAAATTTTTATATATTCTTTACATCTCCATCTTCCCTCTGGTTTGTTCCTTTTTGCTTTTTCTCATTGGCTTGTTAAAGACACACTTCTGGTGGAGACAGATTTGAAATTAAGCATTTAAAAAATATAAATATAAATGGTAAATATAAATGGAAAACACCCAGTTCTGGTATCCACAATACACTCAATCTCAGCCTGTCACAATTCTTTTCTTTCTTTTCTGCCAGACCTGCAAGCATTTCAAGCCGTGACACACCAAGCCCACTTTATCTGAAGCTGTCAGACCAAGAAAGTCCGAAAATGTTTTTACTCGCATAGCTCGTATAAACTTCCCCCTTGAGTGTTTTGGCCACCGTGTCAGCCTTTCTCTCGCTGCCCTTCGTGTTTAGCCGTGATCATATTTCTGAAAGTCACCCACGCTTCATCGCGTCACACCCCTTTTCAAGGTCTTGGCCCCCGTTTCGGATGTTGCAGTCAGCGTGACGGGGTGTCTGGGGGTGGTGGTGACCCAGACCGGGTCTTTCTTTTGTCTGATGCCCATACCGTTTGCTGGATTATTGCATGGTTGTAATTTACTGTCATAGGATTTATGTAATGGGTTAGAAACTAATAATTTTCTTTCATGCTTGAATTGGTTAGATAAGAATGAGTTTTGACGCTTGGGTTATTAAAAATTGTATGCTATTTTCTATTCTCTTAAAACATGATCTGAGACCTATGACCCTCTGCCATTATGACTTTAAAAACAATGGCTGTGAAATTGTTTTGAAAGGGAAAAAAGCTTTTCTCTTTATCTACTTTGACAAACGGTTCAGCGTTGTTAGGATCCAGCATGCAGAACTTGTATCACATCTTTATGTAAATGATTAGGATGAAATGAGAGATGTCGTCTATGAAATTCTTCATTGTGAAGGCGCTTTAATCTGTGCATGCACACCCAATGATTTGTGTACTGAAACGAAAGGGGAAAACGTTTCGTTTTACTGTAACTCTAAACCACCACCTACTGTACGAATACTTCAAAACAACGTTCTGC
Source organism: Beaufortia kweichowensis (assembly GCA_019155185.1). NCBI lineage: Eukaryota > Metazoa > Chordata > Actinopteri > Cypriniformes > Gastromyzontidae > Beaufortia > Beaufortia kweichowensis. Next base: position 4,887,196 of record CM032816.1, on the reverse strand, counting down.
TCAGTATAACTTAAAACGCTTTGCAATTTAATAGGTTTAAAAATACCAATTTCCATACCTCATAAATCGCAATGTTCCATCGTAAGTAATATTCTGAGACTCATGTTCCTGGAGCAACATCCTTGTTTCTAACATTCCTCAGAGCCAATCAGATTTTAGGTTTATGTTTAGTCATACAAGCTACTGCTACACTGATGTCACTCGAGAGTTTTCATTTTATTGACTTCCATTCTTATGCATGCAAATGCGGCAGATCGGAAACTAGTTTATTTCGCGCGAAGGTGTGTGACCAATAGAAGAGCGATACATCACAAAAAATGCCTCATAGTTTTCAAAACGTGAATTTTCACAGTACATGCTACAATGTGAAACACTGTTTTCAAGTCTATCCACTAACTTGATCACAGTATATAAAATATGTAACATTGACATAGGGCTGGACGATATGGCAAAAATGTAAACATGATCATTTTTTCCCATATTGATTGATAACGATATATATTTCGATATATAAACTGTTAATGCTGCCAGCTTTAAAAGAGTATCCCAACTATGACTGAAGCCATAAAAATTTGAGGGTTCATTAAATACATTTTGAAGTTTAGTTTTTTTGTCGACAATTTCATCATTTTTGGATAATAACTCGAGGTTAGTTTCACTTTGGTCGCTGCTTCCACTTATTTTTGTCATCCTTGTGCCGAGTTTGCTTTGCAAAGTGCCGTAGGAAATTGACTTTGTTCTTTGACGTGAACGTTAAAAGCTGCACGCTGATTGGCTGTTGTCGCATATTTCTGCTGTGTGATTGGCTCTTATATTAATCCATATCGAGTAAAAATGCCTAGAGCTTATCATCGTTATCGACATGTATTTTATCGCGATTCGATATGATATTGTTTATCGGCACAGCCCTACATTGACATTCTCTACATTACGTTCGGCACATTGGCGTGTGTGATAATCGCACGTAGCTCTGGCTGTGCCATTCACGATACTGTAAATGTACAGTAACACCAGTCAGGTCTGGTTGGAGTGTCTGTAATTGAGTCTTTTGCGATGGAGAGAGAACAGAAATAGCTTGGAACAACAGGCCAGTGTTTCAGCTTGATTCGATTACATTCTTGGCAGTGTGTTTTTCTGTTACACTGTTGAGGGAGCTGTTAGAAGGTTACTGGAGATCATCGAGCCTGATTTCCACTCCTCGCTCATCTTTCTCCCACTGACGGCAGTCTGATGAGAAATCCGTGGTTTTCAGATGTCAGAAAACTTCCTGTGAGGTTAATTGAGAGTACCAGCCGTCGAGAAATGCGTTGGAGGTCCTCGCTCCCTTTTGTGCTCAAGTTAAAAATAAACTAAATGTTATTGTAAAAGTTATTTAGCAATACTTAAAAATCTGTGAAAATGTAGTGTAATGTAATATAATAATTATTTAGATTATATGTTTAACTTCATTTTACTGTTTTGAACAGAAATCGCGAAAGAGAGACAAAAGTTACAAATTGCAGCTTTCATAAATATAACATGAAATGATATTTTGATAGTATTGTTGGCATTGTCTTTTTAGAAATACAATTGTTGTGATAAAAAACGTAATTGTGATAAAAACAGCGATTAAAACAATACAAAAGTTAACCAAGATTTCATAGAAGTGGGTTATATGACCATTGAGAGAGATTTTGCATGGAAAAGTGTCTGTCTACCATCGCATCGACAGATTTATCTTTATTATTTATTATAATATTTACTTTATTTTATATTAAATCAAGGCTGCTGTTGGTCTGGTGTAATGGAGAGTAGATATCGACTTGGTGCACAGAGTTGTATGAAGTTTGGGAGACTCCAACAACACAACACACACAGTGTGGCTATGACAACCCAGTCGGGTGTGTGTGAGTGAGTTAATACAGCTGTTGGGGTGGAGTTGAGATGTTTCCTTCTTCCCTTAAACAGATTTGTTTTCAGTGTCTCTGTCTTATGATTGTTTTGGGTGTAGTGTGTATTCATAGGCTTAATAAATCATCTCATGGTCTTTTTCTAGACATCTTCTCCCAAAGAATATTGTGGGATCGCAACCTAACACTAATTAACAGGGAAATTTTGCTTTGAAGGACAAAGCGCTGGTTTTGAATGTCAGAGTATGTTTGTTTTTATTCTTTAGTGTAGGGCTGGGCGATATGGCAAAAATGTAAACTCGATAATTTTTTCCCATATTGATCGATAACGATATATATTTCGATATATAAACTGTTAATGCTGCCAGCTTTAAAAGAGTATCCCAACTATGACTGAAGCCATAAAAATTTGAGGGTTCATTAATTACATTTTAAAGTTTAGTTTTTTCGACAATTTCATCATTTTGGATAATAACTTCGAGGTTAGTTTCACTTTGGTCGCTGCTTCCACTTATTTTTTGTCATCCTCGTGTGCGAGTTTGCTTTGCAAAGTGCCGTAGGAAATTGACTTTGTTCTTTGACGTGAACGTTAAAAGCTGCACGCTGATTGGCTGTTGTCGCATATTTCTGCTGTGTGATTGGCTCTTATATTAATCCATATCGAGTAAAAATGCCTAGAGCTTATCATCGTTATCGACATGTATTTTATCGCGATTCGATATGATATCGTTTATCGGCACAGCCCTACATTAGTGTGCATTGAACTACTACATCGCATATTATTTGTATATTTTTAACATATAAGCAGGCCCACATGGTAACTACGCATTAAAAAAAATCCAAATCTGCACAAAAATAACAGCATGTGGAAATAAACACTTTGGATGATAAACGTTTCTACAAAATAATGAATTTGTTGTTTTTATATGTTTATCAGCACATGTTGTTTGTTTACTCTCTGTTTTTGCAGATGCGTCTGAGCATCTGTATTCGGGCGTGTTGTTTTTCCCATCCAGCTCGACTGTATTGTTACTCGTCTGTGCCCCTGTGCTTGTTAGCGAAATCACGTCTCCGAAGACTTTTAACGTGATCACAAGGAATAAACGTAAATCAGACTAAACCACACAGGAACCTCTGAGGGCAGAACAGGTCCGGAAAGACTCGAGTTTATCGCTTCAGCGTTATTGTGTGTTTGCGGTGCCGGGGGCAAGTTTGAACATGGAAGACATTGAAAACACATGATACTCTTCACACGTTGATTAGTTTGAGAGATGCAATGAGCCTCAAAGAGGCCAAATTGCCATATGGTCGAGGGGGAATTTGAAGAGGATGGTGAACGAATGAGAGCAAAAGAGAATGCTGTAGGATGTGCTACATTGTTGGGTATTTTTAGCATCTAAAGAGCCTCTTTTCTGCTTTTTCCCAGAGACAAGGATTCATAAAAGCACTTTTAGCAATTCTTTACAGTGATTTCATTTAAAGTAATTTAATCTAATAATTGTCACTGCACATATTGAGCATACACTATCCAAAAAATTTTTTCTACATTTTTAAAATCTTTTTTATTTTTTTAATTAATTTTGTTTTTAGTTAACATTTGTATTAACTTTTTTAGTTCGTCAAAATTTGTCAAATATTTATTTGTGAGTCTTATACCTTTACATCAATATATAGTTTTCATGATTAAATTATAAATAAACAAATAAATAAATAGATTATAAATGAAATATTAAATTGAATAGTGAAATAAGTGTCCCTCCTGTGGAACGGTGACAGTTAACATGTTAAAAAAGTTATTGTCAAATTGTCAGTCACCTCCCAAAATATATAATACAAACTTTTTTCAAGCAGAATCGTTTATGGCCATTAGATTGTCTAAACTGGATTGTTCCCCTGACTGGTTGGCTAGATGGGCGTCATTGATTAAAACATCAGTATAAAACATTAGGGATTTCTGTCTAGACTTAGACTTCAGGGCTAAAAAGTGCTCTGATATACAGCACAGCCAATTTAACCAGAATCTGATCCAAGTGTCAAGACGGCCACGTTCATTTTACCTCCTCCTCCGACATCACCGCAACCTCTCCTGAAATACGATTAACCCAGTTACCGCATACCAGTGCTGGTCATTTCATCAGAAGACTCGTAGTCTGCGAAACTCCTTAAAGATGTGTCGTTAAGAATGTGTTAAGAATATATAGATGGATAGACACATGGATGATTTAGACTTTGTACATCACATCCAGTCTCTCATTTCTAATCGTGTAGCATTGCAGCACAGGTACATTTCAAAGACATTAGATCTCACTAAGGTTAGATAAGACCACACTGATGACTCTTCATTCCCATAAGTAAGAAATGAAATGAGGCAGCGATTCTGTGGACCAGGATAAATCACACATGGCTCTTTACGGCTCTTGTATTTATGATGACTGATTAATGGGTGTATGCAGAGGCAAGATGTTTTTAAAGCAGCCTGATTTACTGCTTTTCAATTACTTTCAGTCTGATGACTCTTAGATCGTTAATATGAAAGTCATTATTTGCATCTTAAAGTTATGGATTTTAAACTTAGCGCTACCATCTGTAATAGCTTGTCAGAGAACAACTTGCTGCAGAGAGCAACGAGGTCTAAGATGTGCAAAAGTCACCTGCCACTACCACTGTGTTTTGGGTGGTTGCTGTGCAGTTGCTATGATGTTCTGTGTTGTGAGGATGTTGTTATGATGTTGTGGGTTGCAAGGGCGTTGCTATGCAGTTGCTATTATGTTCTGGGTGATTGTGAGGGTGTTGCTGTGTGGTTGCTATGATGTTCTGAGGTGCAAAGGCGTTGTTATTCATTTGCTGTGATGTTCTGGGTGGTTGTGAGGGTGTTGCTATGCAGTTGCTCTGATGTTCTGGGTGGTTGTGAGGGTGTTGCTGTGTGGTTGCTATGATGTTCTGAGGTGCAAAGGCGTTGTTATGCAGTTGCTGTGATGTTCTGGGTGGTTGTGAGGGTGTTGCTATGCAGTTGCTCTGATGTTCTGGGTGGTTGTGAGGGTGTTGCTGTGCGGTTGCTATGATGTTATGGGGTGCAAAGGCGTTGTTATGCAGTTGCTGTGATGTTCTGGGTGGTTGTGAGGGTGTTGCTATGCAGTTGCTCTGATGTTCTGGGTGGTTGTGAGGGTGTTGCTGTGCGGTTGCTATGATGTTCTGGGGTGCAAAGGCGTTGCTATGCAGTTGCTGTGATGTTTTGGGTGGTTGTGAGGGTGTTGCTGTGCGGTTGCTATGATGTTCTGGGATGCAAAGGCGTTGTTATGCAGTTGCTGTGATGTTCTGGATGGTTGCAAGGATGTTTAGTTAGTATGACAGACTGAATGGATGTTGTTTTACTATGCGGTTTCTGTGATGTTCAAAGTGGTTGCAGGGGTGTTTCTATGCAGTCAGTATGATATTCTGGGTGCTAGAAGTGAGTTTGTTGCTAGTGGTATCGAGTACATACTGCTGATGATGTCATCAACATGACCTCTGGACATAAAAACATGAACAATGGTTTTATCTATTGAAAAAGATAGGATAGCCACTGTCTTTATACTGTTTATCATAATGTCGTTTCACACTCTTTTATAAATGCACAGTATCAAACCAATACAGTATGCGCTGGTACAGTCTCTATCCATATAAGGATATAAGTGCACAAAATAATTTATTTGAACATTTTGCCAAATCATAAAAATGACAAGCACGTCCTGAACGGATAGAGAAAAAAGAGGATGCACTGTAGGAAATCAGATGATATAAGTGAAGAGAGATGGAGCAGGAAATTACACGGATGAGTCCAATAAGAGTCGCTTTGCCTCTGTTTCTGTGGATGGTCACGGTGATCTTAATGTTATTGTTATAAATGTCATAGACTGAGGCGAATACTGAATGGGGCTCATGTAGATCAAGGCCTTGCTCTGCTGTAATGAAAGATTCTCAATCTCTCTTCAATCTTCTCATTTAATGCCTGCGTGTTAAGGGTGGGTGGCTCAGAGGGACAGTATGGGGTAAACTGAGGACGACAGAAAATTATTGTCAAGCAGGGTTTTCCCACTAGGAGGTTTGTTAAAAGAGACGTTTGGACTAAATAGTTTGAATAAATGTCATAACCTTGATTTTGCAATGCATTGCGCTGTTGTTATTGTTAAAGACATGAATGAGAATAATTGAGCTGATTACATTTTTTTTTAGTATTACTGAAATGGCTAAATGCACTTTGTATTTTCAGAATAGTGGATAAAGAATGTAAACATTTTAATTTGTAACGTGCTGATAAATATTAAATATTGAATCAAAGTTGTGTAGAAATAGCGACTTTAAGGAAATTATGTTCAGGGAACCAAACAAGCATAATAATAATACTTATTATTATTATTATTATTATTATTATTATTATTATTATTATTATTATTATATAGGTATTGTTATTATTATTATTATTATTATTATTATTATTATTATTATTATTATTTATTATTATTATTATTATTATAATATAGGTATTATTATTATTATTATTATAGGTATTGTTATTATAATAATAATAATAATAATAATAATAATAATAATAATAACAATAATAACAATAATAATAATAATAATAATAATAACAGCAGCAGCAACAACAACAACGATAATAGTAATAATAATAATAATAATAATAAACAGATTAATATCAATATCAATATGGATGTAAATATTTAAAGAAATTAATAAATAAATAAAATTGAGCAAGTTTATAGGAACACCTTACTTACAGACTTGTGGTGTACATTACAGTGTTTTTCTACTTTTTTGTCTAAAGAAAAAACTCTTTATTTACGTTTTTAGCTTGTGTTTCCTTGAAATAATGAAACTTAACTATGAGGTGTTTATTTACATGCTGAAAGAGCGCTTTCATTGTAAGCCCAGATGCAAACTCTGTTTAGTTTCACAATCCAAAGAGACTCGCAGTCAAACATTGTCCTGTGATCTGTAAAGAGTCATCGCCGGTACGTCTACCGCATACCAGAGCAGCTTAGTAAACCGAACGATTGCTGTGATGCGGGGTTCTTGTGTTTGTGTGCGTTTGGAGGTGATGTAAATCACCCTCATGTCTTTCATATCTCAATCTTCCTCAAAATATCTTGTTTGTCTTCCCAGGCTAAGGTTCGGCCAAACCCACCCTGAATGGATAGTGTGTTTTCTCTTGACAAAAAATGACGTCGAGGAATATGACCTCCGATCGTCCCTCCATCATCTTTCAATCTCTGTCAACAAACGACAGTATTATTACCTTTGATATCTCCATTTCTTTGTAGCCGTGCCAATGTTTATAATAAAAGTAAGTCTCACAAAGATAGGCCTTGTTTAACACAACCAACCCGGTCTGTCTCTCATTGCTAGCAGCTGGCCAGTGATGTTTACAGATCACAGCTGGAGGCTCTCGGGCCCATCTTCCAAAGCTCCGGTTCCGAGCGCAAACGCTTCCAGATTGTTGCTCTACGGGTTCTGACTCTCATACCAACCAGGGCATGAGAAAATGGTTTGGCAGCTCACAAAGACACATTCACACACAGTGTGATCATTAGTTTGGAGAATATTGATGTTTGTGATTGCAGATTAACACAAACTAACTCCACTGAATATTTCTAGATTAACTTTAGCCTCAGGCATCATGTCCACCTATTCTATAGACCAGTCACAGACTGTTTCGTGGACCATGATTGGCTGTCTTCACGCAATTTGCATGAGTCAAGTTTCAAGCAAAGGCCAAAGTTACGAATTGCACTTTGTTACAAACGCATATCGGCATTAAGGTTTTCTTTAAGGACGTTGTAAATTCTGCTTTGCTTTAATTTCCTCTACTATAATATCTGTTGAGGTGAGAAGAACTCAAGTATACTATCCGATCACGCACACACACACTCCATAATGAAGCTTAGTGGTTTCCAGGGCTCTGTTCTTTAGCTTTTGTTATTACTGCAAATCACCACACCGCAATCCCTTCCAGATGGCTCCGTCCTCTCCCTCTGCCCGATCGAATTGCCCGTTTTTACGACCGCCTCCCGGAGCAAGTTTTCATGCTCTCTTTTTGTCCGCATCCGGAAACGTCTGTAGGATATAGCAGCATAACTTAATATGGTCAGTGTTGTGGAGAAGTCTTGGCTCTGATTGGAGTCAATGCCCTCGAGAGGCACTTCAAAGTTTGATGCTAAAAGCAGAGATGCTTTTAGGGCTTCATGTCAGATTTCCGTTTGTTGCCGGATAATTAGGCGATCGTGTCGAACTGTCCACCAGGGTCATTGAAAGAAGACCTGCTGAAGCAAGAATACTGTAGAGAGCTCGGGGTGAAGGATCTAGATGTAAACAGATGTAAAAAAAAAATGTATACCCCTTATCCTAAGTACCCTCACCTTGATTTGTTCTGCACAGTTTGTGCTACAGTATATGGACTACAAGTATATTTATTATTAAAGCAATTGGAATATTTCATTGACTTTGAAGGAAGGACAAAAGCCGTATGGGCAATTTTATTGATGTGCCATTTGCAGTGAAAACATAAAATATAAATTCTCACAGAATACATCTAGATCCTTCACTCCGAGCTCTCTACAGTATTCTTGCTTCGGCAGATCGTCTATTGCCAATATATTGAACGATCTGTTTAAATCATCATAAACCCCTGTTGATAGTGTCCAGACATCAGGTCCATACTACAAGTCAGTCTATACACATATTGTTTATTTAAGGGGAGAGAAATAAACATGCATTATCAATGTGATAAAAGAGGACACATTTTGAGAGAAGTAAATTAAAAACACAAACCAGAAGCAATAATACCCCACAAATGAAGAAGGGATAGCTCTTCAATAAAAAAAAAAAAACGTAATATAAAAATTCCACATTTATAAGGAATATTAACCGTTATGGATGTTACAGTACTGAAACCGGCACTTACATGACATATAGAATCATGCTTTAAAAATCAAGAGAGACCTCACAAATCTCCAAATATTGACATCTGAGCCAAGATTGACATTTGCAATTGGATTGCCCATATTATGCAATCCTAACCGTTTCACGTATTACAGTGCTTTTCTCAGTGTCCTCTGTGCTTTACTCAGTTATTTTCATATGTAGAGTCACATGCTGTTTGGGGCTTGATCATTGTGAGTGTTGGAATGCTTTGAGCTTGGCTGGAGGTACAGGAAGAAATGAGAGGTATTTTACAGTGTGAGAGAGAGAGAGAGAGAGAGAGAGAGAGAGGAGAGAGAGAGAGAGGGAGAGAGGGGAGAGGGGAGAGAGGGAGAGGGGAGAGGGAGAGGAGAGAGAGAGAGAGGGAGAGAGGGAGAGAGAGGGAGAGAGGGAGAGAGAGAGAGAGAGAGAGAGAGAGAGAGAGAGAGAGAGAGAGAGAGAGAGAGAGAGAGAGAGAGAGAGAGAGAGAGAGAGAGAGAGAGAGAGAGAACACAGGACTTCTGTGAGATTCCCTCACTTCATCTCTCTTCAGACGTCCTCTGAGATCTCAGTGCCATATTGTATGTAAGCTTTATTGTCCTCCAGCTTGTTTGTCCCGAATAGGGACCAAAAGGATGTTTTGAGGTACAACTAGCTGGTGGGGAAAATGATTTACCAGTTTCTTACCTGATGTGAAGCTGTATTTTACATTATTTTTATAATGATAATCAATACAATTGAATAAAATAGAAGTGGCAGACACTTATATTATTGTATTATTTCTCTGCAAACATATCTTAAGGTAAAAGTGTCAGAAAAATGCCAAAATATTGTGAGTTTAGGATGAATCGCTGTATTGTTTTTCCCATTTGTAAGTCGTTTTGTATAAAAGCGTCTTGGATCTCTGGATTTCTTAGATAACATCTGATGAAAAATCTCCCACAGAGGTGACATTGTTCAAAGACAGATGAGTCGCAACAGATGTTTTCTTTTCTGTCATTGTTCATGTCTTTGATTCTGAACGATTTACATCAGTTACATCAGGCTTTCATTTCTATAGTTTCACTTACTGCTTGAAATCTTGCCGTTCCTAATGTTACACGTTACAAGCCACCATGTTCACTAGAGCTAGTGTTAGTTTATGTGTGTGTGGTCTCTGTGGGACATCTGTAAAAGAACCGTGTGTGTGTTTGGGAGGAAGTTCATTCACAAGTCCATTATCACTGTTATAAGTCTAACATCTGATTTATTGCTGATCTTTGATATATTTGTGTTGTGTTGTATGTGCATATGAAATAGACACACTTGCAATTGATCCCTAAACACTTTTTTTTAACTTTTAAAGCGTACAAGACGTTATTTTCTTTATTGCAGAAAGATTTCAGATTTGGATTTAATATTTGTTAGAGGAGAGATTCAACTAAAGTCCCACATGGCAGTAGGATGTATCTTCTTCTGCTCGACATTTAAAGGGCAGTGCTGTTCCACTAATCGAATAACTTTACTACGGATGTCTTACATAAAAGTAAGGAGCTAATATTTTAATCCTCTGAAAAGCTTTGATCTTGCTTCCTTCAGTGGCAGACATGTTTTACTAATCAGTGGTGGAGTTGAACTGAATCGCAATTCACTTTAGATGTGTTCAGATTGCCTTTGTATTTTGTTTTGTAAAAAGCTTTTTGAAGTGTTTGAAAACTAAAGTTGGTTTGTTTCTCTACAGGTGTGGTAGTGGGCTCTCCCATTTGAGCAGCAGTCAAGATGGTGGCCCTGTCGCTGAAGATTTGTGTGCGGCAGTGCAATGTTGTCAAGACGATGCAGTTCGAGCCCTCCACTCCGGTTTATGATGCATGTCGGATTATCAGAGAGAGAGTTCCAGAAGCCCAGTCTGGACAAGGTAAGAGTTTTCTGCACGTCTATGAAAGCGTGCTTTATATATATATATATGTATGGGTTAAAATCGTTACCCAGCAGAAATAGTAAATTATTATAATTATTATAAACTATTATACATTAGTATGGATTATTATAAATGATTATTATACATTGTTATAAATATTATAAATTATTAAAAATTTAATAATTATATGCTGTGAATTGGGGTAAAAGAAAGAGACAGTTTTGCACTTGCTCAGTAACAGATTTTTGTTTTTAACATAAAAAGTTTATTGCAGATTGCAGTTCTAAGAAAATATTATGCAGACTAAAAGTTAAATAATGCATTACAAAAAATTATAGAGAAAGATACATATCATCAAATTAGTCAAAATATTTAATTAGCAAAAAGTTTACGTTACCGTAACATTAGTGTAAACTTTTTTTTTGGCCTGCAGATCTTGACAGCAATTTGGATTTCAGGCTTAATGTTTCACATCTGCAGTGCAGAAAGAAACATTTCTAAATCCAACATGTCAAATCTCATCTCTCTCTCTCTCTCTCTCTCTCTATCCTCTCTCTCGCTCTCTATATCCTATCTCTCTCTCCTCTCTCTCTATCTATAAACCTCCTCTCTCCTCTCCTATATATATCTATCTCTCTCTCTCCTATCTCCTCTCTCTCTCTCTCTCTCTAGCTCTCTCTCTCTCTCTCTCTCTCTCTCTCTCTCTCTCTCTCTCTCTCTCTCTCTATCTCCTCTCTCTCCTCTCTCTCTCTCTCTCTCTCTCTCCCTCCTCTCTCTCTCTCTCCGGCTCTCTCTCTCCCTTCCTCTATAGCTCTCTCTCTCTCTCTCTCTCCTCTCTCTCTATCTAAATATATATATCTCTCCTCCCTATCTATATATATATTATATAACTCTCTGTGCTTCTCAAGTCATTAAACTGTCTCTGTTTAAAAATGGTCTGGTCTTGTACATTCATTATACACCCAGCTATATTTATGTGACTGCTCCTGTGTCATGCACTGGACATGATTGCTGCCTCTGATGACCACAATGAATTGGATTCGCCTTGTAAATGTCAATTGTTTTTAAACACCAGCAACTTTCACATCCAAAACAAATTGCGTGGAAGTTTAATGAAGAATTTGATGTTTATTACAAGCGTGTTTATTAGCCAAAATGACCAGAGCTGTCTGATATAGTGTTAACTTCCAGTGGGTGATGTTTTTGTTGTAAAAAATTTATTTCAGCTTCGGATTACGGGCTGTTTCTGTCCGACGATGACCCTAGAAAAGGAATCTGGTTGGAATCAGGACGGACCCTTGATTACTACATGCTGCGGAATGGGGTAAATCATACTATTAAACACATTTGTTTTTTCTTTAGGACAGATGTTATTTAAAATACTTATATATTTAAAAAATGTGTATTTCTTTGGTAGTTCTTAGCCAGAATCAGACACTGTTGTCATTTTAACAGGACGTCCTGGAGTACAAGAAAAAACAAAGACCTCAGAAGATCAAAATGCTGGATGGGACCATCAAAACCATCATGGTTGATGACTCCAAAACAGTAGGGGAGCTGTTGGTCACCATTTGCAGTAGGATCGGTGGGTGTTTTCTTTTTTTTTCTCATCTCAGGTGTCATTTTTATATACAATACAGTGCGACAGGTCACTTTTCTATGGAAAATTACTCAATCAAGAATTTAATAAAGAAGAACAAACCAACTAGCTGTATCGTGCATCACGTACCAAAACAAATTTTGGTTGATCCCACAGTCAGCTCCCTCATTACCTTGAATTATTTATTGCTTCTTAGTTTTCCTAATGATTTACAACCTGTGGTACGGCCTGCAGGCATAAATATTGATTATATTTTCAGAGTTTGTGGGGTAAATAAAATGGATTTTTATTACACTAAGTTTTGTCCGAAACACACAGATGTGAAGGAAAGATTGATCGATGGACACAGCTAAATATCTTCTGCTCCGCAGGAATAACTAACTATGAGGAGTACTCACTGATCCAGGAGCAGGTGGAGGAGAAGAGAGAAGATGGGATGGGAACGCTGAAGAAAGACAGAACCCTTCTCAGAGACGAGAGGAAGATGGAGAAGCTGAAAGCCAAACTTCACACAGATGATGATTGTGAGACTCAGAGTTTTGCTTTCTTTGTATCTTTCTTTAAGGATGTTTAGATGCATAACACTGTTGTTTCTTCCGCAGTAAACTGGTTGGATCACAGTCGGACGTTTCGGGAGCAGGGTGTTGAGGAAAGTGAGATACTACTACTTCGAAGGAAATTCTTCTACTCCGACCAGAACGTGGACTCGCGTGACCCCGTTCAGCTCAATCTCCTCTATGTGCAGGTTCTTAATTTGTTGGCAATGCATACAATCACAGCATAGTTGATGTTTAAAAACAGTTTTGTAGAGTATAATTTTGACCAATAAGATATCACTGTGGGCGGAGTTACCCATAACAATGGGGCTGAAGTAGAAACCAAGCTTAACGTCGTCATGTCATGTCTGGTTTTTTTAGGGTTTATGTTTTTACTTTAACTCTGCTAGAGATTTTTTTTACACTTCCATAGTTTTTGTTTTTCTTTCTGATACAAAACTCTTGTGTGGGCGGGACTTAAAAGGCAAAGTTTCTCATTGGCTCATAAACTTTGGAATGACAGCTCTTTGAATTTAATGTAGGCAGATCTCTATACAGGAGAGAATCTACTTTCAATCTACTTATCAGTGACAAAAGTATAAAATATGTGATCATCCTAGTGTTTTTCTCGTTAGCTGTCATGCTATTTGTCCTCTATTCATTTTTTGGCTGGATTGACTGTATTGCAGCCACTTGCCAAAACTTCTGTCTCGCCACCTGCTCTAACAATTAATTAGCTTCTCAGTTTCACTATTACACAGACATTTAAACATTTGGCTGTCGTTGTTTTAGTTTTATGAAAGCAATAGCATATTCATCTGCACTCAAGAGTGAATTATTGGTCAGCCCAGAAGGCAATCCGGTTCTCTTCACAGATGCTGATTTGTCGATGGTCTGTTTCTGTTCCGTAGGTGGTACAATTTTAAAGTAGTGTTAGCAATGTTAGCTGTCCTCTTACATATTATCGTAACTAGACATGTTTTGAGAGTCTTTTTAACATCTATATTTATGCATTTGGCAGATGGCAAATTTTCGAGATATACATTTAATTATTATATGTGTACAGTTTGTGTGTTCTCTGGTAATCAAACCCACAACCTTTTGCACTGCTAATGCAATATTCTACCAATTGAGCTACAGAAAAACTTTTTTATAAGTAGTTGTAATTGTAATAGTTGTAATTTGCACCAATAAGATAAAAGCTTTTCTTGTTCAATTCGTCCTAATTGATTGTGCTGAGAATTTTGAATGTTGCATAGTTTTTCAGAACGTTTTGAAACCCGAATGCCAGAAAATGTGACATTTTGAATATTTATTATGTAGCTATGCAGAGTAGAAATTTTGGCCAATCAAATTTGATTTTAGTTTGGATGGCACTACTCAAGACATTTTGGTAAAAAAACAAACAGTGGATTGGGACAAAAACTCAATTTAACAAAGGAATGCTCACTTGACACTTTATCGCATTATGTGGTTTTGACATGGTGATAATCAACCCTTCAACTTGACTCATAAAAGGCTACGTCACAAACCGGCCAGAGGGATATTCAGAGTGATTTCAGATGGGAATGCATGTTTATGTATGCAAATATGTTTACGGATCCAGTGCAGATACACGAGTCTGCTTCAGGTAAGAAACATACTGGCTCAAGTTTACCCTGAGGTGTTGAGCTGTGTCAGCTGTTCTCCAGCTGGAGCACATGGTTAACTGCAGATGTGTTTGTGTGTGTCTGCCTAAGGAGTCCAGAATTACCGCCTACACACACACACACACACACACACACACACACACAGTCTATCTATCTATCTATCTATCTATCTATCTATCTATCTATCTATCTATCTATCTATCTATCTATCTATCTATCTATCTATCCATCCATCCATCCATCCATCCATCCATCCATCTATCTATCCATCTATCTATCTATCTATCTATCCATCTATCTATCCATCTATCTATCCATCTATCTATCCATCTATCCATCCATCTATCTATCCATCTATCCATCCATCCATCCATCCATCCATCCATCCATCCATCTCTCTCTCTCTCTCTCTCTCTCTCTCTCTCTCTCTCTCTCTCTCTCTCTCTCTCTCTCTCTCTCTCTCTCTCTCTCTTGATGGACACAGTAGAAACACAAACTTTTCTCTTCCTTTCCTCTGCCTCTCTCTTCCTCTCTAGTAAACACACACACACACACACTCCCCCATACTTTGAAAAACAGAAGACTGGATCACACAGACACGAGCACACAAACACAATGTCTTACACATGTGTACAGGCTGTAATGTTTAGCAGACTCCACACCGAGACGGAGACACAGGGGCGTGATGATGAACTGATATCTTCGTTTGTTATGTTCTCATAAACCTTCAGTGTTTCTGCTACTGTTGCCATGCCGATGTCATCTGGGAGCGCTGCCAGATGATTGGTGGATTTCCTGAGGGCGGGGTCTGTTGTTTATGATGATGTAAAAGTTCCATGACCTCAGCACCCCTCACAGTCAAACCCCCGCCAAGTTTACACTCTCACGAATGAGTGCGTGTGGTAATCGTTGGCTCTGTGGATTTAATAGCTTCATCTTGATTGAAAAGTCATTCACACAGGCTTGACGCTGCCAAAAGATGCTCATTTATTTTGCTGGGGCTCACAGTAAGATACTCTGGCCTTCGAAGAGAAAGAAAGGAGACCCTCAAGCCACCATAACAACTATTTTATAGTGAACTATTGTGAAGAGTATAATGTGTAATTTTAATTTTGTTTATCAAATAAAAAAAGTGTTTTGTTACAATAATCAATCTGCAGTAAAATCCACAATTTATTTCTATTTATCCTCCACAACAATCCCCTAAATTCAACATTAAAACATGAATCCAATGCAAGTTTCTAAGACTGCAGTCAGGTTAACAACAAGAGACACTCCAACAGATTGCCTGTCAGCTTTGTGTTGTAAACTGTAGCTTTCATAGGAACCACAGGCTTTCTGTAATATTAGACCCTCTTAGCCTCACCACACTGTGTTGTTGAAACAACAATATCTTAATATCACCACTGATACAAGCCGAAAGTCAGACAATGACTGACGGTATCTTTTTGTTAGTCATTTTGGATGTTTTACTATTTAGCTACTATTTAAAATGATATTTACCGTAGCATAAAAATAACCAGACAAATATAATAAGTGCCTTTTTGCTTAAGTTTCTACTACTTCCCATTCTAAAATGTTGTGTACGAACATCCTGCATCGTTTAAGCAACGTTAGCAACTATAAACATTGCCCTAGCGACCACAGAAGACATCATAGCAACTCCCTACCAATGCCCTTAGCAACACCCTAGCAACCCTTGTTACTTTGTTATGCTCATCTTCTACGTCCTGTCTCTGTTTCAGGCGAGAGATGACATTCTCAACGGCTCCCACCCGGTGTCCTTTGACAAGGCGTGCGAGTTTGCTGGAATCCAGGCACAGATCCAGTTCGGCCCCCACGTGGAACACAAACACAAGCAAGGATTTCTAGAGTAAGATCACATGACCTCACGCGGCCCATTCAGCATTCTCAGTTCTTACGTGTTTCAGCCAGACATTCGTTTGCAAAGATTTCTGCGCTGTCGGGATTTGAGAAGTCTCATGCGGGGGTGTGTCGGATATGTAGAAAGTAATTCTCACTAGGATGACCTCATGTGTTTTGTTCTGTTCTGAGGAGAAAATCTATGCGTGTCTTGTGTGTAAATGTATCAAATGTTTGTTACAGCCTGAAGGAGTTCCTACCAAAAGAATATATCAAACAGAGAGGGGCCGAAAAGAGAATATTTCAGGTTTGTGGCCCTCCGTTGGTTTTACTTAATCCATTATCCCTGGAAAAAATGCTATTAAAGTTCAGCTGCCAGCGTGTGTTCAGCCTGAGAAAGGTCTTATTAGTTTCTGGACATGTTTATTTAGCCTGGGACGCCCGTGTGCATGAAACAATCATTTATAAGGGTAAAAAAGAAGCGCGAGAGTTATCCAATAGGTATTAAGCCTGAGTAAATTCAAAATCAATGAACACTTGATTAAAAGCACACAAGTGTAATGAGTTGAAGGAATCATGGTAGAAAGTGGTTAGTTATTTATGTTTACATCACAGGATCACAAAAGCTGCGGTGAGATGACGGAGATCGAGGCCAAGGTGAAGTACGTAAAGCTCGCCCGCTCCCTGCGCACATACGGGGTCTCCTTTTTCCTGGTGAAGGTGAGTTACTGTTTGCGTTACTAAATGACATCACAAAAATCGGGACATGAGTTTCATTTTTGTTTTAAAGGGACAGTTCACCCTAAAATGAAAATACTTTATTCATTCTCATGTCATTTCAAACCTGTATGACTTTCCTTCTTCTGCAGAACATAAAACATGATATTTTGAAGAACGTTGATAATCAAACAACGTTGAGCCTCATTGACTTCCAATGTATAAAAACAAAACCACTGAGACATTTCTCAAAATATCTTCTTTTGTGTTTTCACTAAAGAAAGAGTCACATACAGGTTTTAAACGACATGAATAAATGATGACAGAATTTTTATTTTAGGGGTGAATTACTCCTTCAAGATCAAAAACAAACATGTGAATTGTGCCGGTTTTCATTCATGTGCCTAGTCAGTCTAGTTAGATTTGTGCATTTGGTTGATGTGTTTATTCAAAGTGACATTCAAGGCCTTATATATTTGATTTGTTCATTTGCTCTGTGGGAATCGAACCCTTGTCCTTGGCATTGCTAGTATCTATGCTACACAAAAGACTTTTTTGTGCTGTGAAATAACAGGGAGATATGTACATTTAACCTGCAAAAGTAGTGTTTGGTATAAGCTTTTAATAATTAATTCTACCCAGCAACCCAAGATTTTGTACGAAACACTAGAGCTTTCATTTATCAGGATATCATCCTTTAATCTGCTCTTGCTGACCCTGTCAAACTGAAGTGTGTGTCTGTGTGGGTGGTTGTGTTTGAGGATGTGTGGAGGAAAGCCAATAAAACCTCTCTCACAGAATCATATCACACCTGTCTGTGTTCCTCGCCTCTCAGTAGCA
The DNA here is from genome assembly GCA_019155185.1 of Beaufortia kweichowensis. Lineage (NCBI taxonomy): Eukaryota > Metazoa > Chordata > Actinopteri > Cypriniformes > Gastromyzontidae > Beaufortia > Beaufortia kweichowensis. The sequence goes on along the minus strand of CM032816.1, from coordinate 4,869,248 downwards.
GATGTGTCTGAATTTTTTGCGAGTTTCTGATCTGTCAGGTTTGAAGTTCAGCACTGGGCTGAACTGGCTGGGCTTGTTTTACTGGTCCAATGTGAACATGAAGTGAGCAGTACATAAAACCTACATGCTTTAATATTATATGTGTGAGCAAAAGTTTTTCTAAATGTTTAAAGTGGTGTGTTAACTTATCAGTCAACACAATAGCCTAAATATAAAATATATTACAAGACGTAGGTGACTTTTTCTTCAGTAGAACAGTAAAGACTAAAAAACAGTAAGAATATGTCATTATATAAGAGGGCCGTTTGCATAATTAGTGTCAATTTTATTTAAAAAAAAAAAAATATATATATATATTTGTAATGCAAAAGGTTTAAAATGAAGAACAATACCATGTATTGTAATGCATTCAAAATATGAACACTTTTTATTTTTAATAAATATTGAAATAATAGAGGATTTTTTAATAACTGTTTATTATTATTTATGTTTTATTGTTAAATGCTCTTAACTAAACTATTATGTTATTATGTAATGTTCTTTATTTATGGAGTTAGAAAATAGCTTTTGTTGCTGATATGGCATTAAAAACGAATTAAAACCACAAATTTAATATACCTATAGGTTATCAGTCATCCATCTTTGCTCATTAGTGATACAGTGTTACAGTAAATGCTTTTGTAAAGAATAGCACCTAAAAATAGATCACAACACTAAAGCACCGTCCCTGACTGATGCACACAATTAAACAATGAACATCTTTTCAGGAATCTATATTTACCCCCAGTGAATAAGTCTCACCCTTGAGACAGGGACGTCATGCCTGAGAACAGTGAACAATATATGCAGGTCTTTCAAGCTGTTATTTATAATCTGCTCATATCGGAGGTTATTTTCGCCCCTCAGGTGAAAACAATAGTCCGTAGATGTATAGTATAAGGTCATTTAAACGTTCAGTGTTTTATTATTATGTGTTTGTGTCCGGTTCAAGCCTCCTGGCAGGATGCCATCTGTAGACATTTGTTCTGCAATGTGTTTGTGTGTTTTTCAGATGTAGTAGCAAAAACTATGCAAATTGAAATTCTTCATCCTCTTCCAATAGTTATTCTGCACAAAATGTTGAATAAACCACACACGGTTTCTTCTTTCTTCATGAATAATGAGCAAAACAAATATAGTAAACATAAATAAGGAGATGAAGTCAGCACTGTGTACCGCATTGTATATTAAGCTCTCTCCACACAATAAACAAAGGCCATTGCTTATTTTTAAACAGGAGAAGATGAAAAGCAAGAATAAGTTGGTCCCACGTCTTCTGGGCATTACCAAAGAATCAGTGATGCGGGTGGATGAGAAGACCAAAGAAGTGGTGCAGGAATGGCCTCTTACCACCGTGAAGAGGTGGGCGGCCTCCCCCAAGAGCTTTACACTGGTATGTTTCATTATTCAAGAGCTTTACACTGGTATGTTTCATTATACACTCAGTCTATAATTCAATACAGAGTGACCTCTGAAAATATAAGACAGTCTTTGAAGACACAAGTTATATTTCATTCTGAGCCAACTATTAACCAACTATTAAAAAAAAAAATGTTTCTCTACTTCTCTATTCTGAGTTATTTTTGCAGGGGTCATTTTTAGTAGATGTGTGACGCAGTAGTTCATCACATTAATAGACATTTTCTGCTATGGCCATTTTCTGCTAACATCTCGCAACCAAAAAATTATGAAGTTTGTCTTAATTTCCAACTCTGTTTATTGCTTCATCAGTTTCAACCTAAAAAATATTTTTGTGAAATATTTTACATGCAAATTATGCTTGGCTATCATTGAAATATCAATGCATTTATCAATGCAGTCTATTGACAAGTTTAGTATTAGTTAAACAGCATTGAAGGAATTTCTATCAATGCTGGGTTTTTATTGACTGCTTTTTGCTCCAAAAATCCATTTCAAAAATATTTTCTAAATTTATTAAAAAACTTATTAAAATGATTATGTTGGCACAATTATATTTATGTCTACAAAAGTAATTTCAAACATTGAAATTTAAATCTTAAGATTAAAAGATTTTTAAGATCATTAGAAATATTTTTGTCAATTGTGTCTAAATCTTTGACTGATTTGACTGTATTAAACAAAAGTAACCTGAAATCAAACCTGTGACTTTTGCATGGCTAATTTTATTATTTACCAGATACAGGAATACTCAGATTCTGTTTTATTGTTACCCGTCTAGTTTATTCCGTCGAAAAAATAAAAGATTGCATTTAATAAAGCAAAACATCTTTTGATTAAAACCTACAATATAGGTGTTTTTACCAAAATTGGACTATAAAGGAATTTGTGATTATAGAAACCAGCATGAATAATGAAGTTAATCGGCTTTTGAAACAGCGTGAGGGCAGAGATGAAAAAAACTAAAGTTCGCTGCTTGGCAATGTTTTCTGTCCATTTGTCATTTTTATCACTCTTTGACAAAATTTCACTCTTATATATTGTATTATTTTAATGACTGATTATAAAAACAATGTTCTTGTCATTGTGAAACAAGGACAAGTGTTGTTACAGTACGTCCTGTTTCATAAGACTTTTAACCTTACTGGGTGATGTACTGTACAGTCCTGCTTATAGCATCTCATGTACAGTGATTGTGCTTCAAGGACATCTATGTGACTTCCTGTCAGCAGAAATAGACTTCACATTCACGCTGTACGAGACAGATGTGAGATGTGTGTCTGATGTCAAGTGTGTGTGTGTGTGTCATGCAGGACTTTGGTGAGTACCAGGAAAGCTATTACTCGGTTCAGACCACAGAGGGAGAACAGATCTCTCAGCTCATCGCTGGATACATCGACATCATCCTTAAAAAAGCAAGTCAATGTTTCATGCTTCTCAGAACTTGTCAATTAAAGGACAGTTCACCCAAAGTGTTTTTAATGTCAAGGCCAACAGCAGTTGTCTTTCTATAAAAATAGTCTAAATGTTGTACTATACTTGAACCATACGACAGGACAGAGACACAGATCCAAAGAGTTGTTCACACTTTTTCATTGTGGGTGAACTATCTTGAAACATTCCACCCTATAAATATAATAAAGGTTTAGTTGTCTCATGTGTGTGTCTTTAATTCCACAGAAACAGAGTAAAGATCGATTTGGTTTGGACGGTGATGAGGAAGCCACTATGTTGGAGGAATCCGTATCCCCAAAAAAGTCAGTGAAGATGTTTTGTTCTGAATACCCATGATGCTTTGTTTTGAAAAGGCCGTCATCCCCTCAGAATTTCAGCTCGTCACACTTGTAATTGCATTGTGATTACACACCTAGAAAACTTTAAATCTCAGCGCTGTTTAATTCGAATGTAAGTGAAAGAGGGATGAAATCGAGGTGTCAGCACACTGATGATGTTAATCACAGAGATGGAGAGAGGCTTTTTTGCCCTTGAGAAGAAGGGAGATGAGAGCATAGAGAGGAAAAATCGGCAGTTAAGATATCTGGTTCATGTAAGAGAGAAAGAATATGTGAATCTCACAGAAACTGTCAAGAATATGTCTGTCTTTCAACCCAGAAATTATATTTAAGATGATCATGATTATTCGCCGTAATGTCAGTCCAAACCTGTATATGACTATATTGAGAAATGTCTCGGTGGTTTTGTGTCCATACGTTACCTACATTCTTCAAAATATCTCCTTTTGTGTTCTGCAGAATAAAAATAGTCATACAAGTTTGGAATGATCTGAAATTGAATAAAAGATGAAAGTATTTCACTATCATTTTAATTATAAATCCCCTCCTGATCCCATCCAAAATACTAGCTGACATATCATATTTTTATTACTTCAGTATAAAAATATTTTAATTACTTTAATGCAAAAATACCATGTTCTTATTATTGTAATGCTTGCTTATTTTAATTATAAGAAACAATCCTGAGATTATTTTTCAGAAACATTACAATAATGAGAATTGTGGAAATACAGCGTGTGCTCAGTTGCAATAAAATAAATAAAATCACCAACCTCTTAATGGTCCTAAAAACAAGCTTTGTTTTCCTAATGCAGAATATTATATTTGTCTTTTTGTTTTGTGTTAAGATCTTTGTGAGCTTCACCTCAGAATGTTTCTTTCCTCCTCCAGCAGTGCCGTTTTTATCTAGTCTGTGCTTTGGTTCCATCACAATCAGATCTACAGATGATGTACGTACTCTTAAGCACTGCCTTGGATGTGGTTGTTATGGGCGACCGCATCCCACATCTCTCTGTTCAGAGCTACAGAGAGACAGACACGTCGGGCACTGGTGTCTGCGTCTGTCCGTGTGCCAAATTGCTCATGTTACCACTAGCACCATAATCCAAAAATTGACGCCTTGCACAATGAGCAGTAATTAAGCGATAGTGCCTGAAGCCTTTGTTTTGGTACTGGTGTGAATATCACTCAACTGATTTTAATGGCTGTCAGTAATTACCGCAACAACAACCATTGTTCACAGATTTAAGGGTGTGCCGAGCCCAACGTGTCTGATAGCATGTTCTTGTATGTTCAAAGGTCAACGATCCTTCAACAGCAGTTTAACCGAGTCGGCCGGGTCGAGCACGGGTCGGTGGCTCTGCCCGGCATTATGCGATCGGGGTCAATTGGAGGTCCCGACACGTTTAACATGGGCACCATGCCCTCGGCTCAGCAGCAGATCACCACGGGACAGATGCACAGAGGACACATGCCCCCTCTGGTGAGAATGTGTAACTACACGGGTGTTTGTTTCACAGATCGCATCGTATGCAAAGCCGCTTTCAGGGCTCCATCTGGTACTTAAGTCTTTATTATGATCTGTTTGTGCCTAATGCAATGTAGATTTATCACATTTGATAATTGGGAACTGTTGTTGCACACTGCAAATAATTATATCTGTCACTCTTACAAGATGTAGTACACTATTACTTTGTATGGAAAGTAGCGTGTTAGTTACTAATGCATTAAATGACTGTTTCCTGTGATGTCAGAGTCTGGCCCAGCAGGCCCTAATGGGAACCATCAACACCAGTATGCAGGCCGTCCAGCAGGCACAAGCTGACCTGGGAGAGGTGGATAATCTACCACCGCTAGGACATGACATGGTAAGAACCAATCAGAAGATGAAGCTTGATAAAGCTGTTGCTGTTTCTTAAAGGGACGGTGTGCAATTTTGTGCCACCAGCTGCACTTGATGAAAGTGCAAAAATAGTAAACAAGTTTCCTAAAAGCTTGTACCTTTACCTTTGTCCCGCTCCCTGGCTGACATTTTTTCAGATTAAGCCCCACCCCAAACTCACACTATTGGTCGATTAAAAAACATTTAAACAAACAGAGCAAAGTTTTACATTTATGTTGTTTCACTATTCACTTTAATATTTTCAAGTTTAATTTTAATCTAATCATGACAAACTATATATTGACGGAAAGGTCTATGACTCGAGAATAAATATTCAACACATTTTCATGACAATAAAAATAAATGTTAATGTAAATAATGTTAATGTTTTTTATGAAAATACCTCAAATAAAAAACGTAAAAAATATTCAAAATTAAAAAAATAGTAGTTTGGATAGTGCATTTTCATTTTTATGTTTACATTGCAATTTCAGCCTGCCAATGACTTACATATAGATATATCTGTGTTAAACTGTGAAGGAAGAACATTTTTCAGCATCAAAGCTACACACACAGTCTTTAAAATACAGTAATCAATGCTGTAAACAATATATTGTTTGGGTTTTGTTGGTAAATGTGTTTAGAAGAAGAGATCTTGGTACAAGATGTTCCTGTGTGATATATTATGCAGTAGAAGGTTTCTACTGTCGATCAAATCCCACAAGGAACATTGAGTCGGGTTGAAGTCCTCTCAGTACACGCCACAAGCCAGTATTAAGCTTCATAATATTGTTATTTATATAAAGTTATTTGTTATTGTGACATTACAGTAATGGACCGTAGCTTTGTTGTATGTTTGTTGTTCCTTTATTGACTATAAAGTGGCTTTATTGACCCATGCTAAGGTAATATTGATATTCCTGGGATTCCTGTTTGGTGTTTTCTTTGTGAGTGTTGTTGCATGCGAATGTTTACTTTTGTTTACTTTCTCTGAAAAGGCGTCTAGAGTTTGGGTGCAGAACAAGGTGGATGAATCCAAGCATGAGATTCATTCCCAAGTGGACGCCATTACAGCTGGTACAGCATCTGTGGTCAACCTCACCGCCGGTACGTAACCATTGCTCAGGGGTTGCTTTGTCATCGCTCATAAGACTGTTGAAGTTCTCAGATTAGACAACTTTGTCTTGCATGTTTCTTTTAACATTTCTTTGATTGGAAAACGAACTTCCAATGATGACCTTGAACTAATCTACCTGCTTTGATCAAATTTATACCAACTACCCATAATGTAAAGTGTGCAAAATTCAATTCTTATAATAAGACATTATATAAGACAATCCATTTGCCGTAAAAAAATCTATCAAGTTATGGATATGGATGGGTTGTCCTTAGGCTGAACTGTTTGGCAGGGTTTGTGTAGTCTTCCCACGTTCTGGAGAGTTTCCATGCGAATCAGACGGATTTTTGCTGGATTGAATCTCTCCATACCATCTGTTTGATTGTGAAGCGATTTGCCTGTTTTTTTGCAGCTTGTGCTTTACATCTGTTCACATACCCTGAAGAGCTTGTTAGGATATAAGCTGATGTGTTCATGTTTGTTTTATTCCTAAAGTTGTGTTGAATTTGAATTAAGTTGATAAACATGATGCAGAACTGCAGTTCGTTTTTCAAAAACTTTTACCTGTATATCGCCAACTGTGTTTAAAACATAAATTGCAAGTTACTATAAATACTTATCTTTACATGGGTTGAAGTGGAATAATGGTAAACTTACATTTTCTGTAAAATTGTAATAGATAACTCAATTTATTCATTTAATTATTACTTTATTTATTAATTTAAGTCATTTATAAAAACTAGATAAAAGACAGATTTTTTATGTAGGTGTTCAATAACTAATTATTGTTTATTTTTCTAAAATAAATTGCAGCTTTGAAGAAATATAAATGGAAATGAATTTTAATGAAATTCATTTAACTGCAGAAATTTTTCCTCTAGAAATTTAAAATACTTGGATTGTATTAAAATACTTTCATAGGAAATACAGACAGATAGGAAATATCACCTATTAGTTCATATATGTTTCCTCATAATGAATCAACATTAATTTTATATCATTAATTTTATTTTTTACATTAATTTTTATATTTTATAAAAACATAAAAAAAATTTTTTTTTATACAAAATTAAAATGTATTTATTTAACCAATAACATCAAAACATTTGTTTTCATAACCCAGTTATTTCTTAATGGAAAAATAATCCCTATTTTTCTTCCACCAGGTGACCCCACGGACACAGACTACACCGCTGTGGGCTGTGCCATCACCACCATCTCATCCAACCTGACGGAGATGTCCAAGGGAGTAAAGCTCTTGGCTGCCCTGATGGAAGATGAGGTGGGCAGCGGTCAGAACCTCATGGGTGCCGCTCGGACCCTCACAGGAGCCGTGTCTGACCTTCTGAGAGCCGTGGAACCCGCTTCTGGAGAGGTGACGAACATCTAATCTGTCAATACCGTGCTGTTGTTTGCAGGCAGATTTCATAATCAACTCGTTAAGCCGTGTTTTTCCTTTCTGGCTACAGCGCGCAGGCACAGTCTGTTTACTTGTTTGGCTTGTGTCAGACAGGGTAATTGTAGTGGAGGGTAGAGATGACAGACAGGATGTGATTAGCGTGTCGAGTTCTGAGATGTTGCGGCGGTGATATGACGATCATTTTTAACGTTGTGATGATGGTGTCGCTCTTCAGCCCAGACAGACAGTGTTGACTGCAGCGGGCAGCATCGGCCAGGCCAGCGGAGACCTCCTCAAACAGATGGGAGAGGGTGAAACGGATGAAAGATTTCAGGTTGGTTTGCCTCAAAAAATGTGTTTTCAAAATGTTGCACTTCACTCACATCCCCTGATTGGTGCAGGTCAAATCCCTTATCCAATCACATCGCTCATCATACCCCCATAATAAACACTTTAGCGTTCATTTTCAACACGTATAATTTAATTTCGTCCGATTCGGCTGATATTGTCACACTTGGTTAGCCTCCGCGGGCGTTTTATTGGCCCCTATTTTATTCTGTTACACTCTATCCTTTCGTTTATTTCCTTCATTAGTCTGGGCCAGGTTGTCTCACAGTGTGTTGCTTGGGTGATGGATATGTTCCAGGACATTATGATGAACCTGGCCAAAGCTGTGGCTAATGCCGCTGCCATGCTGGTGCTGAAGGCCAAGAACGTGGCACAGGTGGCCGAGGACACTGCGCTCCAGAACCGGGTCATCACCGCCGCCACGCAGTGCGCGCTCTCCACGTCACAGCTGGTGGCTTGTACAAAGGTACACGCTTACCTTGTACTTTAAGTGCATGTACTGAAAACTTTCCATTAGAGGTTAACAAATTGTAAGTGAATTAAATACAATTTTACATTTTGAATGAAAGTTTGATCATACTATGACATTGAAAAGAATTGTGTGCTTTTAAATTTGCATCCAAATTGACCAAAGAGGAAAATTATTAGTGTTTTATTGTGTTATGTTTTACAAAAATGTACAAATACAAAACAATATGATATTTAAATGATATTTACAAAATATGTATAAACATCAATGCAATACAATATTGTTACCAAATTTATTTGCTTTGCCAATATACTGATTGACCAATATTTTATTTTCAATTATTATGTTGTGTGCCAAGTTATTATTATTAATATTATAATATTTATAACATCTGTATGTATAACAATATTAATAACATTATCTATATACTGAAAAAAAATCACATTGTTTGTATTATAGTTGATATTTATATTATAATAGTTTTTTTTCTGTTAGCTTTGCAATTAGTTTGTTATTCATTCGTTGCATTTATTACATTTATTAATGGTATTTATGCATTATTATAATAAATAAATGTGCTCTAAATAATTTCTTTAATTATTTGTGTTATTTTCCTTTTAACAATGAAAATTTTGAAAAGCGCTATAAACAGTAAATAAAAGTGAATTGAATTAAATGCCTAAATACATCTTTTTCAACATTATTCTGCATTCGTAGGTGGTGAGCCCTACCATCTCCTCCCCGGTCTGTCAGGAGCAGCTGGTGGAGGCCGGGCGTCTGGTGGAGCGGTCTGTGGAGGGCTGTGTAAAGGCATGCCACGCTGCTTCAGATGAGGGCGAGCTGCTCCGACAGGTGAACATGGCGGCTGTGGCTGTCAGCCAGGCCCTCAGCGACCTACTCCAACACGTGCGGCACTACGCCAGCTGCGGGGAACCAATCGGCCGCTACGACCAGGCCACTGACACCATCATGACGGTCACTGAGAGCATTTTTACATCGATGGGGGATGCAGGTGAGACCGATGCTTTTCAAGAGGTATCCAGTAATATTCTGCTCCTCTAGATCTCTAATTTGCGTAGAAAAATACTAACACAGCTAAAATGCAGGATGAGTTACGCACCAATGTTAAATGGGTTGTTAAGGGGTTCGTTCAAATCCCAAACCATAAACATGAGCGATAGTAATAGTGATTACAACTGATGTTCTTAGACCACAGAACAGACAAATATTCCAGACTACAGGGAGTTTATTTGATAAATGGAAATCTAAGTCAAACAGGCATACAGTAACACACAAGAGAGCATTCATTTTTTTTATTCACATCGTCCAAACAAAGCAAATTTGTGCTTTGACAGAACACGATTAGCTCTTCTAAATTCACGTTTCCTGTCCTCATTCTGGTGCTCTCGCAGCGTTCTAACATCTCCGCCCCCCGCAGCCCAACTTATTGCAACCCACGGTCGACTCCCAATGTCGCTATGACTCAACCTCGACAAATATCCGGCTCTCTAGTCCCGTATCTCGTCTCCAGCACTGGAGAATTTGTCAATTTATTTAGTCTCAAAGAGGTCCTCGAAAGTTGTTTTGTCTGCAGTTCAAACCACATTTTTGGGCTGTTTGTAAAACGTAAGATCTTTGTTATGGTATGGTCGTAAATTCGAAGAATCCTCAAAGGATCCTGTGCTCGCAAGGATGTCGAAAACATGTTGTGCAAAAGTATCAGATCTGGTCCTAATCATAAACGCCCTGTCTTTGAACTTTTTAAAAGAAAACACATGGCATTAAGGTTCTGGGGGGTGGGCTAAAAAAATGCAAAAGAAGTCAAACATGGAATGATGACTTGAGCCAATGAATCTGCATGTAAAACCTGAATTTTGAGACTACTAGAATTAAAGTTATTATTATGTCCTATTTACTGTTTTAATACACACACATAATTCATCAGTGTATGTTGTTCTAGAGGAAAAGAAATGTTTTGTTCACTGAAATGCAATAATTTGCTTTGCTGTTTTAGGATGATGTCACTTAAATGGCACAGATTATTGGTTATTATTCACGTAAATCTGTTAAGCAATAGCCAAAAAGCTATTATGCATTGTTCTACGCCGTCGTTGTAATATTCTTTATAGGTACTAAAATCTTATAGGCAATAGTAGCAATAAATAGCAATGCAAAACTAATGCAATGTGTCGAAATGCTTTGAAGATAAACTTGTCCTCCATCTCCTAATGTAATTAAAATGTGACTACCAGATGAGAAATCTCTCAAATCTGCCTACATTTTTTTAAAAAAATTTTTATTAGCTACATCTAACATGCATCACAATACAGATGTAAAATGCATTGGAAATGTCATCTCCTATTGATATGGCAAACATGCTATTTTCGCACCGAACACATCCTACGTTGACAGAGGTGAAACACCTTGTACGTGCATCATTCTCCCTCGATAATCTCATCATCGCTTGTATTTCTGGATGTACGTAGGTGTTCGGGAAATACAGCCACCATTTATGGGAAACAAGTAGGCACGCTTTTGAAAGAGCCCTTGATCAATGATGTACTTCAGGTCACACGGGTTCACAAACGTTTGAGCGCTTCGGTTTTTAAAGAGATACGCACAAAGAGATTGATTTTCAAACAGAACGGCAGATTCACACACATCAAAGAAAAGAGGAACGGTTTAGATTATGCCTGTAGATGTTTCACGCAACATGATGATATTATTGGTTTGTGTGGGGATGATCTGATGGTCGATGTGCGTTTGCAGGTGAAATGGTACGTCAGGCGCGGGTTTTGGCTCAAGCCACCTCTGACCTGGTGAATGCGATGCGTTCAGATGCAGAGGCTGAAATCGATGTGGATAATTCGAAGAAACTGCTGGCGGCGGCCAAGCTGCTGGCCGATGCCACTGCCAGAATGGTGGAAGCTGCAAAGGTACGAAAGCTAAAAGACAGAGATACTGTATTATATATTGGAAACACTTATATATTGCGTTATATTTTTATTCCACATTTTAGAATAGTAGTAAACTCATCAAAACCATGAAATAACAGGGCAACGGTGGGAATTATATTGTGACTAAAAGCATCCAAAATAAATGAATACTATGTTAGATTTGATCGTTTTCAAAAGTAGTCACACTTTGTCTAGAAATTGTAAAATCATACTGTTGAATTTTATCATTCAGCTTCTTGAGATCCCAACCTGAGAAGCTTTTTAAACAGCAATATGCTGGACTCTTATTGGCTGCTTTTTATTCATTATTTGCTCCTAGTAATATATTTTAGTTTTTTAATGAAAGAAATGAGTTCAACTATTAAAATATACACATTCAGATCCAAAAAGCGTCTTTAACCCCAATTTAAAATAAATTGATTTTAATGTTTAGTGGATTGTGATGCAAACATATCATCTCTCCGATACCCAAGAACCCTTTCACGACATGGTTTAGATGTGACTAAAGATGTGCTTCAGAAACGATTGTCAGACCTCTTTCAGCAGCCAGGATGTGATTAATATACAGACATGTGAAAAGCCCTTCTATGGCTTGTTAGGCACATTCGATCCACGATGCATCAAACACAACATCGCTGCCATTATCAATGTAAAGATGAGGAATGCGCCACAGACGGTTTCCTTGGTAACAGAAATGGACAGCCCCTAATTCCTCTTAGCATTGCACGCTTTCTAATGTGCTGTCTTTGACATATTTTGCTTCACAGTGCTGACTCGGTCTAAAATTCATCTGTGACAACTTTGTCCTGTCTTAATTATCTGTCACTTTCTGTTTAATCATTATGAAGGGATAAAAAATTGGAATAGGGTTGAAGGTTAAAACTGCATATTAGCTGCTATTTTTATAAATAAAGCCTCATGCAGAACAGCTTGTTGTACCTGTTTTTGTTATGCTGTACCATGTAGTCAGTCCTGGGTGCTGATTGGTTCATAAAATACTACAGCCGCATACTTTACAATGCACAATGTATTAACAGCTATAATGCAAAACATCTTTCCATCCAGCTACTTTGTATATTTTCATTAAGGTTATATACAGCTATTAAAAGCAATAGTGTAATGCTTTGTATCCAGTAATTATAAGTGAATTGCACCCGTGCAGGGGGCCGCCGCATACCCGGAAAATGAAGATCAGCAGCAGAGACTGCGCGAGGCTGCTGAAGGGCTGCGAGTCGCCACCAACGCAGCTGCTCAAAACGCCATTAAAAAGAAGCTCATTCACCGGCTGGAGGTGAGGAAACGGTTAACTGCATTATCCTCCTACTTTCTGTGCTTACTTCTGTCTTCTAACACACAGTTTTGAATACAGTAAATTATAGTGGTGCGAATTATGCTAATGAAATGTATTAATGGACTATAGTGTATTCTTTTAAAAGAAGAATTCACCCAAAATGATTTTAATTTATTGGAATTGCAGTATAGAGTCTAGACTACTTTTGTTTTTTCTCTTTTTAAGCACAACAGCAGCCGTTCACATTCACTCTCATTTTATGGAAAAAGCTACTAAAATATAAATAAAAAGTTAATGAAATAACAAAGTCACTGTCTCTTTAAGAACTGCCTAGAGATTATTATTTAAATAGATTAAATTTAAAAATAGATAATAGAAAATAGATTAAAAAATATTTAAATAGATTAAATTGTTATTAATAAACAACATCCTTCTTTGAAACTCATGCTGATGACAAAATATTTAATTGCATGAATCTGGATATAAGCTTTAGCAGGGGCAGGAAACACAGTAGAAACCAAGTGACTGACAAAGTGTCCTGTTACTTATCTTTGGCTAATTAGATCAAAAACCCATGGCAAAGATTTGATTTACTTCTTTTTTAATTAATATATCATTTATTTCTTTACCTTAGGCATTGTTAGGACATAGTGTAAGACGCTCAGTCTTCAGTAAAAAAATCTAGCAGTCTGAACTGTGTTTGGACTTTTCACGCCAACAAAGATGGCATTGTTTGAATATTCTTTCAGAATACGCAGAATGTTTGTTCTCTCTTTTCTGGTACTTCAAAAGTGTTGCATGTGGATTGATGCCACAAACTTGATGCCCTGTGAATTTTTGCCAGATCTTTTTACGATTGGCATAAGGGCAACAACTTCATAAGGGCTCAGAAACGACCAGAAATACTCCGCACTCCATGACCTTGCTGTACCCTTAATAAAATTCTCTTTAATAAAACAGTCTTTGTTTAATTAATGCCACATTTCTCCCAGATCAGCGTGATAATACCAATAATAGGCGTCATTGATTCAGATTCTGCTGTGTTCCACTTCTGTGTTCATCTTTAGTGCTGTTGTAATTAGATGTTTTTATTATCCGCTACAGAATGCAGCGAAGCAGGCCGCAGCGGCAGCGACGCAGACCATCGCAGCAGCTCAGAATGCAGCTGCGTCTAATAAGAACACCATGTCACATCAGCAGCTAGTGCTCAGCTGCAAGGTATTGTGGGTAAAATTCTATTCTGAGACGCTAATGAATACTGATTTCCAAATGCAACTATGCAATTGTATTTTTGTGGATGGATTTGATGTCTAGGCTGTAGCAGATCATATTCCACATTTAGTCCAGGGGATGAGGGGCAGTCAGACCCGCCCTGAGGACCTCGGTGCACAGTTGGCTCTTATCATCGCTAGTCAGAGTTTCCTACAGGTATTATTGTCTTCATCTACCAACAGTTTTCAGAACTCGAATGACCGCAGCCTCTAATCTGAGGCATTATATTGTCCGTTCTCGTTGTTTTTCTTCATGCAGCCTGGTAGTAAAATGGTAACATCATCTAAATCGGCCGTTCCAACGGTAACTGACCAGGCGGCTGCGATGCAGCTCGGTCAGTGTGCCAAGAACCTGGCCACATGCCTGGCAGAACTGCGGACAGCTGCGCAGAAGGTAACCACAATGCATTGCTTTGAAGTACACTTTGTGGCAGTCCATATTTCTCATAAATGCGCATGTGAAAATTAACATAAAAGAACTATTTAATGTTCTTTGAAGAGTCATCTCTTCTCTATTTGTTGGGTATTATTGCTTCTGGTTTGTGTATTTTAATTTACAGAAATCCTACAAGGTGTGTCGCATCTCACAAACGTGTGTTCTTTTTGTCACATCCATTTTTTTTTAAAATGGATAACGTCATAGACTGATTTTTGATGTCTGGACTCTATCAACAGGGTTTTAGTAGAGTAGAAACAGATAAAGATTGTTTATTTGTGTGTATTGTGTCATAGGCTCATGAAGCGTGTGGTCCTTTAGAGATTGACTCTGCGCTCGGTGCTGTTCAGTCTCTGAAGAGTGAACTACAGGATGCCAAAATGGCTGCACTAGATGGACAACTCAAACCATTACCTGGAGAATCGGTATGTCACATGTCAAAAAAAAGAAAAAAATGAATATGTGTTTGTATATAATAACACCTAAACATTCTTGTGTCTGTAGCTAGAAAAGTGTGCCCAGGATCTAGGGAGTACGTCGAAGGCTGTGGGCTCGTCCATGGCCCAGCTGCTGACCTGTGCCGCCCAGGGCAATGAACATTATACAGGTAAGATGACTTCAATGACTTTAAAAGACTAACTATTAAACACACTGAACAACAAAATGGTTTGTACAACAGCCAATCATTGACATCCAAATTTAAACATACATAATACTTTTAGGCATTTTCAAATTCATGTCAAATCACTTATCCAAGAATATATACAAAAACAAGACATTTCCTGTGTTTTTCCCAACAAAGCTACATTTTCCAAATTAAAAGCCCTGAAAACATTGACCAGATAGATGTTAGCTGTTTCCTACCTGCGCCACCCATCAATTTTTCACTCTCGCTGGCTGGATTGCTGCTCTCAGGAGAGCTTCTGAAGACAGATTTTAATGGCACGCACGAACAAACCCCTCCTCGTCCACCCCGGCTCCTGCAGCTTCTCAAGCCGAGGGTATAACTTACCCCCGTCCCTCATTAATCTTATTTTCACTAGATTTAACATACCATCAGCAATTGGGCTCTACTTGGCTGGATAATGCAATTTTATGCAATTTGCCTGCATTCGCCTTTTACAGTTGTATGCTTTCTGTTCTATAAGTAAAGGCCAGATCCCATATGGCGCCTCGTTTTCCTTCCACACTCATTTGTTGGAACAGCAGGGCCGTTGTGGGTCAGTCATGCGCCAAAACGAGGCTGAAAGCTTTTTTTGGAACGAAATGGTTGGGCTCGTGCTTCGTATTACGCTCCAAATGTGTCCCTCGTTTTGTTTATGACACTTTATGTGAAACATTTGGAATAGAGCTGATCCAGAAGAGTAGTTAAAGTGAATGTGTTGCTTATTTAAAATGAAGAGTAACGATTGCACGATTGGCCGACATTGGTTTTTAAAGGTTATGCTAATGCCAATATCTGGAGAGCAGAATAGACAATTGCCAATATAATGTTGTGTAATAAAATGAAATGCAAAACAATATTTTGACTTTAAATAACCACAATAAAGTGTTCAGACTCTGTTATTAGATAATGGCGATAATGTCACATCGGTTTCAACTAAAAACATGAAAATATGAAACGGGTTTCAAAGTGCGAGTTTTTCATCGAGAATTTGTAACTTGTTTTTTTACAAAATGATGCATTTAGTCAATGGTTGTGAACGGGGATTGTCTTGACAATGTTATCATCTGTATGCGAACGTTATTTAAAAACCCAAAGGTACATTTTGTCCCCTAATTGGTCTGAAAAGTATTTTAAAACGGTCAAAGTGATAAACCGATATATTGGTGTATCTGACAGGTGGTGCTTCAGATGATATGTGGAATCTTATAATGCTGAATAATTAGTATTGCAAATATTTTAGTTATTTATATTTAATGATTTAGCAGAGGCTTTTATCCACAGTGACTTAAAAATATAACAAATCAAAGTAATTTATCATACATGAGGAAACTAATATCAACAGCACCGCAATAACAAATAAACAAACGTAGTGCAGAAATATAAGTTGTTTATATCCACTGGGAAAGACTAATATATCAATATTTGTGTTACGTTATTTATAAATATGTTTTGTATTTGTACATAACATGATTTATTTCATTTATATACTTTCATTCATATAAGAAGTGGCTTTGGTTTTATTTATGAATACCCAACATTATTACCAGCCTAGGGCATTTTGATATTATTCTATATATTACATTTAATGCTTGTGTAAATCGCAAAATTCACATAGGTGAGAGTGACTCTAGATGTTTAACCAGCACTGTTGGGGTTGTTCACATGGCAGGTGTAGCCGCGAGGGAGACGGCTCAGGCCCTGAGGACGCTGGCCCAGGCGGCGAGAGGAGTGGCCGCGAGCAGCGTAGAGCCTCAGGCCGCCGCCGGCATGCTGGACTCCGCCAGTCACGTGATGGAGGGCTCGGCCTTGTTAATCCACGAAGCCCATCAAGCCCTGGTGTGTCCCGGTGATGCCGAGAGTCAGCAGAGATTAGCACAGGTGGGTTAATCATACATTACACTCATGCAACCTTTAAACAACATATGAATATAAACAGTCCAATCCTCTGTTATTATCGCTGATATGTGTCTGTTTCTCACTGGCGCCTCGTTCGGGTTCCTTTGGGACGCAAACATATTGCTTGGCATATGTCTGTGACACTGGCATAATGGATTTCTCTGTTCTTCTAAAGGGATCATTTGAATTTTAGATTCACAATGCTTCTCCCCGGGCAGGCGTGCAGTTATTGGTAAAAATGTGTTTTTTTATCTTTCAGGTGGCGAAGGCCGTGTCTCACTCCCTCAATAACTGCGTGAACTGCTTACCTGGACAGAAGGATGTGGACATGGCGCTCAGGAGCATCGGGGAGGCCAGTAAGAAACTCCTTGTGGAAAATGTAAGTTCTTGGATTGTTTTCGGATGTTTATATGTAAAAATACCCAAAGCAGGGACCTAAGAATAAATAGAGACAGAAGATTGTCTTTTCCATATGATTAAAGTATATGAAACTGACTAAAATAACACTATTAAAGCATTTTTAAGCCTTATGCAAGCTGTATAATAGCTCTGTATGAAGACAGAATTAAAATCATGAATCACTGATTATTTTGCATAACGCCTCACATACATTTGCATCTGTTTAAATGTGCCACTTTTAGATCCCATATTTTTATGTTGTTATATTTAAAGGCTGTGAATTTCAGATGCTATTTTAATGCAAATGTATCTATCATTTGGTAGGAGCAAGTTAAATGCCAACACGCACAGGTTTACGTGACATTACCTCATCCTTTAAAACTAGGAAAATAACTACAAAAAGAAATTCAATGCTGACTGCAATAAATTCATTTCGGCAGCTAGAAATTGTATAGCAACCAAGTTTTAAATGGATAAGCACCACAAAATGCATTTATTCATTTAGTTTACATACAAATCTACAACACTACAACAACGTTGTGAGATTTCATCTATTGGCCTTCCAGCTTCCTCCGTGCTCCAAATCCTTCCAAGAGGCACAAACGGATCTGAACCACACAGCAGCCGAGCTGAACCATTCTGCTGGGGATGTGGTGCAGTCAACCCGTGGTACCAGCAGTCAGCTGGCTGTGGCCTCCGGAAAGTTCAGCCAAGACTTTGACGAGTTCTTAGATGCCGGGATTGAGATGGCTGGACACACTCAGGTACTGATGTACCAATCGGGTCATCGTGGGTTTTTGCCAAATGTGACCCAGTCTGTAAAAACCCAGCTAAAGTCTTTCTTTTTTTTTTCAGTTTTCCCCCAAAAATCATTCTACATAATAAAAATAATATTCTGTGTGAATTTAACAGTGATATCTTTAATATTGTCTGAGTAAGGTCATGTCAAGATTGAAATCATAGTGAAATTAATAGGTGAAATCAAACTTTGACGCTCGTTATCTCAGAATTAGATTTTTAGACTTTAGCCTGGTTTTCACAGACAGGGTCACAAATGTTTGCAACCCCACTGAAACAAAACTTGCCCCTGACTCCTTACAATTGCAAAGCATCCATTCAGTCTGATACTCGCATAGTATTTGCCTTTTTTAGTGTAATGTGCATCGGACTGTTGATCTTTTTATTTTTCGCTTGGAACCATGTTAGAAATGGTTTAAAATACCATAAATTTTAATAATATGTTTTACCTGAAATAACCAGCTGTGTTCTCTTCCCACAGTCCAAAGATGACCAGATCCAGGTAATTGGCAACCTGAAGAACATCTCCATGGCATCCAGCAAACTGCTGTTGGCCGCAAAGTCCCTCTCTGTGGATCCAGGAGCGGCAAACGCCAAGAATCTCCTCGCAGCTGCGGCACGGTAAGAATAACATTCACATGAGTGATCATTTCCAGACAACCTGAGGGCAGCCTGCCGGCTAATTGCAAAACTATTCAGCAAAATGTTTTGCACAGTTTGATTCAACTCTACATGTGAGTGGCTAAGAACGTGTGTGTTTTTTGGTGTATGTTTACTGTTATACGTGTGTGAAAATGAAGGATTAACCATCTTAACAGTCCTAATGAGGAAAATAATTTACTAAACAATATTTAAATTAAAGTCTTATGTTTAAAAAAGGCCTTATATACCAGAATAAAAAACATTAGTTCTGTAAAAGGCACCCACTATGACTCATATACTGTATATATATATCTGTGTTTGTGTTTGTTTTGTCTAGTTTGGTCCGTTAAGGAGATGTTTTAATATTGTTGTCCAGTCCTCTTGACCGTGTTTGTGTTTGTTTATGCCATCTTGTGTTTCAGAGCAGTGACAGAGAGCATTAACCAGCTCATCACACTGTGTACCCAGCAGGCACCAGGACAAAAAGAGTGTGACAACGCTCTCAGAGAACTAGAGGTATTTATTTGTCTTGCTAACTTTTACGAGGCTTTTGATAAAACCTATTGTATTAAATTTATGAACCTTGAAATTCCTCTTTATAAAAAACTCCCATTTTTAAAGCCCCATGCGTCTTAACCTCTCTCTCTCTCCCACATACACACAGGCTGTGCGAGGAATGTTGGACAATCCCAACGAACCAGTCAGTGATCTCTCCTACTTCGACTGCATTGAAAGCGTTATGGAGAATTCCAAGGTAAAGAATTCATGACAACATTCACAAAATTCTCAACTGAACATGCAACGTTTTATTTTAAAGAAACGTCTGTGGTTTTCATCGAACAGGTTCTTGGAGAAGCTATGGCTGGAATCTCGCAGCATTGTAAGACGGGAAATGTGCCAGCGTTCGGGGATTGCGTGGGTGTGGCATCCAAAGCGCTGTGTGGGTTGACTGAGGCCGCCGGACAGGTGAGATGTTAGCCTGGTTCTGTCTGATACCAATCCCATAATGCACCTGGAACATTGGGCTGTAGAAATGTTTCGTCTTGCAAGACGGTATGAAGCTCTAACAGGCTTTTTCTCTCTTCTCAGGCCTCTTATTTGGTAGGCGTCTCAGACCCCAACAGCCAGTCCGGACATCAGGGATTGGTCGATCCCATCCAGTTTGCCAGAGCCAATCAGGCGATTCAGATGGCTTGCCAGAATCTGGTGGACCCAGCCAGCAGTCCATCCCAGGTGATGATTTTAGACTTTTATAACATCTTTTGGTAATTTCCTGATTGGCTCTTGTTGCTTATGGAACTGTCACTCAACATGAGTCGCTGTCAATTAACAAAAGCCACTTGATATTGTTATTAGGTTTTGTCGGCAGCTACCATTGTGGCGAAACACACCTCGGCACTTTGCAACGCCTGCCGTCTGGCGTCTTCCAAAACAGCCAATCCGGTGGCCAGAAGACATTTCGTGCAGTCAGCAAAAGAGGTCGCCAATACTACGGCTAACCTTGTCAAAACTATAAAGGTAAATTATAATTATCAAAGTCAGTAAGAAGTTATTTAATTTTCTGCATTAGCATGAAGACATGAGCTTGCCTTACCACTTGACAAGGCAATAACCATCGACAGAGTTTCATTTGTCTTGTGAGTTAAAGTGTTTTACTGTAAGCGCTCAGTCTCTACTGGTTTTCTCAGGCCTTAGATGGGGATTTCTCTGATGAGAATCGTGAAAGGTGCCGAGTGGCCACGACCCCGCTGATTGAAGCTGTGGATAATCTCTCCACCTTTGCTTCCAACCCGGAGTTTGCAAGCATTCCTGCACAGATAAGCCATGAGGTGAGAAAGTATCAAAATATAATGTGTGTTATGGAATAAAAGGATGTGGTATAAATGGTGTTTGGATGGTTAGGAAACTTTGGGGGGGTGTTTTAACGAAACGTTTAAGGAAGCCGTGGCTGGGAGAAAGAATATCTCTTTGGGTTTGAGACTTTGAGCTTTGTAACTCTGCAGATCTTTGCAGCTACATAAAGAGAAGGGATAACAAGAAATCGCATCATATGACGCTTTTAAACATTTTTTACTCAGGGGTCAGCCGCTCAGGAACCAATCATACGTTCTGCTCGCTCAATGCTGGACAGCTCCACCCACCTTTAGAGACCGCACGCTCACTCATCATTAACCCTAAAGACCCGCCCACCTGGTCCATCCTGGCAGGTCACTCACGAACTGTGTCCGACTCCATCAAAGGCCTCATCACGTCCATCAGGTCTGTACAACAAACTGATATTCTCATAAATGCTTAACAGTTACAAATTCTCAACTAGGAGACAAAACCCTAAACTTGATTGCCACTTAATGCTTAATTTATAGGCTGCGTGACCACCTGTTTCAATGAAACGTAAAATAATCCAAAAGCTCTTTTCTCTGTAAATAATAACAGCTGGATAACAGACCGCACATGATTTCGCTGGATTGTATATTATCATCGTAATCGACTCTTAATGGTTTTTCATCTTCGCTGAGAGCACACAGCGTGATTGATGTAGCATGACAAGAACTGAACACAGATCAGATCCCCATCCACACGTATGCTCAGAGCGCATACGAGAAGTCTGATCTGAGATCAGTATGTAAAACAAACGTGTATGTGTATATAATATCCGGATCCGGATTGAGCCGAGCAACGTAATGTAATTAAATCCTTGCAGAAAAGAACCTCAGGCAAACCTGTAGCATCTCTTCTGCTCTGTTGTCATAGGGACAAGGCCCCTGGGCAGCGAGAATGTGACCAGTCCATTGACAGCATCAACAAGAGCATCAGGGATATCGAGCAGGTGTCTCTCGCCGCCGTGGGTCAAAGTCTGCCCCGTAGAGACGATATCTCACTGGAGGTAACAAGAAAAGCCTTTCTGTATTTCTTGCTGTTATCACATTGTGTTCATACCATTGTTGTATGTGTTAAATATGGTGCTGTGTGTTTTAAAAATAGTGTATTGTATAATGCGTACATAGAATATTTATTTGTTGAATAATTTTTTATTGCTGTATGATAAATTTGATATACATTATTCAATACTGAAATAATCATTTTAAATACTGAAAGTAATTATTTTGCACAAAAAATACCAAAAGTTGGCTTTCTGAACATTGACTGAATAAATTTTCACAGAATGTTCTTTATATTATGGTTGATATTGTGTAGAGAACAGTAAATCACAAAACAAATTCACAGTCCGCTCGTAATGTTAGTTGGCGTTTCTTGTAGCAAAAAGTACAAGATGGTAACCATCATCTGACATTTTTGACACTCCTGTTTTTGCTACCGTAACTTTACTGTAAAATTATATATGTTAATGACCTCTGTTTTTGGTGGTTAACCTCTACACATACAATATGAAGAGTTACAGCATCGCACCCAAAAAGCAGAAAAATACATGGGGTGAAATAAATGAGGCAACCCTGTGTTATTATGCTAAAGGTGGTGACATCACATCCATGACCCATTATTGTGACTTAGTTAAAGCAAAAGCTGGTCTGGGTGTTTAAAGTCAGAGAATATCAAGCAATGTCATGTTTGATCAAATGAATGGTTCTGTCTGTCTTCATGTACAGTAAATGAGACTGTTTCCCCATCAGGCTTTGCAGGAACAGTTGACCTCCGCCGTGCAGGAGATCGGTCATCTCATTGACCCCATCTCCACTGCAGCACGAGGAGAAGCCGCCCAACTCGGACACAAGGTAAACACACGAGACAAAGATTTTGCAAGTGTACAAGCGTAATCAATGTTGCATTGTCTATAAGAATGATGTAAGAATGATGCTCGAACCCTTGATGACTTTCTAGGTGACTCAGCTGGCGAGCTACTTTGAGCCGGTTATCGTGGCGTCAGTGGGTCTGGCGTCTAAACACGCCGACCACCAGCAACAGATGAACATATTAGATCAGACCAAAACCCTGTTTGAGTCGGCTCTACAGATGCTCTACGCTGCCAAAGAGGGGGGAGGAAACCCTAAGGTATGACGCACCAAAACGACAACAAATACATATTTTATAAAACAAAACTAGAATATTTATATTATAGTAATATAATTTAATTTGCGGCAATCAAAAAAATCTGGTATTTGTAGGTCTGTACGTGTTATGGTAATGACATTGATAGACACTAATCGCCCTCTTGCAGGCGGCTCACACGCATGATGCCATAGGAGAGGCAGCCCAGCTGATGAAGGAGGCGGTTGATGACATCATGGTGACTCTGAATGAGGCAGCGAGTGAGGGAGGGATGGTGGGCGGCATGGTGGAATCGATTGCTGAGGCTATTGGACGGGTCAGTGGCTTTATACGACTACATCCAAGATGACTGATACGTTTTTTTTAGTCAATTGCGTTGTCTAGAGAGTGAAATGTTGCGTTTTTAATATATGTGAAAAAACATGAAAAAAAAATTGTGAATATAAAATTGAAACTTAACTTTTAATTTATTTGAAATGAATAAGAAATGTTTAAGATGCATTATATAAAGGTCACTGATTTAATGGGAATAAATATGTGATGCTAAGCATCTTGTTAACTTAAAAGGTCAAATTTCTTTCTTTCACAAGTCATGCTTGGAGAACATGGATCATCAGGTTTTAATGTAACGTCAGCTGTGGTTCATATAAATCAAAAAGTTTATAAATCATAAAGTAGACACGTACCAAATGCTGAGACATTATAAAATCATTGCAAATGTTTAGGTTTATATTGTTGTATATGGTTTATATTGTATACAGATTTTGATGCTTAAATAAATGTATTTTGTAATCTAATAAATAAGATATTTATTTAATATTTACCCAATTTTTATTTGCAATTACTTGGAAAAGCATTATGAACTTTAAGTAATGGACTCAAGGAGGAATCTAACACATATCCACTTTCTCCGTGAAAAAGTGCCAAATAATCAAGTTGTATTTTTTATTAAAATGTAAATTAATAATATACGTTCTTTTCAAAAGCTAAAACTGTCAGTCACATGTATGAGTATCACATAAACGACTGCAGCTGTCTCTGTATCTCATTATTAGATTGACTTGACACAACATCTCTATTCATCAGCACTGGATGCATGCAGTCTTTAATTACACTGTCATGGAAGACAATAACTGCCAATAGGATATCTGTCTCCGTGCGTTTCTGTGGGAACGATCACAGTATTGTGCACATGCACCGCTCAAAGGCCGTCATTTGTATTAGGACTCTTTCCAGCAGTATGTCATTGATATCTGGATCTGTTCGCTTCACAGATGGATGAAGGAACGCCGCCAGAGCCTGACGGCACTTTTGTGGATTACCAGACCACCATGGTGAAGTTTTCCAAAGCAATCGCTATAACCGCACAGGAAATGGTGAGCACATCCTCTCCGGACCCTCACTTCCTGTCTGACACTTGTTGGCTGAATACGTGGAGATAAATGCAGTGCTCAACATCCTGTCGACAGTTTCACTGGCCACAAAACCATAATTATGACAAATATTACTGTTATATTACATATTTTAGTAAGATTATCTGTGTCAAGAAAAATGACACTTTAATGACCTAGTTTGAGTTTATAGTTTATATTTTTTTTTTTTTATAAAGTCATGTATTACACAACAAACAATAATGATGTGCATTATGTTTAGAAAGTTTTTTTTCCAAAATTGCAAAAAAATATTTTAGACAAATATCGCCCCCTAATTTCTATCACTACTGTACATTGCATTGATCATATATCTTATCGCTCTTACACTGACATGTGTTTTGATGTGTGACCCCAGATGACTAAGTCTGTGACATGTCCAGAGGAGTTGGGTGGGCTGGCGTCTCAGGTGACGGTGGATTACAGCCAGCTGGCACAGCAGGGCCGTCTGGCAGCCTCCACCGCCGAGCCAGAGGAGGTGAGGATCAATCCAGCACTTACCGATTACATCCCACACACCGATGATCTGTGAGACTTATGCACATATATGCAGACCCCACACAAACTTTAGATTTAAAGGAATGGTTGCTTTAAATAGATTTAAAGGGAAATGAACAATTTGTCACGTCAGTGTTAGTTGGCCAATTTATTGCAAATGTCAACCTTAGCAAAGGTTTTCAGCATACTGTTAGCTCAGATGTCAATATTTGGTGGTTTAACAGTCTATATTGCACATAAAAATGTAAAATAAAGTAACTATTTCTTGTTCATCTATTTTCTGGTTTGGGCATTTTATTTCACAGATATCCTACAAAGAAGTTTCCTCTCAAAAATGTGTTTGTTTTTTTTGTCACATCCATAACATGTATATTTCCATTTTTTAAATTTGATAACTTATGTATACACTGATATTTTTCTGATGTCTGGACTGAAAATATCACATCCACAGCACTGGAACTGACCACGCCATTCTCATATGGCATTTTTATTTGTGTTTTATTTATGGTAAAATATCACAGCTCATATAGGTTTGAAATGAGATGAGGGTGAGTTACCATAATGATGACAAATAAACTCAATCACACCATCTTACAGTAGTTTAGTGAAAACCAATAAGAGTCATGTGCTGTAGTTCACACAGAATGTTATACTTTGACTTTCTAGTACTTTAAGGCCATAAACAAAGTGTAAACACCAGCCAACACATTTCACACCTTTGATAAACATCCATGTTTGAAATGGAAAATGAAACCTGACATGTCAACCCGCTAGTCCTCAGCTCTCTCTTAGCGCTAGCCGTTTCGCATACTGTAAGCGGCCGCCGCCGCCGTTGCCGTAGCGACCATGCGCCCCCACAAGCCTTAAAAGCCCGTTGTGATATTCATAATGAAGAGCCGCCCACCCGTGGATCTGTGTGTCAGGTAATGAACATACAGCGCTGTCGGGCCCCCTCAAAGACCATCACAATCACTTCTTAATTATCACATAGAGCTTTGTTGAACGGAGCCAGTGCCTTTTACAGCCAGCCGCTGGACGCGCATGCAGATTTACACTCGAATTCAGATCTGAATCTGGTTTAACCGTTCGTTGACTCTTGGTTTTGAGTGGAGCAGTAACGTGGTTGTGTTTCCAGGTGGGATCCCAGATCAAGTCCCGAGTGCAGGAGTTGGGTCACAGCTGTATTTACCTGGTGCAGAAAGCTGGAGCCCTTCAGATCAGCCCGACAGACAGCTTCACCAAGAGAGAGTTGATCGAATACGCCCGTGCCGTCACTGAAAAGGTACAAATGGTTATTCAGTTCTGCGCAGTTTTCTGGGTGACTCGTGTTCCACTTTTTATAATAGAAATTGAAAACAGTTTTAAAATTGATTTTATTTGATTTTATTTTGGGCATTCCACCCTCAAGTATTAAAGTTCTGCTTCCAACTTCATAATTTACTGTACAAACATATATCCTTATATCATACGGAGAGGTTTAATATTATTTTTGTGATCAGTTTCTACATAAATCAGCAAATAAATAAAGTATATACATTGAACCGGAGGGAGCCATAGATATAGGCATAGCGTTTTACATTTCTATGGTCATCCACCATATCGGAAGGAACTTAAACACGTGAGATCAAATTGACTGTGCGTCTGCGATCGTGGTTATAAGCATGTAAAAATATCAATTTTAGGTGCTTTTGTGTAGTTTCAAACCTTATAGTTGCTAAACTAACACAATGCAACATAACATTACCCAAAACGCACTAAAATCAAGTCAACGTTTGCACAAAAACACTTGTTTAAATCTATTTTTATTACATCATTTGTATGTATTCTGGATTGTGTTAATCTTGACATTCAGCCTTCATAAAATTGACCCTTTCAGGACAGCTAAAATTTTATTCCAGCACAACTAAATGTCAATATTTACAGTTTAATATCAGTAGATAATGTTTTAATTACAAAAAATAGCACATACCATTGACGTGGAAATGATTTTACTGTGTTTGTCATCTCTGTTGTAGAAGCTGCGAGAGTCGACTGCCTGTTTTCAGTCGCTATCAAAAGTGCATTCTGTGTCTTCAGCTATTTTTATACCATTCTCAAATGATTACATAAAACCCCTATTGCTTCTCTCGTGACATTATATACAGTAAATTATATTCATCACTGTATTCTTTGTCTTTGATTACATCTCAATAGCTGGGGTTTGCTCAGCCCCTGCTGTTGTCTCTCGCTGCTTCAAATGAGCTCAGTTTAAATGTGTCCAGCCCCCCCACCAGCCCGAATCATTTCTGTAATGTGAATATGGACGTTCGTGTTTAAATGCCCCCCTTGTGGCTTTTAACTGCTGGAGATGATAACTCGATCTTTTTCTTTTCTGAAATTGTAAATATAGTTTACTTTGTAGCTGTCAATGAAGCAGCGTTATATAAGTGGATCAATTGAAGTACTGTATTTTACTGTTTCGGTACCGTTGCAAGGAGACGAAAAGACGAAGTCAGATAAGTAATCCTTTACTATTTTAGAAACTCAGTCAGGTCAATACATCCATGGAAACAAGGCAAAACTTCAAAACATAAACATCCTTGGAACTTCAGGCAAAACAGGCACATGAACGGTACACAAAGGAAATCCAATTAACATCCACATACGACCATGAACAAAGGAAAACACACATGAAGGTGCCAGGTGAAGGTGATCAGGTTTGATAGCGGGTGACAAGGAACAGGTGTGGTGCAGCAGGGAATCATGGGAGATTGAGTCCAAGGGGAAGGTGAAGGGAGAATCGTAACATTTGCCTTCTGTGGGAAATATGTGGGAAACATGCAGATTCAGTGATATATAATAAATTACAATAGCAATTTTTATTGCTTAAATAAATATTTTTATGCTTTCTGAAGAAATCGTACATGGTGGTCATGTGTAAAACCTGTAAGTGTTGTGGTTGATTATGCAAATGCAATTGCTAATGTGTTCTTTACGATCTTAGCAAGCACCACTAATAGTAATTTACAATTGTGTAGTACTTGTATAGTAGAAAATAATAATTACTTTAAGTAATAAAGCTGCAATCCATCAATTCATTATTATAAGCTTACCATTGCAAATACGGGTATGGTAAGGAGACCGTTTTCAACACATTTATTTTTATCTCAAAAAGTCATTTTAAATGTGTATTATGTCTATACCTACGCCCATGCATTAAAAGGCACAAAATTGAATTAAAGTGCGACTACACAGAGAGATTTTGACTAAGCATTTTGTTATCATCACCTAACAGAAGCTCCTAAAGGTTTGGAAAGGGGTCCAGATACTACCTATGGAGTTTATAATGAAGTGCGATTCTTTCTTTCCTCAGGTGTCCATGGTGTTATCAGCTCTGCAGGCTGGTAATAAAGGAACTCAGGCCTGCATAACCGCGGCCAGTTCTGTTTCCGGCATCATCGCAGACCTGGACACCACCATCATGTTTGCCTCCGCCGGCACGCTCAACGCTGAGAACGAGGAGTCCTTCGCTGACCACAGGTGAGTTGGATTACACAACTATTAAAATCGTAAAAGTTTTTTGAAAATCTTAGCCATCACACATCTATGAACTTAAAAACATCAAGCATCACACACTAAATGACTACGCCCATCGTAGACCGTGCCGTTCGGTCAACTTCCCGAAAATCTGCAGACAGACTCTGACTTCAAATTGAATTACATAAACTTTCAAGCTTAAGATTGGTCACGGACGTTTGTTTTCTATACAAAAAATGTTTCTTTCTTTGCTCATCAGGGAGAACATATTGAAAACTGCGAAAGCTCTGGTGGAGGACACCAAGCTGCTTGTGTCTGGTGCTGCTTCGAGCCAGGACAAACTCGCCCAGGCGGCCCAATCCTCTGCCAAGACCATCACTCAGCTCACAGACGTGGTCAAGCTGGGCGCCGCGAGCATGGGCTCCGAGGACCCGGAGACACAGGTGCGTGTTCATACAGCGAGCTATTTTCTAATCCGTCTCATCCGCTTTCGTGTGCATTTTACTCGAAATCATATTTTACACCCTTTGACGGTGTAATGAGAATATAATGAGCTCTCTCCTCTCATAGCTCTGTGTAAGGCTTTGATAACGACTCTCATCTTCTTTGCAGTGCAATGCATTGTGGGATTCAAAGCCAGTGGCATGTCATGACTAAAGTGGTTTTTGATAAAGACTTTCACTCTCTCTCTCTCTGTCAGGTGGTGCTGATAAACGCAGTCAGAGACGTCGCTAAAGCTTTGGCCGAGCTGATTAGCGCCACCAAATGTGCTGCGGGCAAAGCTGCGGACGACCCTTCCATGTACCAGCTGAAGAGTGCCGCCAAGGTATTGTGAACGCGTGTGCTTTCCTGTTTGTGAGAAAGGCATTATGCAGCTCAGTAATGGCCATATCGTATCACGATACATGTGCGGGTGTGTACGCCCGGCTAACAGCTGGCCCCGTCTTTCATTTTCTTGGCTGGGAGCCGTCATCTCGTTCTTCATTTCCTGTCATTTTGGTGTGTGGCAACAAATCAAACCCTACCTTACATTGATGTGTGTGTGTTGATATAAACGACACAATTTTCACTGTTTCCTCCCCTTTCTCTCTCGCCTTACCGTCGTCCCTCCACTCCACATTATTATCATCTAGCAAAGCATGAATGATTAATTTTGTAAAGCTAATTAAAAGAAAATTAAAACAGCAATTGCTGATTTTCTTTGCCGTTACGGTGTGGATCAGTGCACTCGCTTAATCACATTCAGCGATGGAGCTTTCCCCAGAAATTTTACCATGTTTTTATACTTTATCTAATCCAGTTTTTATTCACTTCAACCTCTGGGATCAACCTGCACGTGTTTATGATACGAGACGTTTTGTTTACATATTTAAGAGATAAGTTATAATGCGGTCTGTGATGCCCTACTGGTTTCCTTTTTAAGCATTTCTCTAATACATGGTGACTTGAGATCATCTGGGGTTTCCCCATGTTTTTTAGTGCCTGTTTAAAGTAATGGTGGCAACCCCAATGGCTCCCTTATGTTTTTCTGGGTTTTCCCATTTGTTGTTATATGTGAAACTTGATCCATCGAGACTTCATCTGTGGTCCATTAAAATGTCAGAGAACTTGCTATTGTTTTGATTTAGATGTGAGAGAAGATGTTACCTGTAATCTTTCAGGGGACAGGCCTGAGCAGAGCACATTTTGAATTAAGATCCTGTTGAAAGTGTTTATCGTTATTGAGACGTGCACTATTAGGATGCTGTGTCATATTATAACAAGAGGAATCATTTTTAAGGCGTTTAAGAGGTCTAAACTGATCTTTTCAACTCAAAAAAGCTTGTGAAAATGTGTCAAAGGTTAAGACACAATTGAGAAAATGTTTCTTATGATCTTAAAAATCTGAAGGTGGATTTTTGAAATGACTTTTGTAGACAAAAGTGTGTCACCATATTAATTTTATTGGAAAACTTACATTTTATTACTAGAAGCAAATGAATAAAAAATGATGAATAATGAATAAATAATGAATAAAAAGCAGCCAATAAGAGTTCAGCATAGATAGAAATGTCTTCAGTGCTGTTGAAAAGCTTTTTAAAAGGTTGAGACCCAAAGAAGCTGGATGATAAATGTCAAGAGTTTGATTTTACAAATTCTAGACAAAGAGTGACGACTTTTGAAGAGGATCAAATATAACACAGTGTTCATTTATTTTAGATGCTTTTAGTCACAACATAATTCCCAGAGTTACAATTGTGATGAGTTTCCTACTATTATAAAATGTGTATAATGTAAATAAACAGTGTGTATTTCTAAACTTTCGAAGGCATTTACTTAGTACCTAGTCTCTGACCTCTTGTATTTGTTCTGCAGGTGATGGTGACGAATGTAACGTCACTCCTGAAGACTGTGAAAGCGGTGGAGGACGAGGCCACTCGCGGGACGCGAGCGTTGGAAGCCACTATTGAATGCATCAAACAGGAACTTACTGTATGAAACATTTTACTGTACAATTACTGTATTTTTTGTGTTGTTCCAAGAGATGTTTTCAAGCATTCAGCCGTTGAGACTAGTCTTTACAATGGAAATGTCAATGATGTTATGTTCATTTTGATCTTAATTAAGATATGCAAATACGGTCTCGGCGTATCTGGCCTTGAATTAGCACCAATTAGGTGCAGCCTAATTGGCGTCAGCCCAGACCAAAGGAAAACCCATCCATCTGTGATGTGAACTGGCAATACAGAAGGGGATAGGATGTGAACAGTCGCCTGTTTTCCACCTGCTCCTCGTTTTTCTCGTCTCATGGGCGTCTCCACTGCACTGTGTGACGGGGAGGAAAGAGATTGTCTGGTTGTTTGTTTAAAGGCTTTAATGTTCATGTTATCAGAGCAGTCAGAACATCTGATTATAATAATGTATAAGTGAACAGATAATATACTTTCCTGCTACTGACTTTGCTTAGTTGATTGTCTACGAAAGGCAATCTGTTATGGACACAGCAGTATATATCCACGAACATAAAAGATTTTTAAAAATATTTATTAACATTTCATCCAAAGCAACTTACAGATGCTATATACTATACTTTTTTTTGAGTATCGAAATGACATCATGTATCCCATTCTGTCAAAAAATGTATATGTCGAACCTGGCTCATAATTGCCGTTCCTTTAAAAAACATATACAAAATGTATTAAACTTTGGTTTTGCCTCACTGTTGCATCATCTGTTTTCCAGGTTTTCCAGTCCAAGGACGTTCCGGAGAAATCCACCACCCCAGAGGAGTTCATCCGCATGACCAAGGGCATCACCGTAGCGACAGCCAAAGCTGTGGCGGCAGGTAACTCTGCCCAGCAGGAGGATGTGATATCTACTGCCAACCTGAGCCGCAAAGCCATCACTGACATGCTTACCACCTGCAAGGTGCGCACACACACACACACACATCATCATCACACCTGAATAGACAACTGCACACTAATAGCAAGCATGTCTTTGGCATCTGTCCTACTTTTGAGCCATGAATTATGCCACCTAGTGTCATTTTGCTGTACTGCATTTCCTGCAGCAGAACAATTCTTCAGTAAAACCAAAACGAGACAAAAATCAGTTGTGGCCATATGGCACACCCTCATATTCACTTTATTGTTGCACGCTTTGCCTTAAATAATGCAGCACTATTTCTATTTATTCATCGTGATGTGAATCAAATGTGGGTCACGTGCACTAAACATGTATCCATTTTTATCAGCAAGCAGCGTACCACCCAGAAGTAGGCGAGGATGTAAGAAATAAAGCTTTTCTGTACGGTATCGAGTGCACCACCGGATACATCGACCTGCTGGAACACGTTCTCCTCGTGAGTCTGATTTTGTTTTTATCACGTGCCGAGTTGTCGCGATACGGCTGTAACTGTGTGCGTTTACTCCAAACAGGTCCTGCAGAAACCAACAGCCGAACAGAAACAGCAGTTAGCCGCGCTTTCCAAGAAAGTGGCCGGATCGGTCACGGAGCTCATTCAGACCGCTGAAGCCATGAAAGGTGAGCAAACACAATCTCCTGCTATAATAATAAACCTCATATCAGTTTATTAAAACACAATGATCTACATATCAGTTCTCTTTTAGTGTCACGGACAGTATTTTTTCACAGTACGGCTTATCTGCTCAGCTAAATAAAACGTGGAAACTCAGTTATGTACTTAAGAACAGAACAGCCCGTTCAAAACTTTATGCCAATCAAAATCTTTAAGGTTGACATGTGTTATAAAATTTTCCTATTGCAGACGTAGACTGATTTTCAAACTGATCATTTTCTTCTGTAATTCAAGTTCTTTATAAAGCACATTTAAAGACCAAAGTGCTGTACGATAAAAAGAAAATAAATGATTTAATTAATAAAGATAATACATAAAAATGTCATAAAAAAGACAAAAAAACTATTAATAAAATATGATATATAGCAAGTAGATTGTAAGTGTACAGTGTACACAAATATTAATGTTTTTATTTTATTTTAATGTCTTTTAGAGTACTATATTTTAATTGGTAAAAGAAAGTGTTGTCTAATTAGTTTTAACAAGTTATTTTGCTTAGTTTTAACATTTTAGCTCTTATTTAAAGGAATATCCATCACTTACTACATACATAAGTCCCAGCTTGTTGAAACACAAAAAAGCACATCCATAAAGTAATAAATAAATGTTTTCTTAGATGAATCGAGATATTTGTGAGAGAAAACATTTATTATTTAAAGCGTATGTAGCAAAACCGAAACCAATAAGGGCGCATGTCGATTATTATAGCATATTTCTTTATTAGTTGTCATATGATATTTCATCATGACAACCAGTAAGAGCTGAAGTTATCAACATGTCTCTGTATTTTATTTTAGCGCTGTTTGGATTTCAATTTTGCTAAATAAGCTTAAAATATTAATAGTTTTTTCTCACAAATGCTACAGAAGACGTGTGTTAGCCAGTGATTTATGAAAGAGGTTGTTTTTTTAAACTATTACTTTAAACAACATTTATGTAGTTTTAAAATGCAGTGATAATGAGAAAAACAGGGGAATATGTGATGGAACAGGGAATGAGAAAATTCACTTTGGCTGACATCCTGTGCACAGATCTGGTAATAGCATATCCGTTTGAGAGCTAATAGGCTAAATCGAAGGTGAATTGAGCTGAATTTGTGCAGGTTTAATACAGCCATCGGTGTGATGGCACTCTTTAGCTCTCTTCAATAATGCTGTTATGTTTTTCCTCTCTGCCACAGATGGAGGTGAGTATGATACACACACCAATGTTCATCTCCAATGTCAAGCCACACATACACTAAAGTGCTTGACCAACATGAACACACACACACACACAGTGAAGGAAAGACAGAAATGAATTCCCATAGGTTGAACATAATACTCAAACAGATTTTCTCCATCTGTTTTAAGCTGTTGAAAGAAAACCGACATATTTTTGTGCTTTTTAAATGAATGATGTATGGTTATTAGCAAAAAGATGTATGTGTTTCTCCAGGAAATGAATAAATAATATTAAGTGTATGATATTAAGTAATATGACAGAATAAAATAGCTTTCCTGATGAATATCAACCATGGCTTACCTAAGTTTTATTTATAGTAAAATCATAGTAAAAATTTACTATATTATTACCAGAATAACGAAAGTTTATTATATTTATTTGTAATAAAATTATGATCATACAAATGATAATCAGTCTGCCAAAATTGTATAGTCGTAAAAGACATGGTTAATATTCCTAAAATGCTCCTGAAAACATGTCCAGGTTTAGCCAAAGATCAAAAAAAGATGTTTTTTTATTTAAAAAACAAAACAATTGTAACCTTTTTGTTAAATTAAGCCAAATACAGTATACCCAAATTCTCCAATACATAAATGTATATATGGTTAAATACATTATTTTTTTTATTTACATTAATCAGATTACTACCAATTTGTATAAAAACTTAATAATAAAAGTGAGATGTTTTTGCGTTACAGTAATGAGAATATTTTTGTTATTGACAGTTTTAGTTGAAAATTAATTGCTTAAAAATTACTTAAATAAATTAATTAAATGAATAACTGTTTTTGTAGCTGTGTAATTTTGGCTAAAATATAGGCTGTCGTTTTACTTTTTTTTTTTTTTACAGTTCAAGTTTCTTCTGTTGGAATGTGAATTTATCCCCACAAAGCATATTTTGTTCAAATCCCCATTAATTTGCATGCATTCCTTTGAGTAATTTCAGCTGTCTGTCTACCATGTGAACACATTTCCATCCATCTGTATTATACATGTGTTGAGTGAATGTTGGTCATGTCGTGTGTTTGTCCACGGTCTCAGGTTCTGAGTGGGTGGACCCTGAAGATCCCACTGTGATAGCAGAGACAGAACTGCTGGGTGCCGCTGCGTCCATCGAGGCCGCCGCCAAGAAACTAGAGCAGCTGAAACCCAGAGCCAAACCAAAGGTACCACAAACAGACATAATAAGCCCACCAACACAACTGTGTCTGAACATTTCTACATTTTTTGTAACTTTAGGACTCGGTAAGATGTGATATTTTTTCATTTTGATGTCTTTGGGAAGTACGTGAACATCTGTGTAGCTTGTTGGTTGTTCTATTTGATTCATCTTGCGTCTAAAATGGCTGAACTCTACATAGATTTTGTTTGTTTTTATTGTGGTTACATTATTTTCCATCTCAATTATTCAATATTTTTTATAAGTTTTGTTTTGCCGGTCAGTCTGAATCTCATCTCCAAGAAGATGGTCAGCACTTTCTAGAAGCGGTTTTCCCTGGAGCTCTTTTATTGTTCCATCCATCTGTATTATAGCTCCACTGTCAGTGATGCTTTTTGCCGGAAAAACATCCATCCGCATTTTGCCTCTCAAAGCACAAACTGTTTCCCTCTCTTGGGTGTATCAATGACTTCTCTGTAGCGAAATCACAAAGCAAACTCAAATGTGCTTCCAAGAAACGATCTTATCAGCCACAGGCCAAACACTATACAGAGAAAAACCTCCCTAATAATACTGTATTATTGTTTCAGGGGAAGAATATTCATAAAGCCCTTGATATTGCATTGCTCAATATGAAGTTTATAATGACTGCTGGTTGCAAAAAAACCTTAGAATAGCTCATTTTGTTTTCGTTTGGTAACGTTCAGGTGAATACTTTGAGATTCTATTTATCTGTCTATCTATCTATCCATCTATCCATCTATCCATCTATCCATCTATCTATCTATCTATCTATCTATCTATCTATCTATCTATCTATCTATCTATCTATCTATCTAATCTGTCTGTCTGTCTGTCTGTCTGTCTGTCTGTCTGTCTACAGTATCTATCTATCTATCTATCTATCTATCTATCTATCTATCTATCTATCTATCTATCTATCTATCTATCTATCTATCTATCTATCTATCTATCTATCTATCTATCTATCTATCTATCTATCTATCTATCTATCTATCTATCTATCTGCAGTATCTATCTATCTATCTATCTATCTATCTATCTATCTATCTATCTATCTATCTATCTATCTATCTATCTATCTATCTATCTATCTATCTATCTATCTGTCTGTCTGTCTGTCTGTCTGTCTGTCTGTCTGTCTGTCTGTCTGTCTGTCTGTCTGTCTGTCTGTCTGTCTGTCTGTCTGTCTATCTATCTATCTATCTATCTATCTATCTATCTATCTATCTAATCTGTGTCTGTCTGTCTATCTGTCTGTCTGTCTGTCTATCTATCTATCTATCTATCTATCTATCTATCTATCTGCAGTATCTATACATCTGTCTTTTTGTCTATCCATCCACCTATCGATCTATCTATCTATCTGTCTGTCTATCTATCTGTCTACCCATCCACCCATCTATCTATCTATCCATCCATCCATCCATCCATCTCCATCCATCTCCATCCATCCACAGTATCTGTCTGTCTGTCTATCTATCTATCTATCTATCTATCTACCTGTCCTTCTGTCTGTCTGCCTGTCTGTCTACGTGTCTGTCTACTTTTCTATCCGTCTCTGTCTCTTCTAATCTATCTATATGTCTGTCTGTCTGTCTTTATATCTATCTGTCTGTTTGTCTGTCTATCTGAATGTCTGTCTGTCTGTCTATCTGTCTCTCTATATGTTTCTCTATTTTCATTTTATAACCTTCTACACACTCTGTTATTAATAAAAACCAAATGTGTAGACACTATGTACTAGACACTGTCACACTTCTGCATCATATCAACAGTGTTCACACCCAAACACTCATTATGAACCAATTTTAAGGAACATGAATATGCTTGTTACTTTAATGACAGTGTATCCTGCCAGGCACTAACTATCAACTTTAGTCTAAACTCAAAACAGAGTCATTGGTCTTTATAATCATCCCTGGAGTGTCTTTGGCTGTTCTCCCTAATATATCTTCATTCCTCGCTCCCTCCTCTATCCATCCTTGTTTGTTGCCCTGCTATCCCAGCATGCCCTGCTTCCCCTGCTCACCTTGTCCTCTCATTTTCTCCTCTCTTCCCCTTGTTCTGGAGGTGAGGTAAACCTGGAAGCCTTTCTGCAGGGCTCTGTTTGATATGTTTGATATATTAGGTTGTTATTCTGTCCAACTATATATCAAACATATTCCTACAGTGTCCTGCTCTGTCTCCAGACTTGTGTTTGTCGTATTTCATGAACGCCTGTGCTTTTGTGGCCTCAGACAGATCTGTTTGCAAAGATGCAAGCAGGGGTGTGTCTGTGTTTGTTTCTTTGATCATGTTGGTTCAAATATAATGTATATCTAAAATGTTGTATTAGCACCTCCAAGCCACCAGGTGTCACTATTAGATCACTGTCAAAGTTGGATTTTGTCACTTTTCACTTTCACCACTTTGGCAATGTTGGGAAATGCATACTACCATTATGTATTTGTAGTAAAAGTGGAACTATAAATTCTTTTGAAATATTTTCATTGTGTGGGGGTGAATGATATCATGTGTGACATCCCATATGTTTTCTTTTGCATAATTAAAGGGATCACCCAAAAAATGTAAATTATTTCATTGTCTACAGTACTTACCGTCATTCCAAACCTGTATGACTTTCTTTCTTCTCTGAGACACAAACAAAGATATTTTGAGAGATGTTGGTAATCAAACAGCATTGATCCCCATTTACTTTCATTGTACAGACACAAAATCACTTTTCTTTTGAGACATTTCTCAAAATATCTTCTTTTGTGTTCCTTCAAAGAAAGAGTCATATACAGGCTTTGAATGACATGATGGTGAATAAATAATGAGTGAATTTGTATTTTTGGGTGAACTATCCCTTTAAATGAAACTTAATATCATCGTAATATTTTATTTAAAGTTTTTATTATAAGTAACAAAGAAGTTGTGCATATCCTTGACAAGTCACAGTTTGTTTGATATATCTTCTGTTTCGCTGTTGTGTCTGCAGCAAGCCGATGAGACTCTGGACTTCGAGGAGCAGATTCTGGAAGCGGCCAAATCGATCGCCGCCGCAACCAGCGCTCTGGTTAAATCTGCTTCGGCCGCTCAGAGAGAGCTCGTGGCACAGGGCAAGGTACTAAAATCACATTGTTTTTGTGGTTAAAGACGGATTACTTTTATATGTTTATTTTTCTGATGTTTTACATAGGTGGGCTCCATCCTCGCCAACGCTGTAGATGACGGCCAGTGGTCCCAGGGTCTAATATCAGCTGTGAGTTATATTTGTCTTCTCATATCATCGTCATCAATCTATCAGTGGTAACAATATTTACCGTATGAATGACGCAGAAGTAATTGCAGTCTTTTCCTCTGTCAGGCCCGGATGGTTGCAGCAGCTACCAGTAACCTGTGTGAAGCTGCTAATGCTTCGGTTCAGGGTCACGCCAGCGAGGAGAAACTCATTTCTTCAGCCAAACAGGTGGCGGCTTCCACGGCTCAACTGCTGGTGGCCTGTAAGGTCAAAGCCGATCAGGACTCGGAGGCCATGAGAAGATTGCAGGTTAATATCACTTTCTCAGAGAAATCTGTGAAGAGTTGATCTTTAGAAAGCTTTTACTTTATTTACATAAACGCATGTGCTTTTCCATCATAAAAAGTACATACTGTTAGTGAAAAGTGTAAGTATGCATTAAGTGCACATTTCCTGTTTTTACATGAAAGAGTAAATATAAGCACAACATCACCGCTTTGAAGTTTGTTTATTTTGATTTGTCGTTGTTTGTTTGCACAGGCCGCTGGTAACGCTGTCAAACGTGCGTCTGATAACCTGGTGAAGGCGGCACAGAAAGCAGCGTTTGATAAAGCAGAAGACAACAGCGTCGTGGTTAAAACGAAATTTGTAGGAGGAATAGCACAGGTAACATTTAACAAAAAGCACATTATTTTTTGTCCGCTCTGCTTTGAAAAAAAAATCAGCAAATGACTTTAAATTACTAAAGTGATTGGACATTTATAGCATCATACTGGATCCACAAAGACATAAGTGAGATTTGACGACTGTGGTTTTATGCTAGATTCCCCAGCTGGCATCTTACATTGGGCCAGTGTTTCCACAAACAGCTTATTTTGCCGTTTCATCGCAGGCCAGATGCACATGAATTAAAGACTGTGTTTCTTCCTTCCTGCCAGAATTCCTAGAATGTCTTGTCTCATTTTGAGAAGGCTCTGAATTATTCTGTACGTGCGAGATGCTCTTGAGTGGATAGCGTGTGTGCGTTTGCATGCGTACTGGAATCCTGGCCAACTCAACAAAAGAGGCTTTTCTCACTGAATCAGCCCTTTTTTCTGAAAGCCAGGGCTCATTTCACCCATTTAAATATCTTGAACCCACAAAAAACGTTTCTTTCTTTGGAAATTTGCAGATCTACACTTAAAAAAAGTCTCATTTTTGAAGCAGTTATTCTCAAATTACAGCTTTCACTTTCTGACTCTTACTAAGACAATGCCAGAAAACAGATGATTTGCTGTGGCGACCCCTAAAGGGAACAGCCGAAAGTAGAAGAAGAAGACTAAGACAGTGCCAGAAGAAACTTTGTATTTTAAGCTATTTTATGTAATCTTAATTTTATCTAAATCTTAATTATTCTGATTTATTTTGGATTTATCGCATGATTGTTATTGTTGTTGTTGTGTTATTCACAATTACTATTATTATTATAATTATTATTAGTAGTAGTATAAGTATTAGTAGTAGTATTATTATTGATAATAATAATGTTTATTTATATTGATAATAATAATAATAATAACAGTTATTATTATTATTATTATTATTATTATTATTATTATTATTATTACTAATATTATTGTTATTACCAATATTATTGATAATAATAATGTTTATTTTTATTAATAATAATATTAACAATTATTATTATTACTATTATTACTATTATTATTGCATATTATTTATTTACATATTGCATTATTTATGAACCTTTAAATTGATTGTAAAACCATTCTTACATAAATTGTCAAATTCACATGAAACATTTACAAATGTGATTATATAATTCTTAAAACCGCAGTTACATAAATCACTTTCCCAAACAAATTTACACAAATTGTCATGTATGAGGCCTAACGAGGGACTGATTTTTCTGTATTTTTATCAGATCATTGCAGCGCAAGAAGAGATGCTAAGAAAAGAGAGAGAGTTAGAGGAAGCTCGCAAGAAACTCGCCCACATCCGACAGCAGCAATACAAGTTTCTACCCAGTGAACTGCGGGAAGACCAGAGCTGAACACGCGTCTCTTTCAATTGGACG
This sequence comes from Beaufortia kweichowensis, assembly GCA_019155185.1. Lineage (NCBI taxonomy): Eukaryota > Metazoa > Chordata > Actinopteri > Cypriniformes > Gastromyzontidae > Beaufortia > Beaufortia kweichowensis. Next base: position 4,829,188 of record CM032816.1, on the reverse strand, counting down.
TGATGACCGCCTCGGGTCTGGACGGGTTATGGGCTGCTCATCGCATAGAGGGACAATCATGTCTCACGTGATTGGTTGTTTTGGTATCAGGTAGCTTATGTTAAATGTGATTGGCTCACCGCTCACAGCAACATGGGACTAGCACAACTGATTGGCTCACAAATAGCGGGTGTGTATTTGTGTGAATGGAATTTGTTTTCTACACAGGGCTAATCTGTTACACTACGTTTTTCTTGTTTTAAGGTTTGAGGCACTTGTTTTTGAAGCGTGTGTGTGGATGTGTGTTTACGTTTTATGTATCTGTCTTAAGTATGATATACTTTTACGGTAACTTATCATAAAGTTCTATACAATGTCAGTAAGTCATTAATATGTTTTGTGAATGCAACCAATGTGAATATTTTATATCTTAAAAACTGAAGCAGGCAGTCCAAAACCCTAAAAAAGTTTTGTTTGCGTGTATGAAGTATGGCGTCAAATCATAAGCTTTCATTACTGACATAGAGATATCAATAAGCTTTTAAAGAATGCACTGCTCGAACTATACATATCTCACTCTACAGTTTATTTTGTTCATAAGGTTATAAAATATTAGTTATTTTAGGACAAGAATGTTCGGGGTGAGCTTTGTCGTGTTATTTATTGATAAAAGAAATGTACTAGAGTAGCTTAAAGCTTCTCACCAGTAGCTCTTTGCATTTGCAGATCTGTTAGGTTAAGTTGGATTGATCAACATAAGAAAATGCTGTCATATTCAAGCGATCATTCATACGAAGAGTTGCATTGAGACTTGTGTGTACAGTACAACACACTTAATGATGTCTTATTTTTTGTTACAACTGCAAAGCAAATGGTAGCATTGCTGTTTTGTTTCTTCTAAACGTTGGACTACAGAATGCCTTTATAGTACTACATTTCCCATTGTTTCTTTTATGTTTCTGAACATAGTCCGGTGGGCCAGAAAGAGGTCAAAAATAATAGATATTGACAAGATGTGTCAGTGCTATTGCTATAAATGGGTTGCCAATCTGTGCACAAGCTACCACAAAAAGGCTGTTTTTTAGTGCAATTCGAGCATAAGAAACAAAAGTTATGGCACAGTTGATGGTTGGAAATTGTTAGGGATGTCCCAATCAGGTTTTTCAGGTTCGAGTCCGAGTCATTTGATTTTGAGTATCTGCCGATACCGAGTCCCGATCCGATACTTCTATAATACATAAAAAAAGAATAAAGAAGAGCGAAGAAACAGATCCAGGATGTTCCTTATTTTTTATTTAATTCACCTTATTTTAACATTCAACAACACTGTTAACAAACAGAGCACTTCTGTGAGGTAGCTTGAACAATCAAGTAATAAATAACATCAATTCTTCACTTTTGGACTTTAGTGCAACAGTAAATATAAAAAAGTCTAATATAAAAACAAATAGCACCTCAACTTAAAATACCCGGCAGGCATGTAAACAAATAAAAAAATAAAAGTGCCACAGTGTTTGCAAAGCCAGTAATGTGCTTTTGGGAACTGCACTCCTAACTCTTACTGTGCACGCGTTGCTGTTTCTGTGTGAGTCAAGAGGTCTAACTCTGTGCCACCACATAACTATAGATGTGTTCAAAATAATGAGAATATATATACATATATATCCGAGTCCTGATCGGGAGGTAACGTCCGATTCCGATCGAATCTGAAACCACGTGATCGGGCCCGATTTCCGATCACGTGATCGGATCGGGACATCCCTAGAAATTGTTGTTTGTATCCAGCGATTTTACATATATCAGTCTTCCCTATTCAAGCAGATAGGACTGGGATCTTGCTGTGACTAAAATAGCTGCTGGAGACATTTCAAACATGGCTGCCGAATGCCCAGACTTCCCTAAAGGGACTTTAATGAGGTTTGATCAGGATCAAAAAAGCTTTATTGGCAAGTGTTTTTGAACATCGAAGGAATTTTCCGTGGTATTTAAAGTTTCCAGTACACACATCCAACTACTGTACTGTTTATAGTATATCTGCATAATGTATACTGCGCATGGTATGCAACATGGTATGAAAAAAAAACCTTTTGTGTTTTCCAGAACATGCAACCGGAGCACACAGCTTGGAACACTATATATCGCAATGCAATGCTCCTAATTCAATATTTTGTGTGACAAAGAATGATACCAGTTATTATTTTAATAATGCTTATCATTGAATAATACAACAAACACTTATACAGTAAATAGTGTATAAAAATAGTGAGCAGTATACAGTACACACTGCACAGTATTTAGTAAACAATAAATACATCTCATTCTCATAAAACACACCAACGAATACACAAATATGGCACACTACCTATTCAAAAAATACCATTGTTTTACCATGGTATTTCGGACATGGATTGTTATGTATCAAAGAATCTGATACCATAGTGACATCACAGTATGGTTTTGAAAGTTGGTTTCACTTAGAAATCGATCCACGACAGATCATCTTTCTGTTTCAGACTATACTTGCATGTTATATACACAGTACAGTAAACGGCTCATTAAATGGCATCACTGATATTTCAATGTAGTCTTACCTGCGAATAACACGCCTTTATTCTGCTTTCATGTACTTTTTGTGTAAGTTTTTTTTACAGTGTGAACTTTGAAGAGGGTGTAATTCCCTTTTCTGTTTGTGTTACGTCATGTGTGGCACTAGAGAGATGAGCTATATTGACTGTTGTGTTAACGCCCGATTACTCTTCAGATCTGGTCTGCATTGTGTCATAGTGCCTTATTCTGACTTCGGTAGCTCGGTGTGTAAGTTGCTGTTTTATGCTGCTTGTGCACCAGATTTCCCTCCACGGATCTGAAACTGCAAAACCGGTCAGCATATGAGCTTCACGTATCGATTCTAAGCGAGTATAAAACATTGTGTTTTTCAGATGATTTCAGATGCTGATGTTTTCGTCCTGTTACTACTAGCTTTGTATGTGTACAGTACAGCATTGTGTTGATAAATCGGATGTCCATTGGGCGGTTATTCGATTCTGTTCTGCAATATTGTACCTATTGAGGCCTGAAGATCGCCTTGGCAGGCCGCTATACTGCCATATGTCATGAACTCTTTAAATGTTTAGATATATAGCCGAATAAACGAGCCACAGTAATGAATAAAAGAGAAAGACTATGTTCAGTTTGTCCACTTAAGGGAATAATATTACAATTTCCAAAAAAACAAACAAGACTGTCTTGTTTTTCACTTAAAAACCACTATGTATGAAGTTTTGTTTTATGTTTACTCCAAGTAATAGCTATAAGATATTGCAATATGCGTTCGAAAATGTGATGTCTTTCAGTGGAACCGAAGAAAACAGCAAGAACGCCTTTTGAAATGTAGTTAGGGCTGTCTTTAATCAACTGACATAGTAACATTAATAATATTAATAATAATTATGAACATTAAAATGCTGTATGTATAATATTTATCTGGTCATGAAAGTATTTTTTGTATTTCCCTGAAAATAAAAGAATTTCAACAAACTGTGACTTGTAAACGTGTGCTTTGTTAAAGAAAAATGTAAATGACTAAGGTAAACATCACTATTGTTATTGCTCATAATTAGAAATATTCCAAAAATGAGGAATAATATCAGTTTTTATTCGTTTTATGTTTTTTTTCCGGTATGGTCAAGCATAGCATGCAAAACAAAACAATGTTTAGAAAAAAATTACTGTTTATATTAAAAATGACAAAATCGTCTACTATATATAAATTCAGATATTTAGATGAATTTAGGTATAATGTCAGTTTTTATTGATTTTATGATTTAAGTCAAGCACAACATGTCCATTCCATTAGAGAATTATAGAGGGAAATAAATGTAATGTTAAAAATTACTATTCATGTTAAAAAGGACAAAATAATCTATATAAATTCTGATCATTTTAAGTATGTTTGTGACACTAACAGACCCCTATTGTGTATTTGTCCATAACAGGGTGGACATTGTATATCAATAATTTGTATAAAATGTTTATTTAAGTGATCTAATTTAAGTGCTTAAACATGACCTGTATGAATTTTGAAATCTAATACCCCTTTGATAATGAAACAAAACAAAAATTAAAAATGTAATTAAAAATAATTATTTTCAAGAGTTTCAAAAAGTCAAAAACTACCAAATTGTATGAATGACCAAAAAGGATTTTTACTGTCCTTTTTGCAAAACACTTTAAAGTAAAGTAGACTTTACCTGGGCTAGGAAGACCAGCCTCGGATGTGTTTATTTTCCCAAATAAAATACATTTAATGCTTTTTCCTGTGAAATTTGCCAGAATGTTCAGCTAAACCAAGTAAATGTCCACACTGGTTGATTTTTAGCATTGAATTTTTAAGCATTACCTGCATATTATGGCAATAACAATAACATCTCTGAATAATTTATAATGATTGTGTATACAGAGTTGATGCTGTTTGTCTATCATTAGATGTGACGCATTTTCACCTGTAGGTGTCTCTGTTACTCCTTCATGCTTTGTGCTCACAGTAATCCCTGAAATTATGTAGCACATAGAGAAATTACAGTGTGTGTGACCAAAAAAGGCCATGTGTCCGTCAGCTGCAGACGGTCAACTATAAGATCACAACTGTTGTTCACAAGGACAATGAAACTACAACAAATGTATTGACTTTCAGAGGCATCCTTTTTGAAATTGCATTTTAAATGATACTTCATCAATGAATAAAGTTGATGTTAGATTTAAAAGAAACATGCATTATTTAGTCGCATTCTTTTAGTATCCATTAGTTTCCATATAAGATGTTATGCAGTTAAAAGCCCATTTTGTCTAAGATAAAGGAAGTCAGAGATGCCCAGTTGACTAAAGCTTGTCTATTCATTTCCATATTAGGATGCTGGAGTGTGTTGAGCTTATATGAGTGTACGAGTCTACTGAACTTCATTCAACCACTACAAACACACACTGAACATTTTACATACCAGAGTAAAGCTGTTTATTCTGGCTTTGGGTCTGATTTCATAAAAAACCTTTTTCATAAATTTTGTTTAGCAGCCTGTTTTTGGGACGACTTGAATATCACGTGTTCAACTTTTGCTGTTTGGTCAAAACACAGAATATTTGTGACCCTGTCTGTGAAATCAAGTCTTAAAATCTAAATACGAGTTCAGGAGCATTTAAGTAATCATAAAAATGACAGAAATAGATAATATGTGTTTGTTTCTCTAAATTATAAATTATATTGTTAATGATACTTAAGTTTTTTTATGATAATTGTATGAAATTAGGCTAATTATTTTAAATTGAAACGGCAATTATATTGACAGTACGTTTTATTATTTTGCACAAATAATACCAACACAGTCTCACAGGAATTCGTATGTATTCATACAATCTGATTTCATTTACTTATTTTTCCTTCGTACGTTTTAGTAAGATTTGTATGCAGTGAGGTTAGGGCTAGGGGCGGGGTTAGAGGAGGGCCTTTTTTATAAATTAGCTAAAATACATAAGAATATCTGTCATGGTCTTACTCGGTCAATCTCAATATTTAAGAAAGAAAAAATATTTTTCACAGAATGTTCTTTGCATTATGTAAAATGATTTTATGTAGAAAACAGTACATCACAAAAATGACTTCACAGTTTTCGCAGACTGGGTCACATTTGTGTTCCACATTCAGACGCCTTTAAAGTCACAGAATGTTGAGTTAATGAAGCTCAAACAGAGAGACCCGTATCACACACAGCTCTGTTCAGTCATGTGTGGTGGAGCTGGAGCCGGATTCTTCAATGGCTGATCTGATGCATGATGGGATACTTTGGTAATGATGCGAACCCTGTGAACCCTTGCGCTACATTGCCTTTATATTGGACAACCTTATTAAAATTCGTAACTATTTAAAAAGGTGGTTAATTCATATCGATTTGTACAATGTCATCCAATCCGCATTTGCTCCAGTTTTGAGGTTTCTTTTATTTCTAGATTTAGAGGTGGTGCAAGTTTTTGTGCAAAAACTTTGTTGGCTTGACAAAGCTTAAATATTTAAAAGTTGTTTGGGTAATATTCAGCTGTGTCTGTGTGCACGAGCAGTTTTACTGTGTTGTGTGTTTGCTGTCAGCTAGACACATTTTTGTGAAATTAGAGGCTATTTGAGAGACTTTGTTTAGATTGCTTTAGTCGCACACCACAGGAATGACGCTGGCACTGCGAGTGGGCAGCTCTCACGAGCCTCAATCATTTACAGAACTGCATATGTTTGAAGTATCATTATATCCGTGCAGTAAAAATGCTCTTCTGTGAGAATGTGACACACAGAAATGTATATTTTCAACAATTCTAGCTTTTTAAAACACTTTGTTCTTGGATTGATTAGGAAGTTATACGCATGATGGCATGCAGGAGAAGAGAGAGTTCAAGTATGTCGGCTTCTCGTGGAATTTCCTAAATCTGTAAATTGGTTTGGCCTGCTTATTTCTGGTCTCACGATTTGAAGTCTTACAAGGGAAAGACTTGTGTTTTTTCCTATTGGAATCTATTCTCAGTTTACTGGGGCTCAAAACTTGAAAACAGATTTAAGGCTGTTTGTAAGAGTTGTACTACTGTGTCAAAGTAATAGTTTATACAAACATCAAAAGAGTTATTTACTGCAGGTACTACACTAACCAATAAACACATTTACATCAGATACACGTGTACAGCAGTTTTATTACCATTTATATATATTATATATTTATATATATATATTATATGTTATATATTATAAGATAAAGTGACTTAAATTTACATTAAGGCATTTCGAAGATATTTTTTTCCAAATCAGCGTGTTTACAAAAAATTTTAAACATTTTATTAAAGAGTCTAACAAACACTTTAATAATAAATATTATTTTTGTTATTTAACCTAATAATTGTCACGATATTAAGCAAACACATCCAAATTACAGTATTTAATTTTTATAAGTAACATTTTTTATGAAATTGTTTTAGTTTGTTTATTGTCAAATTTGAAAATTTGTCAAATATTTTTAGGTCTTAGACCATTGCATCAATATAAAGTTCGTCATGATTAGATTAGAATTCAACTATGAAATAACCTAAGAGTTTCTCCTGATAACATGTTAATAAAAAAGTTAAAGAAATAAAAATAAATATGGGCTTTTAGCATCAATTGTGAGGTGTTTTCAGGGATTCAAACCCATGTTGAGCTACAGAAACACCACATTGGTCCTAAAGTGTAATTCGTTGCTACACAGTGAAGGAAAAAAGAAACATACATTTCTGTTGTCACAGCTGTTTGACTCATTTAAATCAGTGTTCTCACCTTATAATAAAAACCTCTCGTTTGTTTGCTTTGTGAGATGTGTTTCCATTCAATAAATTTCTGCAGCGTTAACACCACAGTTAACACCGTCAGACGTGCCACTAGGTCTGACTAAACCTTATACTACCTCAGAGAAAGCCAAAAATGAGATCATATAGAATAATAGAGCCAAGAACTGGTGGCTTTTAAACTCTCAGTCTTATTTGTGTAGACAAGAAGGAATCTGGGACGTCTTTTGAGTGTAAACTCAGCAGGCACAGTGGAATGGATGGAGAGTTTGGAGTGGTACAGCTGTGCACATGACTATTTTAGGCGTGTTGTCAGTGGGGTTACCCAACATCACAGCGTGTGATGTCGTCCCTGAACTGTGAGACTCGTATCCACGCAGGGTGCCTGTTTATTGTCTGAAGGCCCTTTTTTAGACATCATCTGACAACACTTCCAAATACTGTCTTCTGAATCCACACAATGCGAAAACAATTTTGTGTAAATATCTGCTTTCTGTATAATGATATCCTATTGTCTTTCCCTGCTGTAAATGTAAACCTTACAATCCCACATTATTCCTTTACTACGTCCAGCATCTTTCAGCAAGACCGTCTCCCAGCGGGCCGGTCGAGGCGGTTCAACAGGTCGTCTGCCGTAGCTAATGCATAGACCAGAGATTATTAATGTGATCTTCAGACCAAATGTCCCCCACAGGTGCACACACTGGGCTGCGAAAACAAATAATACATATGTTCCTGAGGTTCCTCAAGGGGCCGCTGAGAGAAAGTAGAAGCAGACTTGCAGAGTGTGAAACGACACTGGTATTTACTCTTGTATGTAACCTAAAAAACGGAATACGCTGGGCAATTCTAGCGTTACGGACAGCGAAATTTAGAGAATGTGTTTGTTACCAATATATTGAACCATCTAATAATATTTTGATAAAGCCCTGTTGATAGACATCAGAAATGATCAGTCTATTCGTATACATATTTGAGTTTCACAGGAGGAAAATCTACACGTGTTATGGATGTGATAAAAAAGGACACATGTCTTTCAGCTGCTGTTTACTTTCGGGTAAGAAACTCCTTCCACTGCTCAAGTGACATCAGATTTAGCATTTTCTGACTCAGCATGATGCCACTGATATGTCTAGCTGTGAGCTCATGCTATCAAACACACGGCTAATGATGGACACATCTAAATACCTGAGGAGGGAGGTGGTGTCCTTAGCACGTTCCAGCTGACACTGGTCTGAAGACCGACATCAATCATCTCAACACATCCTTCTTACCACCTCAACGTCTCAATTGCACAACCTCTCCTGAAGGTGGAACACCAAAGTGTCCTTGTAAAAATGATCATTTATGTGGACCGGCACTTTTGACTGTCAACATCTACCCATCAAGATCTACACCAACGTGAGATCTGTAATATTTACAAAAAAATTCAACTTTGAGTTAAAAGACTTTAAGCTAAAGTCTCTTGCTTAGATTTGCAAAGACTGCAAAAAAGTTAAATATAATATTACCATAAACAATGTGATCAAATATACATATAGTATAAACTCTTTATGTAACCAACCGTCATTTTATGAATGAAGAATGTTATGAGAAACATCTAAAAACTAAATTATTAGTTAAATAAAACATAACTAAAAACTCAGAAGTCTGCTGTTCATTGAAACCTTCGAAGAAGACAATTTTTCCTCTGAAAGAAGTATCAGATACAAAACCCTTTAGTTGTTGGCAGTGGTAGAGCTTTGTGTGCAAGTCTGGAATTGATTCAGAATCAATCCTTGGTGTAACGCAACACCTTGCCGTCTCATTCTCAGCAGGGAAACCTCTCGATCCAGGAGGTTTTCACCAAGAAATGTAGCCACATCTTTCAGCAGCGGAAAAGCCCTGCAGTAAGCGTTTTCTTTTTTTTTCTTTGTCACTGCTGTGGCTTTTCTCCACCCAAACTGTGCTAAAGCTGAATAAACAGCAGTGAACAGGCGCTCGCTGAGTTTCTGGAAATGGGTCTCTCTTATTTCGACAAATGGCCTGCTTTAGTGAGGAGTCAAATGAGCTTGTAGGAACGGATGTTGCTTTTCTGAATCTGAAATGTTAATGTAATACATGGTTTGATCTGTAAAAACATTTACTGCCACTTCAGAGCTTGAATACGTTGTGGTAAAAAAGCTTTTTTGGGGGGTCAGTGTTGTTTGGTTACCAACACTCTTCAAAATATCTTCTTTTGTGTTCTGCAGAAGAAAGAAAGTCATACAGGTTTGGAATGACATGAGGGAAAGTAAATGAAAGAATTTTTAATTTTGGGGTGAATTTCCCTTTTACTGTATTTTACAGTATTTTTACTGGTTTTTGCTGTATTTTACTCTTCCAAGTTTTTTTTTTTTTAATTCGGTTATGAAGATGGAGATGAAGTAGCTGCAAGGTTTCCTATATTTCTCCCATCTGACTGGACAACTTTCAAAGAATCTGACCCTGAATCTGCGCTCAGATTTACTCCTCTTTCATCTTTCTACGTGAACCATGATGTGTGATGTTTCTTCCTTAAAGCATTGAGAGGATATTGGACTCCCACCACTGACTGTAATCTCTTGACCTCATAACATCTCTCGTCGGTTTTTATCACAAGCTAGGTAAGTGATTATATTTTATGACTAAGCAGAGAGGCTGATTTTAGATCACACCAAGACTGACACAGCATCTGAACAAATACTGACAGGGTCACCGATGGCTCATCTGGGGTGAGTGGACAAATTGTCATGAGGTGTCGGATACTCAAAACAATTGAGGAGCAGAAAATCAGCTCGTAAATCATACTAAATGAGGTTAATTTGAAAATGTAAAAATGCACAAAGGTTTGTGTGAGGGTTAGGTTTAAGGGTATTGTACAGGATGCAATATATACAGTTTGTATAGTATAAAAGTCAGTATGTCTATGAAACGTCCCCATAAAACACAGAATCCAAACACTATGAGTGTGTGTCTCATACAAATAACTCAAAACCACTGGAATGCATCAGGACTTGGGGTTCCCACGCAGGCCTCTAAATGTCACAAAGCACCAGGCAAAGTTCATGGTTTGAGTCTCAAAACCATTTACAGGATTATACCTCTTAAGAAAACATATTATTTTCCCATTTCAGCCCACAGTATTATATTAAATTTACCAAATGCACTACTTAAACTTCAAATGCTATGGGTTTTTGGACTCGAATGTTGAATGTTGTTAAACTAGAGCTGCCATACTCGATAAGCAAAAAAGTACAAAGCATCTTTGTGTTTACATGACACCATTTTTAACTAAAACAGAAAACTTTATATGCATTCTGACCATTTATTTACAACACAGTTGTCATGAAAAACTGTTAAAAACGTTGATGTCATGGATGCGTATTACTGTATTTGTTTCTTTACAAAGTGACATCATCAACTGCTGGGCTGGCATGTATAATACAGCATTTTAGTCATTTTTGTGGATCAGAGTAAACAGGAGTGTTGTCATCTGTATGCCAAATTTAGCAAAAATGTTTTTGTTTTCAGTACAGTACATTGTTATCATTTAAATGGACCCGTAGATTGCAGCATACCGAATGGCTGTTATCTGCCAATTATACCATTAAATGACTAGCCAAACAACTGGTTTTAAAACAGAGCTACAGCGATATTGACAAACCAATAAAGAGTTAGTTTAAAAATGCAAGTGTCCTCATTTAAACCATCCCATCTCCTCGTTCAGCCCTATTTGATTTGTTCTGTCTGAGATGAGGAGCATCACATACACGCATCAATAATGAAGACGAACACATACCTCGAGGTTTAATAGCACAGTGAAATGGAAACAAAACTATTTAGGAAGCAGAACAGAACAGCCCATCATGACTCTCAGCATCCACCTCCATATATGGTAAAGATTTGCTTCAACTGCTCCATGGAAAGTTTTCACCTTATGACAGTCAGGAATGGACAGAATGGATAAATATTGATGGAGTCCTGTCAGTGTCACAAATGCTAAATGTCTGCAATGTCAATTTTACAAGAGGATCTAATGTAAAACGTTGCTGTACATCTAATTTTCTCTCAGGAAGTGACTGTGCTGTCTTTGTTATACAGTTCACCAGTTATAGTGTTTACCAGCAGAAGCATTTGAAAACATCGTCTTCTATCATTAAACTCAATGAGGCCCATCGGTTCAGGAGAATTCCTGACCTGCATCATCTGGCCCGTATGCTGTTATGGAATCTGTTATCTTCAGGATGGAGAGCAAAGCAAACTGCCAGTAAATGCTTTAGCTGACTCCGCCCACCACACCTCAACATTCCCCAAATGGTTTTTCTTTTCATTTTAGATGCTAAATGTATTAAACAGCTTTATGTGCTGAAAATTCAAATGAAAATTTCAGGATCATGATCATTTATGATTATGAAAATTTAAGATCTTTCCTGGGCTTTACAACCCCTGAATTATCAGCAGAAAACATTTCTTACAAGTATTTTTTTATTAAAATACATAAAAACATAATGCCTGGCAGTGTGCAATCATTTAGTTTGTTTCTGTAATTGGGTAATCATTGGTATTGGTATTTTATTTTAGGTATTTAATTTTGAAGGAATGTGTATCTGTGTATATACATATGTATAGATATTGTAAGTTTGTGTATGTGTAATTACGTATGTGTGTAGGCATTTATCAGGTTTTATTGATCTAATTTTATTTTACTATTATTATTATTATATTTATTTATTTATTCTTTATCTTTTTGTTTTGTTCTTTGCTTTTGTTTTTTTACTGAGTTGCTGGCATGGGGTGGGGGTTGCTCTGTAAAATGTAAAAAGCTTTAAATAAAATATTGAAAAACACATAAAGACAATATTTAATGCAAAAGAAAAAATATAGTGTAATGTATATACAACCAAAATGTCCCACTTTAATTATATTTTACCTTTATTTGATTTTTATTACATTTTAGGTGCAAAAAGCATTTTTAAACATCTGGAGCAGAATAATCAATGTCATCTCTTTTCGTTTCTCACGTCACCTTTTTCGCCAAATTATGGCGGTTCTTCGGACAAGCATGGTCTCGTATGAAATATGGTTCTTCTCCAGCTGTGTCTGCATAACACAAACAAACACTTCTCAGTGAGGAACGTTCACTAGCCCACAACTATTCAACCATCATGGTCGCCACCCACAGCAAACAGACATTAGAGAATGAAAAAAACGTCAAATGGATCACATTCTTCTGCCAAAGCAGCTTGTTGTACATATTATTATAAATGACATGAAATGCAGAGGGGTTTGCCTGCTTAGTTTTCTCTCCATTTTTATTATGTGGGAGTTACTTTAACCTATTTTTATGATAGATAACAGCTTAAAATGAAAAGGAACTATGTATTTCCTGAAATGGCTGGACACTTTAAAGCTGTTTTAAGTGAAAATACTAGTCTTGCCACATCAGAGTTAAAGCTGAAATGAAAGCGGTGACAGATCCATTGCGGTTAAAGGAAAGGCATTTTGGGGATCATATCTTTTCGCACAAATGTCTTTTGGCAGCATTGGAGACCAGATGGCAGATTCTTCCACAGTGGATAAGGTTAGACCTCAGGCTCGCTCCTGACATGACGCTTTTTCCAAACCGTAAGCAGCACTTGTGTCCTTCTTGGATAAGACAATCCCAGAATGCATTGCGGGACATTCAGTGAAATTTATCATTTTGGTTGGTGGAGTGAAGGGACATGTTGATTGTAAACTAAAGTATATTTAACTTTATGCATAGAAAAGATACATCGCCTCTTAATGACATCATGGAGAGACGGGCGGTGCACAATAACACAGAGACAAAGGCGGTGTGCACGTACTTTTAGATAAATGTGTATAGACAGTAGACATTAAAGGCCTGGTCTCAGATTAGTGCAAAATAGTGACAAAAACCTTCTCTAGCAACATTATTTCTGCCCCAATGAGCTGCGGTTACAGTAGAAATACTCCGGTGGTCTACCAGGCGTTCTGCTCATCTCTGTACACCTCCATCAGCTCTCTTTCTGCAAACAGGCCACTGCAGTGGAATGCAACACATCTCTTTAATAGGCACCAGGAGTCCAAACATGAAACCCTTCATCCCGAGACTCGTTCAGTTCACGACCCCTACGGGATCTTGACTTCCAATGCAAACCAAACTCAAAGTGCCCATCTGTGTGTACTTTAAAGCCAATGTGGTGTGAAGAACCCCGTTTGGTATTTCAGGAAAGCAGAAATGTTTGATGTCTTGTAAGGAGGTTAATGTCAGATATGTAAACTGAACGTGCAAAAAGCATACAGCTCCAGCGCACAGATCGTTTCACTGGCAATAACTAACAAGCGCTTTAAATTTATTGGCATGAATGAGTGGACGCAAGCAAGCTTGGATATATTTCCCATAACTTAACGCGTGTACGACTGTATGTCATCACCCCCTTGATATGTGCATTTCGGGGGCGCTCGAGTTGCAGTGAGGTCAGGTTTCCCCTTTACCACTTTCTCGCGCTGTCCCTCTCCCACTAATTCTCCACTGGTTAATCCTCGCTCTCTATATATACACACCACAATGTCCCAGACATTCTCAGATGGTACCAGAGAGTAAAAGAGGATGAATTCTCCAGGGAACTTTGGCTGAATCTCGCATCAAGAGCCCTTAACCAGTGACATATAGACAGTACATGGCACTATAAGGGCTTTAAAGCTATTTAGAGTTCAGATTTCTTAGTTTTTCTCCCCTGAAGACATGTTCATAACATAAAAAGATATTGAAGCTGTTCTCTATGTAATCACTAAGGACAGACGTGTATGACCGATGCGCTCACGTGTTGCATCTTTAGCGTTTCGCTGCGTTTTTAAGGCGCCGTCTCAAATTAAAATAATTACTTATATTTAATAATAAGTATGACAATAATGTCAGTTCCAGAACAGTGGACCAATCAGAAGACCCTGGAGGCGTGGCAAGCGTTGAGCTTTTGTTTGCAGAAGCGAGTTGACATGGCAACTGTCTGTGCTATTGTTTCCGTTACAGCATCTTTTTTAACTATTTCCATGCGTTTTTAGATGCAAAGATTTCTCTGTGACAGCCCTCGCAAGCGCCTCTTATAATTTAAGCGGAATATAAAAATAGAATAAAATGTGCTGCTCCCATATCACAGGATCAAGATTTGACTCGCTCCAACTTGCGCAGCTCTATATGAAAGTATGAAGATGGTCTATGGAGAAGGTCTCTGTGCTTGTCAACCGTCTCTGGTTTCCTCTGCTTTCATTCCACAATCCTCAGTAGACATGGGAAGTGTGACCCCCCCCCCAAGAAGCTTCCGGACAGTATTTAGCAGAGCTTCAAATAAGACAAAAATATTGTGCTCTTGGAAATGCCAATTTGCTACATTTAGAAAGTAACAGAGATTGTATGTTGAATTTCTTTTATAAGAGAACAAGAGTTCCTCATTTCATTTGGTTACTTTCTATAACCCTGAAATAGTTAAAAAGTATTATGTAATAGTGTAAAAATAATGAAGTATTATGGAATAAATATATATAATAATCTTCTTTTCTCTGCTGTGTTTTTTATATACTTACATCTTTGGGAAAAGTTTCACATTGCTGCTCTCCCAAGGGCCCTTAACATCAGATAAACATCAGACCAGGGACATCCTCTCTTTCCAACCATGGATGGTCATGTGCCATAAACCGTGAGGGTCTATTACAATACAAGATCTCTAAAGATGATAAACCGTCTGTCATTTAGAAGAAAAGGAGAACATAAACATAGAAACTCAGAATTTACTGTCTCATGACTGTTACTTACGTGTGTCGTTATAGGCAAAAACAGATAAATTAGAAAAAGATAATCATGTCCATAAGACTGTTTCATTCATGCGTATTTTTCAGATGAAATGTGAGCTGTTTGTATTGTTTTGTATTAGCTGGATTTGAGAAAGCTTAAAAGGATCTCTTTCTTTATAATCTCTACCCAGCCTGTCACTATGTTTGTAACAGGGATTGTGGGTTAAACCAAAATGACCCCCTCATAAACAGTTTACAAGTATCAGCTCACATTGAGAAAAGTATTAGGAATGTTTTTCTCTTTCTCTGCCTTAATAAATGACTCAAAAAAAGGACCAGCGTGACATTTAAAGCTTGTTTGGAGGATCTAGTTGTATTAGTAGAAGATATTTGTTTTGTTTAAAATAAAAACTGTTCTCTCTTAACAGTCTCCTCAGATTTCCTGACATTAAAATCGTGTCCCAAACTATGTTCTTTGCTGGCAGTAAAGTTGCAGGCCGCTGAGGCATTTATGCTATTTTGTGTTTTAGTGGCTTGTTTATATTCTCAGGATACAGCAGTGAATTTTAAATGTCACCCCAAAACTTTGCTGGGTGAAAAAAAACTTTTAGGTAGTAAGATCAACAGTTGGCAATATGGAAACCCTCTTGCATTTCAATGTAAATGGTAACAGGAAATGACTTGCAATCTGTCGTAAACATGAGATCAGTGGATTGTGTTTTCGTTCTTGTAAAGTCCAAAGAAAAGAAAAAATTATTTACATTTTAAATAAAGAAAATACACTCATAAAAATAAAGGTGCTTTATGATGCCATAGAAGAACCGTTTTTGGCCTTCAACATCCACAGAACGCTTTTAGTTCCACAGAAAAGGTTCTTTAGATTATATAAAAGTAAGAAAGAAATGTTTTTTGGGAAACCAATATCTTCTATAGCATTGCAGCGAATAACCCTTTTAGCACCTTTATTTTTGTGAAGCTAATTTTATAACCTTTCACATTTTTCCAAATGCTGTTTTATTGTTTTTTAATAACTTTACCTCACCCTTAATCAAACAAAACAGCAATTAGACATAATGTAGACATGCAAAATGAGCCTAAAACCAAGGAGGAGGAAACAAGCTCTGTTTCATATTTCTACTATTAAAATCTTTATTAGTCCATTGCATCTGTCAAAACATCATTTTATTTTGACATTCTTAACTGTTTCATCGAATTACAGCAGAACAGAAATAGTGCAGGACAACTGAGTATTATTGTTTGAGACCGGGTTTATTTTGGTAAATTAGCGCATTATGTTTGACCACTTGGCTAAGTGTCTTGAAATGTGAAATGAACAGACTGAGGCAGGTGCTCGAGTGTTAAGACAGCCCTAAAAATACTCTGAGAAGCATGTGTGGAGGAGAAGGACGGACTCAAGGATAATAGAGAGAGCAGCTGGGGAAGGTTTACTTCTTTTCATAAAGAAACAAGCTTCTATTATAAGTGCTTTTATCATGGGAAACTCCAGGTAATACCATAACAGATCACAGGAGTGTGCAGAAATCCATCAACTCATGAGGTGTTGAAGCAAGGCTGCGTTTGAGTCTGATGCTCATACCAGACTGATGGAAATGAGTTATCATGAGCTAATGATATCTTAATAGTTTCAATATGTCCAGAGATTATATAAATGTATGTATTTTCACTTGGTTAACAATATTAGGTTGTGTTCTGAAAGACTTTGTTTTAGGTCCAGTGTCCACACATTGATCATCAATTACCTTCCAGGATATAAACCAACAACCCTTTCTTACCATCCAGATGCTCAAACACTGTAAAACACTCTTAGGATCCCCTACAATACATAAATAGACCTGGAAAGAATCACAGAATAGCAGTCAAGTATAAAAATAATCGCAGTACTTAGGAAAATAAAAATTATGTGGTAAGGATGATATGGTTCTTTTAATGGTCCTTTTCTTTTTCGGAGGAACAAAAAGTTTGTGAGTGGTATGCACATTTCTTTTTTAAAAGTACTGTACCATGGTGTCATTTAGTTTGTTTTTTGCTTTGTTTCCACAGGATGCGTCATGCTCCATTCCGTCGCGCTCCGTCTAGCTGTTCTTGAAGTTTGTTAAGAAGTCTTAAAGACTTCGCCTTGCCCATCACGCCCCTTATATAGACATATAAACGGTCAAATGTCGCGCAAACAGCGAATCGCCAACCAGATCCATAAAAAAGACACAAGGCACGGAGAGACAAACCAATGCGGCTGTTTCCAAAAAAGTATTGAATGTCCAAAGGAATTCGCTCACCCCTCCCGTCAAAGTACATATTTGAGAGCGCGCACAGGAGCGAGCGCTCGCACTCCAGCTTTGCGCTCAGTTCGGATCGGTTCAGACGCGTGTGCGCATCCAGCCTTCATACCTCTTCGCTTTTTCAGGGAAATTTATCCGGACAGACCGTAAGCAGCCATGGATGCCATCAAGAAGAAGATGCAGATGCTCAAGCTCGACAAGGAGAATGCCTTGGACAGAGCTGAGCAGGCTGAGAGCGACAAGAAGGCGGCGGAGGACAGAAGCAAACAGGTCTGCAGTTTATATGAGGACTTTAAAAAGTTATCCGTAACGTGCACGCGCGCCGGTTTGCACGCGCGCATTGCTTAATTAAACGGATTATTATTTCGCCTGAGTGGATTTATAAAAGAAGAAAACAGCATAAGGAGTATAAGTATAAAAGTTGTAAAAGTGTCACATTGTAGATCTAACTTAAGTTATTCATTTTACCAATGCATCACTAATATGAATAATTGTTTACGTTGACAATTGCATGTTATTTATATTGTCATATATCTTGTTAATTATGTTAAACGTGAAAAGACTGAAATCAGTATTTTGTACAATTTTTGGCGTAATTTTAACATCTTTTTTCCTCCAGCAATTCAGAGCAAAAATTTGATTTTATCACGTAACAATTAACCCTGGTTTTTATTAAAGTGAGTGTGTAGCAGCACTTTTTTTGATTGATTACCATTCGTATTACCATAGTTCACCATAATATATCATGTATGGTTATTGTAATATATATATATATATAGTTTTATCACAAAAACAGTCAAATCTATGGCTAAATCATACTTTTTATAAGAGACCCCAATTTACCAATTGTGTACATAACCAGACGAATTTTACAGTACATTGTGTACTGGACGTGACCAAACGTCATCATTCAATAATTTATTTAATAAATTAATAAATCGCCTATCTGTAATAGCTTTAATACTGTATCAATTAATCTTTCATGCAAACTGTCATTTATGCACGTGTAGTTAGAAGACGAACTAATTCAATTGGAAAAGAAATTGCGCGTAACCGAGGACGATCGCGATAAAATGCATGAGGACTACCAGGGTGCCGAGGAGAAGCTCCTGAGAGCAGAGGAGGTCGCCACCCAGGTATTTCCCCCTGTCTGAATCTCTCTAACTTTTCCTCTTTCTTCCTCTGTCGGTCTCTGTGCACTCGCGCCCCTCTGCGCGCTCACCACGCACGCACTCCGCTTCCCGCACTTCACTGCTGTCAATCAATCAATAAAACGCACGCAGCTTGAGGATGACCTTCTAGCACTGCAGAAGAAACTGAAGGGAACTGAGGATGAGCTGGACAAATACTCCGAGGCTCTTAAAGATGCCCAGGAGAAACTGGAGCTGGCTGAGAAGAAAGCCGCAGATGTAAGTATGAGGAACACTGTACACTGCAGTCACGCATCTTCTCTCTGACACTTTTGGCATGGCACTCAACTTTGTCACTTTACCTATATTTGTGAATGGTTGTGGCTTTTTTAACCAAGGGAAAATCTTATTGTTGTTATTGTAAAATATATTGTTGAATATCAACTCAGTCTCAGTTTATGCTTAAGAGAACTGCAAATAGACACAAATAAGTGTTGACATACAGCAGGCCAGAAAATTTGATCTGGGAAGAATTTGATTAAAAAAAAAAAGTATGAGTATTACATTACTTACTGCGATTTTGCCATATAATAAATCGAAGCAGTGTTGACATCTCTTCCGAAACCCCAGATGATATACATGCAAATGGTTTTATTTTTAAAGACCTCTGCAAGAGTTGTTTTTTTTATTTATTCTCATTGCTGTCCAGTAGAAACAAATAAGACTTTAAAGAGATACTTAACTCATGATTCTTATAGAGAGACACATATTTTAAGCCTCCGTACTGTGTGCGTGTGACGTCACTAAGCAAACTGTCACGTCACATATTCGCGTTATCCACACAATCCGCATATATCTGACCAAACATGGGTACGCAAATATAAAAACAAAATTCAGAGCGAGGATTTAAATTACAAGACAAGCCTTCCAAGACACAAGAGAGTATGAAGGCAGGCTGTTATATTTAGCCTAGTGCTTTATATGGTAAAGACACTCAACGTCTTGGGCTTTGCCCTTGAGAAGCAGTCAAGAAAGACAGAACAAAGCACATGAAAATCTTTCATTTACGTTTTTCCTTTATATTTAAACCTTTAATGTTTTACTTTATTGCACCACTAGACTGTACCAGAGCAACATTAACTATTTATTTTGCATCAAAATTAAGTATTCGCATGAGAGTGATATATTTAGATCCACTATTATTACACAAAGACAAACCCTTATAGAAAATTAATTAAGGAATTTATAGTTTGCATTATAGTATCATCTAGTAAAACCTGTGAGTATTACTACACACGTTCTCGTTTAATGTATGTACGCAAAGCATCAAACTTTCTAACACTAGTGCGCACTTGGAGGGCCCCCTTGTGTACACCGAGAGAACTACAATAAACTATTATTTTAATATCGTTTATCTTGATTGTATTTTATTCCTAATAAAACCAAATGAATTGCGTTTAAGATAAATTTTAAATTTTAAAACGTAATATTAATCCCACCAATTAAATCTAAATATGTAAGTATTACAAGACTAGGAGAAAACTGATCAACACTGCTGTAATAAAGTCTCTAGATGGCACTACAGGATAGTGTTGGTTGAGCCCAGTGAAACGCACCCCTCTCCCCTTACAACCTTTCCGCATATAGCAGCTCAGTTCAGCATCAGCACCCTACGCATCAAGCCAATTAACCATTATTTATACTAGATTCAGGTGCGCAGCAGGTGAAGAACGTAAACACGTCATACCTCTAAAATTAAACTTAAATTTAACCCAAAAGAATCATATTATTTAATAAACGTAACATAATAAGAATAAACAACATTTTGCGCATTTGTATACCTCACGTAGAATACTTACACACTGACGAAAACGGATAGATAAGCTCTAGTTTATGGTAATGACGTCGCTCGAGGCTCGCCTATGAAAACATGGTTACTTCCGGTATGAGCTGAAAGTGTCGCTCCGCGTCCTCCTACACACGCATCAGGGACAGCAGCGTCTCTGCGCTCCGCATCCACCTCGCACAAACGCACAAAAACGCAAGGCTTTTAGTCCTTTAGTAGAGCAATAATGGCGGCTACATCGTTGGAGGCGGTCAAACGGAAAATAAAACTCTTGCAAGAGCAGGCGGACGGTGCTGAAGAGAGAGCGGAGAAACTGCAGAAGGAGTTGGCGTTGGAGAGGAAAGCCAGAGAAGCGGTGAGAGCGTCGGATGATGCGAAGTATCAAGCGCGGGTGTTTTAATGTCACTCGTGGGGTTGTCACGTCACAATCCCAGATCATCCGGCGGGACTGTGTTCATTTTATCAAGTCGTGTCTGTTCAAGCTAATACATTCGCGCGCACCGGGATGTGCGGTATTAAGGTAGCGGAATGTCTCCGCCGCCCCGCTGCGTGTAGCTTGTTAATGGGCTAAATCTAGCACGCGCTGCTTTATAATTTACAAGTTCTGACCGATTACGAGCAGAATAATCGGATTAAATTAACAACCAAGGTGATATAGATAACGCTCAAACGTGCCTTATTTAAACGAAAGTAATCGTGTTCTTTACCTCAAACTTGGGATCGATTATTTATGGCGAGTCAATAGCTACGTTTTAATGCTATAATGGGTCATTTCTCTATAGTAAAACGATATTTTATGCAGGCCAGAGTTTCCGGGTGTAAGAATTTCTCGCATTAGCCTACAGCACTTCAACCGTGATGCTGGCCAGACCAGTTCGTGTTGACTATATTGTAGTGGTTTTATTATAATGGACGAAGTATTGGTGCCTCGGGCTGTGTGTGGACTGTCGGTCTCTCTCATTTGAGAGCAGTTTGCCTTATATGGCCAGACTGCTTTGTCACATGCAGTCGGACTCACCTTGGTTTGTAAAGGCACACTGCAGGAAACACGGACAGTAGTGTGCATGATATTGCGAATCGGTTCTAGGCTTATCTAAACGTTTTTTAAAAGCCTCAATGGGGCTTTTGAAGGAAATTCAGTATCTTCTGTTTGCTGTTATCTGTGTTGCTTACTAGTTTTCCATATCTCATATGAGATGCACTTTGCCCCACGTAGTTCCCTTTAGTGTGAGGCCTATCTCTGGGGTTCGAGTAGGTTATTTGTTACAGTATGCATGCTGTTTAAAACCTCAATGTGTCTTTGTAGTGTAGCAAGACTGTGCCTTAAATGATTTGGCATAGTAACTTGGTCTCTGTGTAGGTATTCAGGTCTTTACAACCAAGATTTTGCATATTATTTTCAAAATAATACAATGATTATCACAAACTGCATTTTCCTAATTGTATACTATATAATTATACATGGATGCACATGCTTCATAACATGCCATGTCGTTTCAGTACAATCTGCAAATTATTAGTCTGCTTCCATATTTCCCAAAAGCAGCCTGTAGTTCTCCACTGGTCATGCATTTGGCCTTTGACAGTATAATCTATGTAGGTCTATTGGGACCTCCCACAGCGTGGTAATGTCGTCCCAGTGGCTTGGTAATGATCCAAGGGCCCGGGCTTTCTCATCCATTAGCATTACAGCCATTAGGTGCTATATGGTGTGTGTGTGCAACTACAGTACAGCAGAAGGAATCGCTCCGGCTGAGTAGGTCTTAATGGGAGATTGGGTTTGTTAGATGGTTACAAGTATAACATGGACTGTGGGTACTGTGCTGATGTTGCAAATGTTGATCTTTGGTTCCTCTGTGTTCTCCAAGGCTGAAGCAGATGTAGCTTCCCTGAACCGACGTATCCAACTGGTTGAGGAGGAGTTGGATCGCGCACAGGAGCGTCTGGCCACGGCTCTGCAGAAGCTGGAGGAGGCCGAGAAGGCTGCAGATGAGAGCGAGAGGTTATTACTCTTCTATCAAAACCGTTATACAATGATACAGCACAGTATGGTACTACATGATTATAAGTGTAATGTGGTAGTGTTGTGGAGTACAGTTCAGTCAAGTGTGCTGTTCTGTGTGACTTTACTCAAGCAGAAGAAGTCTGTTGATCTGATGTCCCTCCCCCTCTCGCAATAACTGCGGTTACTGTGTGCAACATCCACAGTCGTGCTGTTATTGAACTGACAACATGCTACCACTTCCTAGCCTACACCATACATCTGGTGCCCCGCGTAAAAAGACTGTGTGTCGAGGGAAGTCAGTGTAATTTGGTAATTGCTAGGAACGCTAGCCTTCTTGAGTTTTGTCAACTGTGTCGTTGTATTGTAAAGTTAATTATATTAGGTTTTGTTTTTATCTAGAGGAGCTGACTGGACACTTTTAAAAGTGAATCTTATTATGGACTTATTTAGTCTGAGACATGTCTTTCTGACATTTTAAAAAATGTATCCCCAGAATGCATTTTAGAGTTTTTATCTTGAGTTTGAAGTGAATAAATACAAAATGTTATTCGTGTATATATATATATATATATATATATATATATATATGTAGCGCTATATAGAGATATAAATAGAGATGTAAGGATAAAGATCTAGAAATAATGTAATGTTTTACGAATCTCTTTTTTTTTACATGGAAAAAAAACCCTGGGTCTGGTATGGCGAATAATAATAATAATAATAATAATAATAATAATAATAATAATAATAATAATAATAATAATATTATTATTATTATACGCCATACCAGACCCAGGGTTTTTTTCCATTACTAATAATAATAATAATAATATTATTATTATTATTATTATTATTATTATTATTATTATTATTATTATTATTATTATTAACAACATTGCAGATGGTTTTGTTTTTTTCCTTTTAAAAAAATATTTAAATTTCTTTTAATTTAAATATTAGATATTTATATTTTTTTACATGTAAAATATATAAATATTATTTTAAACATTTATAAGTCTTTATTTGAGATATTTTTATAAATATTAACTTTTTTCTGTATTTTTTTGGTTTTTATAAAAAAATTAGTCAAATAGTTAATCTCAAGTGTTATACCTTTCCATCAATATATAGTTTGTCGTGATAGATTAAAATTTTACTATGAAATGTTATGTTATAAATGTTAACCCAAGTATTCCTTCTGAGGAATGTTCACTGTTAAGAGTTTTCATTGTGTTTGCATTGTTTGGTTACTATTTTGCTAGTGTTTAAAGTCCTTGAACATACCTTTGCCTACAGCAGGAAAATCAAGGGCACTGCAGAAGGTTGTAGTATTTAGTTGGCCTTCAAGTGTGGTGTAAACGTTCTAGCTGCGTTAGTTTTATCTGTTGTTTATACTTAGGAAAGCAGTGATTGGACGCTTGTGTTGAAGGTTGTAGTTGTGAATACACGATGCTGTTTTTGGCCTAAACAACTGACGTGAGCTGTTTACGTAGAACCGGCAGTTCCCTGAATAAACAGCAATTTATAAGGGCACTAGGCTGCGTTTCCCTTCCTTTGTTTGGCCGTACAGAGGTCCTCTGTCCCAACATAGAGCCACTCTGTGCTGAGACCTGCTCTAGCTCTTAAGTGCTAACACATTGCACAGTTTTCCCTTCCCCATCACAACGGACCATTCTGACATCACAGGAAACTGTGAGGTTTAGAAAATATTGGTTTTCAGTTGAATCTACAGTTCAGCGTCTTTAAACGTGATTTGCTGCAAGTTATTGATCTTGATTGAATAATGATGTTGAAAGAAGATAGTTTTCATCTTCTCACATTCCTCTCTTTCTCTCCTTTCTTCTCTCCAGAGGCATGAAGGTCATTGAGAACAGAGCTATGAAGGATGAGGAGAAGATGGAGATCCAAGAGATCCAGCTCAAAGAGGCCAAACACATCGCTGAGGAGGCCGACCGCAAATACGAGGAGGCAGGTTTCATGAGGGCACACGTGCATGCACAGGAAAAACACACTTCCTGCCCGACCCGAGTCATGTGACCTTTCACACTTAATGTGTTAACCAGCAGATGTGTGAACTTTGAATAGAGGTGTTGTATTTGTCATGAGCTTGGTGTAAGTACAGCTGTGTGTAATTGTGCCATCTGGTCTGTGTGTGCAGGTGGCCCGTAAGCTGGTGATCGTTGAGGGTGAGCTGGAACGTACAGAGGAACGTGCCGAGCTGTCTGAGGGGTACGGGGCGTTTCTGCAGCTCGTTGCATGTCTCTATACACACATTAATGCATGTGCATGGGCCCGATTTGTAGTCTCATATTGGCAAATATCTAATACCTGCTTCACATCCCTTTTGTTTTGGTTGTGTTTGTTTGCATGACTGTTAACTTGCATGTCTGTTTTTGGACTGGCCTTGCGCTCCTGCACACACTAACAGACGTGTCAGAAGATTACAAGATGAGCTTCGAGTGTTGGACCAAAGCTATAAGTCATTAAGAGCATCAGAAGAGCAGGTATTGCATGTGAATCATTAGGTCGCATATATGAATAACCTCCTTTGCTTCCTGACCTTATGTTCCCGGTCGTATCCTAATGTGCCATTTCTCCTGCTTGCTGTGCATCTTCATGCCCTTTATCTTTCCGTGTATGAGCAATGAAGAAACAATTCAAAAATCAATTGATTTAGAACTTGTTTGTGGTTGCCAGACAATGCCATGACTTACTGCAACCTAGATTTGGCCATGTGTCCATGTTTGGCGCGTGTACGTTGTCTAAACGTTGTTTGTACGTTTGGAGTTTCTTCATTGCTTCACATTTTTCCCACCTCAAAATGAAACTTCTGTGATTATTCCTTCTCATGTTGTTTCATACATGCATGACTTGCATCCTGGAGCAGTTCTCTTGTGTTTCCATGAATGAAAGTCATTTAAGTTTGAAGTGACATGAAACTTGGTGAAAAATTGACAGATTCTTCATTTTTGAAGATTTCAAATGACTGTTTCATGCCCTTCTAACCAAGCAGGAATGCTACAGCTTATCTCACAACGCCATTTGTAAAAACTTTAGTTACGCAGACTACGATTCATTGTTCTTGCACATTCCTGCTATGTTAAGGGGGGGCTTTGCGCTCCCCCACCAATTCAACCCCTGTCTTTTGATTGATTTTTGGGTCTTTGTGTTTTTCTCCCATCTTCTGCTCATCTGACATCCATCCATCCATCCTTCCTTCCTTCCTCTGGTTCTCCTCTACCTTTCCTCCTGTTCTTCACCTGCCTCCTCTCCTCTGCGTTCTTTTTGTAAAACACCAGCAAATGCTCTGAGCTTGAGGAAGAATTGAAAACTGTGACCAACAACCTGAAGTCTCTGGAAGCCCAGGCTGAGAAGGTAGGTGTGCTGCCTGCACCGGGCACACAGTCCAGCCCTCCTTCTGACCAAACCGGGATAACCAGTATTTCTCCGGTTTAACAATCCATCTTTGTGAAACCATCAGTGTATCAACTGGCTTTAATTGCAGAGACTGGAGATGATGATTTGTGTGACTAAGATCACATGATCCCATGCTGAAAATGCTGTTTTACATCAGCGTGAATTCACTTAATGAGAATATTCCCAGTATTTATTTTGTTTGTGCTGGTTTAATGGGTGGACCAGAATAGCTCTGCTTGTGTCTTCTTTGTAAAGCTGCTTCTGGTATACATGTGCTGGTCTTTTCAGCAAGAATAAAATATAAGTCTCATTTTAAATCGATGTATTATGACTTGTGGGTCTCCTAAAGAATGAGTAAATGATAGCAGAATTAAACATCTGGTGAACTGTTCCTTTAAGTGGTTCATGTGGTCAGATGTGCTGGTTTGGGTCTTGATGTTTGTCTTTTGTGACTCTTGCAGTACTCTCAGAAAGAGGACAAATACGAGGAGGAGATCAAGGTCCTGACTGACAAACTGAAGGAGGTGAGCTGTACAGATCTTTACCAGAGGAATTCAGTTACTAATAATATTTAGCTTTGGGTAACTATGATGGATCTTATCACTGTAGTTTTATTTTGCTGTTATGGTATGTGGTATATTTAAGTTTTATTCACCAGAAACTTTGTTCTGGAGAAATTGGACAATTAAAGGAATTATTGACCAAAAATTTGCCACATTGACTTGACCATAGTAATTTTTATTCCTACTATGGGAGTCCAATGGGGGTCCAATTTTTGGGTGAACCGTTCCATTAAATATTTTAGTTTCTTGTTCAGTTCTCTTATTTTGTACTTTAAGATGTAAAATGACATGAATAAGTCATATAGTGCAATCTGTACTAGTTCAGATTGCAGATAGATTACATTTCTTTCTTACATTTTTTTTTTTGTCATTGTGTGAGTATTTTAACGTTGTTTCAAGGTTTGTGAGAAATATCTGAATGACAACTCTCTCACTGTAGGCCGAGACCCGTGCCGAGTTTGCTGAAAGATCAGTCGCCAAACTTGAGAAGACCATTGATGACCTTGAAGGTACGATTCGATTCACTTTAATTTCTCAATTGTTCAGTTTTATTTCATTCGTACACGTGATCGTGAAATGTTCAGGGGGAATAGTACTTTGCTTCAAGGTCATAATTCTTTTAACTTCTTATTTCTGCACATTCCTTGATCCTTCTGCTCCACTGGTCTTCCTTCAACTTCCTTATCTATTCATTCACAAAATTGGGATTACCTACTTTAAGGAGACCACTGACAGACTTTACATTGAGCTGCTGTGGAGGTCCAGTATACACTAGGTTTAATGAGAAGGTGATAAATACACAAGCCCAGGTTTGTTTTCGTAATAGTGTCATGATGACAGTGAAGGGAGTGTTGGCACTTTGTCAGCGTGTTTGTGATAATGTAAGATTATGGTTAGGGAAACATCAGTTACTGGTATGGTCATTTACTTATTTACATATGCTGATATTGTTCAAACTTGTATGACTGACTTCTGTAGACATGAAGATTTTCTTTTTGCTTATGTTCAGTGTTTTTTATAATTGCTTTTATGTTGGAAAAACTAATTTGGATGTTCTGCAAAATTTGTGTTCCAAGAAAGGTTTGGAAGCATTTTGGTTTGCCAGTGGTTTGACTTTTGTCAATCAAACAAATGGAAGAACTATTTGAAACTTGTTTGTTAATTATCCATTCATTTGTGTATGCTTTGCTTGTTTCTGTGTTGAATTTATTGTCTTGTTTGAGTTATTCTCCATCCTTTAACTTTATTTTCTTCTTCCCTCCCGATTCTCTTCACATCACTTTCTTGCTGTCTGTCACTCTCCGTTCACTGGGACCTGTCTTGCCACTGGACTGGATGCTTCATTCCTACCTTTATTTTCACCCCCCCTCCCAAAACCTCCCGTCCACCCTCCTTTCCACCAAACACATCATCCCAACCACCAAAAGATGAGTTATATTCCCAGAAACTCAAGTACAAAGCCATCAGCGAGGAGCTCGACCACGCTCTCAACGACATGACATCAATGTAATTCATCTGCGGTCTCTGCCTGTGCATGCGCCCCTCCCCGTTACCCATAATCCCCTTGTCTATCACTCACCCTCTGTGAATGAGGTCTTGTTTCTTTCATTCACACACTGTGACGCCCGTTTTAAACCCTCTGCTATCTCTGTAATTCTACAAGGACCATGGTTCATTTTACTGTCATTCAAGTTAGCTCATTTGGGTGGAGCAAATTCACCCTTGGGTGTTACACCAGAGGGATCATGGCTTGTAGAAACAGTGTATAGGAGCTCTGTTTTGTCTCATGTTGTGCAGTTTTTGACATTGCATTACTCTATTCAGAAGAAATAGTCTAATTTTATGGAAAACGCATGACCTCTAACTCTCAATCTTCAGAAATTTAGCTGGTCAGATGTTGCATTAGGGCTGGGCAAAAAAACTACCATATACTACAATATTTTTCAGCCTTTTTAAGAAATGCATTATGTATCAACATCCAAGTCATTTCAGAGCAAGTTTCTAAAAGGATATTTTGCCATCAGTATCTTTGTTAGTGTTGTGAGCAAGTGTGAAACTGCTCAGTGTCGTTGCAGTAGTGGTTGCCATGTTGGTTAATTTCACATCGGCAACCCGACTGTTTCCGTTACATCACCCAGCCCTACTTGCAGCATAGTTATGTCTTAACCCCAGTGCATGTGAAGGATATTCACTATTTTTATGACTTGGTTTATCTGTTGCTAACATGGTGGTCTTCAGAAGACAGGCCCATAGCCTGCTGTTTAGAGCTTTGGTGTCTATCAGCGTTACATTTGATGTTGAAGTGTCATATTAAGGTTTTTTATTTGAATGTGCTTGGTTTGTTTACATAACTACAGTATATAACTAAATTAGATTTATTTGACTCTTTATAATTAATAACCTGTGACCATTTTGACCAGTTAACTTTGTGGCTTCTGTGTGCGGTGGATTTTTGCCCAGTGTTTGATGGTAAATTCTCTATCCCACTACTGGCACTTCCATCACCACCTTTGTTTTCACTTCTTCCCCTCCCTGCACAGATAAATTGTTCGCATCACTTCAACGACGCCTCCCCCCGGCTGAACGACATCACTCCGCTTTGTCCAGCATCTCATTTCCTGTCATATTCTTGCCTTCGCTGTCTCCGTTGTGTTTTATTTCACATCTCTTGTACAGAATCTTTAATTCTCTGCTTTGTTAAATTAAACGTTCTTTCTGTGTATATCTTCTCGTTTTTTCCTTTCGTTTTGATTTCCCTGTGCTTTTGTGGCTCTAATAAAGTCAAGAATTGCTAGAAGTCATGGATTTCTTATTAAAGCAGGTAGATCTGGTTGATATTTGATCACATGGGTTCTGAACAGAAGACTTCTGTTGTGTAGTTTTTAAAAGCTGATATCTTCACGTGGGAGTGTTCGAGCTCTTCTCTTTTGTTTACCCGCATTTACATGTTAGGCAAATCGGTCTTTCCTCGCATTCAAATTTATTTCTTTATATGAATGTAGTCTCTGTATCTTCTCTTCCTTAAACCACACTTATCTAATCTGTTACTGTGTTGCTCGTACTTCAATCCTAGAAAATCCAGATGTCACAATTATATATATGGCTCATTTTATGTTCAGGTGTATTGTCACTGATACAGTGTAGCTAATACATTTGGTTTAATTATATAAAGCAGCTTCTTAACTTAAGTCAGTTTATTGTAACAGGCTACAGAGTATTTGTATGACACTTTGACCTAGGATGGTAAGTACTAAGATCTAGCCGTAGTAATGACAAATATAACGTTATTTAAAGCACAATAAGCAAATAGTGTTAATAAGTGTTTTAATCAGTTATTTCTTGAACAATTAGTCAGCAAAAATAAATTATTTTAATTTCATGCCCTTGTTCCTAGCAATAGAGATTTATCCTTTATTTTCCGAATGTGGTTTTTCTTGTTAGTTTTACAAAGGGTGACTTTACAAGCTGTATATGTTATGATCAGTCAAAACCGGAGTTCTACATTTTACCTACCATGTTATTACTTCCACAAATCTGACTTTAAGCTCCTAATCTACTGTTTACATGTTCTTCAGAGGTATGTGATTTTAGACTCGAATCGTGATTGAGACATTAACCCTTACACACGCTAGCCATGCTGATAAAACATCCAATGAGACCCCTCCTCCAGTTCCTCTGGTTTGTTTCAATCGGTGACGTTCTGTGTGTTCTTCTCAAAAATGGTGTGTTTCAACCAATGCTAACTAACCTTTCTTCATTCTTGATCTTCTCTGGTGTCTGTCTTTTCCCTCTTTCACGCTGTTCTTTCTCTCTCTCTCTCTCTCTCTCTCTCTCTCTCTCTCTCTCTCTCTCTCTTAACCTGCCGCCTTGACTGATCCTGTAGACCGTCTCTACCAGCAACTCGAGAGAAACCGCCTTCTCTCTAATGAGCTAAGAATGGCTTTGAATGAGGACTAAAACTAGTGTGGATTTACACTGAACTGTGTCTAAAATGAATATGTCTGATGTGATTTGAAAGTTTTTCTTGCTGCCTTCAAGTTACGTTGGAATGATTGTTTTGACTGTACGAGATGAGCTTGCGTTACGTAATTACAGGAAACTTTAGAGGTGTTGATTAAGAAACTATTGAAATTGATTTGTAATTGTAAACCTGGCCTATGCAATTCAGTTTATGTACTGCCGATGAAGAATAGTGATTAAATGGAAGCTTTATTGCAATCAATCGAATAATTTTACTCTTTGCCTTGTCATTGAAGCGATATGTATCTACAATGCTAATTCGCTGCAAAAAGTTTTAAAAAAAGATGAAATGCATAGATTAAGTTTTGGCATCCAACTAATGTGCATATATTGCCCTTTCGTTTAAGTTTAAAAAATGAGTCCTATCATTGTGATTGCATACAATGTTCTGACTTGAAGGCAGTGTTTATATAATAGATGGCTATTAAATGAATCAGGATGTTATCCAAAGCGTTTACACAAGAGCACTCTGTAACTGTGTCGAATTGTTAAATACAAAAAATGTATATTCAGTATGTGTACATAAAGAGCGTCTGCATATGACTGCTACAGTTACTTGTTAATTTAAAGCATGCATCGAGTATGTGAAGTTCACATGACCAATGTTGCATGATGTCCAACAAACAAAACGTCTGTGTGGTTTATAACGCTGGGTTTTTACATATGAATGTGGTCAAGAAACCAACTGCATGTCATGTCCTTCATGTTTTGCACTGATATTAATTCCCTTTTTGCTTGACGTTCTAACAGATAAACTCTCACATGCTAAAGAAGAAAATCTTGATATGAACCAGATGTTGGAACAGACTCTATTGGAGCTCAATAACATGTGAACAACCTGGTCACACAATGATGATGTCTGCATTTTGTAATCCTTGAGTGTTTTGTTTTTCGTTCTGACGATTCAGATTGAATGACATGTGCCATTTGTTACGAAAGCTTTAGTTTTCCATGTGTTTTATGTTTTAAGGTAATATTATGGTACGTGTTTATTTTATTCTGGTTGTGCACAAAGAAAACAAAGTTGGCGACAATTGCACTTAATTCAACATATGAACATTGCTGTTATTGTGGACATTAGTCTAAAACCAAGTTAAAATGAAAAGGTTTTCTTTTAGTATACATTGGGTTAGATTGTCCTGTGTGTACTGGTGCTACTGTGAAGACAGACGTCTAGCAGTTTATAGCTTATGAGTTTTTGATTAACTATTCCAATTTGAATTATTCTATGTGCCAATATTTAGCCCCACCCACAAAGAAAGGGACTTAGTCACACTTATTTATTTTTGTGTTTTCCTTCCCCCACCACCCAAATATCTACTTGCTTCAGAATGCCAGGCATCATTATTCGCAGATGCGTTACTGGGTTTTCTGTGCGATTACGCCGAAACCCAAGTAGTTTAAAATGCCTTCATTTTGAATGAGAAAAAATGATAAAATCATTTTTTTGGATTGTGCCTCGTTCATTTTAGTAATTTTAAATGTAGGTGTATTAAATGTATGTCATATAAAATGTACAAAGCTATAAAATATGAATAAAACCACTCCGTCTGACATTTTCTA
This sequence comes from Beaufortia kweichowensis, assembly GCA_019155185.1. Lineage (NCBI taxonomy): Eukaryota > Metazoa > Chordata > Actinopteri > Cypriniformes > Gastromyzontidae > Beaufortia > Beaufortia kweichowensis. Next base: position 4,797,230 of record CM032816.1, on the reverse strand, counting down.
AAGCATGAAGTCTGTTTTTTCTTCACTCTAGGAATTGAATTTTGTTCCCTTTTAACCTTCACATTTACTGCAGAGGCTTTTCATCTCATCCCACTGATTCTTAGAGAGGATGTTGCTTGACATGCTAATCAGCCCATTTGCTTCCTGTATTAGACATAAATATTTGCTTCTGTTGGCTGTGAGCCACACTGGAAGAATGTGTCATGGGTTTACTCCTGGATGACAGCGCCCCTGTAGTACTCCTGCACGTGACCTACAGGAATATTTCTTCCCTTTCTGTAATGAGGTTAAGAGATTACAATGATAAAATAATCCAAAGAAATGTTCCAGAGCATCATTTTGCAATCTGTGAAAACTTTTCTTCCTGATGCATTTTAACTCATTGTCTGACCAAAATCATCAATCGTATAATAGTTGTTTTTACTGACCATTGTGTTTTGGGGCTTAAAATCACCTCATTTAATTCGGTCATTGTGTTGAAAAAACATCTAATGTTTACATGTGATGCTGCCCTGTTTTAATGAGACTCCTGCAGGCAAGTGTGAGTGCTTTTATCTTTACACCTTTAACCTTTTTATTTCTTAGGTTTGGTAAAGTAAGTCAAGTCCAACCTAAATTGTAAGTATTTCAAATACTCACAATTTGGCCGGATGACTCCTATGTTCTCGTCTTAAAATTCAACCTAGGTAGGCAGTTTCGGTAATCTATTAAATTTCTTTTAATTGGTTACTTTTCTTTATATCATTAATGAAGGGTAAAGAGTAAACATTACTATTAGGCATGATTAAAATATAAAATAGAGTGGTCCTGTAGGTTGCCTGTAAGGCTCCTGCAGGCAACCTACATTAGAAGATTGCTGAGCTACACAAAATAGAAAGTAGCTTTAAGATGATAATTAAAACGATAAAAATTCCCATTTTCACCATCAGGGTAACAATTAAGACGTTTTAATACGCTAGAGATGTTGCAGATCTGCTTGAAAAACAGCAGAAACTTTATATTAATATTTTTGTCCACAAGTGCGTGCGTGCGTGCGCGTGCGTGTGCGTATGTGTGTCCCGATATCTGATTGGCCTTCGGTATTTCAACAGCTGACTTGTGAGCCAATGAGTCTTTATTTTTCTTCGCCCCGGAATTCTTCATAATAAAAGTCAGTACAATAAGTCAAAATACATTTGACCATTAAAACTATTAGCACCAGCTATACATGAAATCATAAATAAATTATTTATCAATAATTTAATATTTTAATACGCGTTTTTGAGTTATAGTATATATAGTTCGTGTCCTAATAAAAATGCCATGTGGCTTTTATTCTGGCAAATAGTTCCGTTCAGTTTCCAGCTGTTTGTTGCTGTGTGTTTACCTCCAAACTGCCGTGAAATCCTGCTTGTACTTTTGAAAACAGTTTTTAACGCATACAGTATTATTTTTATTGTCGTATAGTTTTAGCCATGTATCGGCTGCTGTGTGTATCACGGACCCTCAAATGCACACAATGTAAATACAGTGCCGAGAAATCCGAGCGTTTGGTGTCTTTGTTGACTTCCAGATTAAAGTACAGAGATGAGATCATGAGAAGATTCATCTCAACAAACAGAAAATCTGACTTTACTAACAACAGACACACTCCATTATGGATCCTGGGCATCGGGACAGGTATTGTTGTGGCTCTGGGATTAAAATATCGTAATTCTATGTCTAAATGTGATGTTCAGAAAACACACAGACATCGGACTGACTCAAAATACACAACTGCTATACAGATCAGCAGAGACCTGATACAGAGGATAAAGGTACAGGTATCAATCTTTATTTATTTTATCTAACTCATTTATCATATTTTATCTAACTCATTTTGTATCTTTCATCAGATCACAGCAAGGTGACAATAATGTTTCATTGTTATGTGTATTTTAACGACTAATGCTTATTTTATGTCACTAATGTTTAATAATAATGTTAATTAAAATGATAATGTTTCAGTGATTTATAGTAATTATGTTACTTTATTATGCTTGTTTATTTTATTATAATATTAATTTTCGATTGTAATTGTAACATGGTAAACATTTGAGAAATTGTGTGTCATATTTCAACCCAACGTGTAAATGTTTAGTAATTTTAACACAAAAATAAGGCGTTGTTTTGCAATAAACCGTAAAATATTAATGGTCCTCCACTAATTCTTATTAATGCAATGCAAAAAACAAATACAACATATTTTTAAAATAATAGTATGTTTAGTATTTATTATGGTACGTTCACTATTATGATGAATAAAGTAGTTTTTGTTTTTAGATCTCAGCTTTGTTTTCATGAGTATATTTTGGGGTAAAATCAACCCAAAAGCCCTATTTCATGCTTTATAAGATTCAATTGTCCTACATAGTGTACATACAGTGACCTACAAATGATAAAAGCCCCCTATTTTACTTTTACTTTGCCGTCTGATCAGTGAATAAATGTAAATCTATATATGCAAATATTTCCTAATATAGGATGAAGTTGGAGCTCCAGGAATAGTTATTGGTGTTTCAGTGGATGGCAGTTCAGTGTGGTGTGAAGGTATAACACTGTGTTTTAATTATTCTCTAACATAAGGACAGTTATAAAAATGTATAAAAGTGACAAGATTATAAATGTTGTCTCTCAGGGGTTGGCTATGCAGATCTGGAGAACAGAGTGCTTTGTAGTCCGGAGACGGTTATGAGAATCGCCAGCATCAGTAAACCTCTGACTGCGGCAGCCGTCGCTCGACTTTGGGAGGAGGGCAAGATAGATCTTGATGCCGCTGTGCAAAAATATGTCCCAGAGTTCCCCGAAAAGCAATTTGAAGGAGAGAATGTGAGTGTATTTAAAACTGTGCTTTAATGTCTAATATTTCATTTCGTAGCCTTTTCCTCTTTTCGTCCCTAAACCAGGTCACGATAACATCTCGATTGCTGCTGTCTCACTTGAGCGGCATCCGTCACTATGAAAAAGACCCCAAGAAAGTCAGAGAGAACAAGGAGAAAGCAAAGCGCCTTCTGAAGTCTCCAGAGAAGAAAGAAGAGAAGGTCTCTGCCGAAAACAAAGAGAAGCCGCGGGCAGAGGAGAGCAGCGTTAAAAGCAAAGAGGCTAAAGGACAGAAAAGGAAAGAGTTTGAGCAAGAGGAGTACTACCTCAAAGACAGCTTTGAGAATGTCATCCAGGCTTTGGATTTATTTAAAGACGACCCTTTGATATTTAAACCTGGTAAGTTTTCTTTATATACAGAAGAAAGCACAGTTTATGTCTCTTGTTTAAAATGTTTGCAGACCAGACTTGAAATGATTAAATCACAGTGACGTTAATAGTGTTTTATTAAGAATCTTCTCTCTTGGTTCTGAGCTTTTAAAGAAACAGTTATACAAGTTACATAAGTGTTGTGAACGTGTTGTTTTCTGAAGGTTCTACATTTCTGTATTCCACACATGCCTTTACTCTACTGAGCGCCGTGGTGGAGAGAGCAGTCGGTCGGCGCTTCCTCGACCACATGATGAAGATGTTTCGTGAGCTGGGCATGCTCAACACCGTTCCGGACGAGAACGACCCCATCATTTACAACCGCTCAAGGTACTGAGAGATTGTGTTGAATGTACGTTGAAGGCCAATATGTTAAATTCTGAATTTCCTTGTATAGTACAATTTCTATATATGCAGTTTTTAGTTCATGATGTTTACTGCATTCCAGCTGGTTTCTAGTTGGTAAAGCATAGGGTAGTTCCCTAAAAAATCAACAAAAAGGCTTGTTAATAAAAAATAAACAGTTTTTTAATTACTTTCAATTTGCAAGACGATGGTTACCGGCACACATTGACTTCCATTGTACCTTGTGTCCATACTATGGAAGTGAATGGGTGCCGTAACCAGCGTTTTGCAAAATAAGAAACAAGAAACAACAAAATTCTGCTAAAAACAAGAAAGTCATACAGGTTTGACATGACATGAAGGTGAGTAAATAATAAAATAATTTTTTGGGGGGGTTAACTATCCCTTTAAGGTTATAGATTTGCATAAACTCTAATCCTAACCAACCGCCACAAATGAAGATAAATTCTGTAACATCCCCTCTGTCCTCCAGATTCTACCACCTAAATAAAAAGGGCCGTGTCGTAAATTGCCCCTACGTGGACAATTCATACAAATGGGCTGGAGGTGGATTTCTGTCCACTGTCGGGGACCTTCTGGTGTTTGGAAACGCTTTGCTTTATAGCTATCAGATGGCAGAACTAAAGAACACAGACGGGCTGCTTCCTGGCTTTCTCAAACCACACACTGCCAAAACCATGTGGGCACCAGTGGACAAAACGGAGGCATCGTGGGACAAAGACGGAATGTACCAGGGCTGGCTGGTGGTGGAGAAAGAGCAGAAATACGGGCAGTGTCGCAGTCGCAGACATTACGTCTCACACACAGGGGGTGCTGTGGGGGCCAGTAGCGTTTTGCTGGTGTTGCCCAGAGAGAACACACAGGCCACTGATGGGAAATGTTGCCCTCCACAAGGGGTCGTGGTTACCATCATCACCAACATGCAGTCAGTTGGTCTCAATACCACCGCGCTGAAGATCGCACAGGAATTTGACAGCGCCAGGGACAAATAAAATTACACTTGATTATTAGTTACAATAATTTGCACTGAGGTATTTCTTTACTAGCCTTGTTGAGAGATTTCTGTGGCTAAAGTGAGAACGTTTGTATTTATGTTTACAACGCTGAGGTGTTGTCAAACCTCGGTTTTTACTGCACTGTTGTGCCAAGTGTTCATTTTGATAGATTTTATACATATGTGATCCGTCTAATATGATAAATAAATAATAAAAATCATTGAAAACCTAAATAATCTTCTTCTTTATTGATCTACTGTCACAATCACATGGCCTTTGTTTAATCTGGTCATTGGTTACATTACAATTTTTTGCTAGACGATCACATATTTTGGCATGTTGAATTAAAGTGTACATGAGTGAAACACCGCCCTTTTTTATCACTGTAATAGCATTTTTTTGGAGTTTACCAGAATATAAAAAAATAATAAAAAATAGAGTAGGATTTATATGATCAAGATTGGACTGTGAGAAGTGATTTAATCTAAAATGTAAAACAAAACAAGAGTAATATAATCAAATAATAAATAGTCAAACACTAAGAAATGCCTGTTTAACGTTTGTTTAGTCTAATTTTAAAATAATACTTCTAAAATAATAGAAGTCTCAAATGTTGTACACATAAGTCACCACTAGATGGAGACTTTTTCACTAGTTTTCTCAGTGACGTACGAATTAAAAATGTTGTCGTACGTAATTGTGGCACATAATTGTAGTCATTCACCTGTGTTACAATTATTGACGTACATCCTGTTTGTAACAATAAATGTAAACTTAAACTTTGTACGACAGTGACATGCCTTTAATCGTTTAGAGAATTTTAATCATCTGCTGTTAAATGATTATGTCACATTGTGGTCAGGTGAGTAGAGAATTAGCTGTGTAATTATCTGTACTCATTTAACCTAGTTATGACGTAATTAGTTTGTAATGTGTATTGTTAATTTGATGTATTAATATCTTAATGTAACGTAATATTATTATTAACCAATCGTTTTGCATTTTACTTTAAGTTGTAGAGGAAATGACGCTGTGAAAGATTAAAGACGAATGCTATGCTAATGCAGTTTTATTACATTAGGATCAGCATGGAAATTCTGCGGAACATGTTAAACATACAGAGGTGTGAAATAACAGGTGAGTAAATAATGATAATGTTTGTTTGTTTAAGCGTAAACTTTATGAACAAACCGTAGTTAACCATAACAGTTCGTAATCACCATATCAACATGATGTTTATTGTAAGCTGTGTTTATTGCTTTGCTTATATGTTTCTAACGATATCTGTGTGGTTTTGCAATATTCATGCTATTACTATTTTACTTATTTATACAGCTCTGTAATACAGTACCAGTCAAAAGTTTGGAAACACTTACTCACTGTTGTTTAGGTTTTTTCCACATTTTAGTAGTGAACTCATCAAAACCATGAAAAACACAATTGTAACTATGGGAATTATGTTAATAAATGAACACCGTGTGATATTTTAGCATTTTTAAAAGTAGTCAACCTTTATCTAGAATTTGTAAAATCATACTTTTGCCATTTTCTCATTCAGATTCTTGAGGTCTCAACCTGAGAAGTTTTTCAAACAGCACTGAAGGAATTTCTATCTATACTAGACAAAAAACTCAACCGTCAACACAGTATTGATCCAACAGTCCGATAACATGAATAGACTTGACAGATCATTTGTAATGTTATAACTACCCATAAAATCTAAAGAATTGAATAGAATCTGTGCTGAGGATGCTGTTTCTGAAATGTTTTGTTTCATTTACGGTTAATATTTATTTGTCTGGAGTCTTCGGCACCCTGCGCATTTAAATTAATTTCTTTTATTTGACAAAAAAAATATTTACAAAGTTTACAACCTTTAAGAAAAGAGATGGTTTGTAGGTAGCTGACACTATGAGCTACTCTTAACCAAACAGTGGTGCAAGCTGAGCTTTACAGGTAATGTTCACATGTATGAATTCTGTATTTCACTGCTCTCTGCCTCTTTTACCCCAGATAAGTCCATGTGTTTTATTCCTCTATGAGTCTTAAACGTTGAATCACACGGCCTAAGAAAATATCATGCTCTTTCGACTCTGCTGTACTCTTCACCAGGTTTCGGTTGGCTTCGGGTAGATCTCTTCATTCTGGTAATACATACACAGTAAAGATTTTATAATAAGTATTTTACTATTGCTGCCTTCAATCATTGATAATTGAAAATTCAATCATTGAAGCAAGGCTAAATATTCTTTTTGGTGAATTGTTTCTATACTTAACGTCGTACAGTAAAACCAAATTCAGTGTCAAGGCAATGTGTCACTCACTTGTAGATGTAATATATGACCAAGCAGAGCACTGCTATGATGAAAAGGGCAATGATTGCAACAGCAGCGATCATGCCCTTCTCTTCACTGCTGTGAGAGAAACTGAACAGCTGAAACTGCTCACATCTGCTACCCTCGTAGTTTGCACTGCACCTACAGGACGGCAAACAGCACAGGTGTTAATCAAATCATTCGATTTATATACCACATGTGACTTACAGTGATCCTAAAATGTATCTGGACACTTCAAGCAAACTTAAAGTAAATGAATGTCATTGCATTAGTTAATAAAATATCAACTTTACTCGTGCTTGTGAACTGACTTCAAGTACCTCTTAAAACTCATTTGACATAGCAAGTTGAAAGAAATTGCAAAAGTGGTTAAGAGTAAGAGAGCTTTGACACAGGTCTAGCATCATTTGTTTGTGGAGGCCACTTGGTTGTATTGGATTTTTGACATTCATACATTTAAAAAAAATCTTCTGTGTAAACATTTTCTATGGGTATCTCTGTCATTACAGTTCTCATTCGGATACAAGGAACAGAACATTCTTTACATACAAACACTTACATGCAAGTGGGTGTGGACACAGAAGGTATTTTAAAGCATGTTCCTCCATTCATACAAAAGTTGGCTTCTGACCCTGTGCAAGGGTCACCATGTTCTTGAAAGAAATAAACAGAATTCAATAGAAGATGCATTGTTTATCTAGCCAACATTTTTTCACATTTGCATGGTTTTTTTATTACCTGCCATCATGGAAATGATTGAATCAATTTTCTCGTCTTATCTGAATTTCAACTAAGAGAAGTCACGTATGATAACCTGAAAAAAAATGACATTTTATTATCATAGATTAAGTGTATGACACTGTATTACATTAATTTAATTTTGTTGCTTGTGATTTTTCTAAATTCAAGAACTAGTTTACGTTTATAACAAAGTTCTGTCATTTTACTGAACTGAATGAAAATCATGAGCTTTGGTTGTGGTTTTTCAGTTTTTCAAGTTTAAACTTTAAATCATAAGAATGAATGATTTTTTATTATCTCAGCTGTATGTACAAGATTAAATAAAGAGCAAATACAGACTTTTGCATTAATCTCCTACTTCTCAGATTTCTACCCGTAGCAATCTCACATGTGTCTCTTCTAGACTTTCAGAAGACATCTGAACGTCTCACATTGTGCTTGGATTCATCATGAGACCAAGGTTTGTAATCAATGTAAACTTTAACTTCAACTATATTTTTTGTGTATGTCAACAGTTGTCTCATTTGTGTCAATCTTTATAGCAAAACACTGAGGTTTTAGCTGAACTGAGGTTTCCCAAGCGATGATGTGTCTAAGTAAGAAATTGACCATCTGGCATTTGCTAACTCCAAAAGAAATGGTTCTATATGCAATAACAATAACTCACCTGTTTACAGGGTTCGGACTTCTAGATGACGCGTATGATATCCCTAGAAATGCTGTGTTTAAAAGGAAAATTAAAGAAGGACTCACCTTCCAGTACAGGTAAGTCACTTCGTCTTCCTGAAATAACTTTAAAGCTCGACGTCACCATGGGGATTGCAGTCACACAAGCGTGGTGGGCGGATCCCTTTGAGCGCAGAAATGTTGTAATTGCTGTTTGTCCACATTTGTGAATGGAACAATTCTCATTAGGTCAGACGTGCGTTGGCAGAGCGTAGTGTCAAAAGTTAATTTCCTGGGAATTAGCTGCTGTTGCATCACAAACTTACAATGAAAAAAATGAACTTTCTTTAAAGCAGAAAGAAATTCCGTGAAATACGTCATATTTTTATCACTACTGTTTATTATAAGCGAGTTCAGTTGATGTCTGAGGTTGTGCTGGAAAATCTTAAGTAATGATTTTTTTATTTAGTTATTAAAAGGTTTTTTATTTTTAGCAACTGTGTGGAGGTGTAAATGTCGATTTAGGTATAGCATTATGAGCAGGTGTGGTCCAGAAGCCATCTGTTCTCAGCAGAGACTGCTTTGCTGTGTTTGTGTAGGCCGGCTGGGTTTGGTGTCAGTCTAGAGTATGTCAGGAATGCTAATGGGGAAGTTCTCTGCACGCCACAGGTATGCGTGGAATCGTGGGAACTTTTCCGATTCTAAATGGCTTGTTTACATTCCTCGTTTAAAGGGCATATGAGGGACAAAAGATGACGTCTTGTTGAGTCATCAAAACCGTTAGAATGGAAAAGTGCCACAAGGCCAAATAACCAAATCTGTGGGGGCGATAAATAAAATGAAAACATTTGAATGCAAAGTAATAAGTCAATAAATGTTTAATGCAATTGACCAAATTACGAGATGCAAATGAAAGCTGAGAATATGAGATACATTTTTGGTTAATGTACCAAAGCACTAATAGACTTACTGTACATATATTGTTGATATAAATAACTTAATGACATAAACAGGATAATGTTTTGAAATAATCTGTAAGATATCATACTGCTAATGTCATTTGAATGCTAGCAGTATGATAGTTATAATAAGGATAAACTAATTGTGAAATGTAAAATTCTACTAAAAAAAGTAAAAAAAAAAGGTTTGACACCATTGGTGTGCCCAATAATGAATATAGTACAGCTGTATTATGTATCATTGTATGCTTGCACAGAACAATAATAGTATATGACAGAAATACGACCACACTAGAATCATTTATTTACAGTACTTTGACAGTATAATAGCAGTATGATGGCACTAGTACTATATCTGTATTGTATTATAATAGTATAATAGTAGTATGTTAGTATAGTTATTATGACTGTAGAGTTCTATAATAGATCAAAATCATTATATGACAGTAATATGATCACACTAGTATTATGTATTAACACCACTATGAACCTGTAATAGTAGTATGAATCTGGTATTATAAATGTATAGTGTATAATAGAAGTTTGATGGTACTTGAAGAACAACACTGGTAGTATGATATACAAATTTTGTACAAGTTTTTAAAGTTTTCCGAAAGGCCAAAGCGGCAGCATTTGTTTTTGCTGACGTTTGTTATATCATGCACATGCACAGACTCTCCACCATACATCTCTCTCTCTCTCTCTCTCGCACATACGATCAATAGTCATGTTTTAAACACATTTCTCCGAGCACATCTCAATGTCACCCCTGCCGTGGACACAGGCTCAGTCATGACTCGTGACAGCTCTTCATTATATTCTGCATAGTTGGCTGATGTGCGTTTAAACCACGGAGTAGTAATAGTGGCTGAATGACACGCAGTTACACCAATCCTAATCCAGAACATAGGACATTGTCATGGAAGTGCGCTGGGAAACGAGCGTAAAGACACTTCCCAGCACACACTTCAGTGGGCGATAAGGTGTTTTGATAGATGCGTCTACTCTAGGTTATCCCAAGGAACATTTCCCCATAGCTCAGAAGGAAAACCAATAGAAACGCGTTTTCTCTGCGTGATGAAACGACCCCCCCTCTTCCTTCGACATAACGGACCCAACTCGAGTTGTGGGTGTACGATATTGAGGCGATGATACTACGGCCACATTTGGCGCGCTTGAGATGTTTGCGTTTGGGTTTTAATCGAATAGCGTTGAATCGACTCGCGGTTTCAGCACCTGGACAGCTCCCGTCGCGCGTTAACCTACATTGAATCGGATGGAGCTCGAGTCCCTGGCGTGATTTAAAGAGGAAAGCCCCATGTAAGCCAAGCAAACGCGGTGTATATACACACGATGCACACCCCCATGCTCAAATACAATGGTTTTCTGTGGATGTTTGGATAGTGGCGGACTCCTTTTATCATCTCGCTGAGCGATGATGCTCGTCTTACGGCGGTTGGGTCTCGCTCATCGTGCGCTTTATTCGCAAAAGCAGCAGCAAAACGGATGCTTGGCCACTGCAAAACTGCTAAGGGTTGAAGCCTCCACGCATCGAGCCCCTTTCGGTTACTGGCAAGGGAGACGTTATCATAACCAGGAGCGCCAGGGAGACACGATTAAAGTTTCAACGATGTAAATCAATAAAGGTAGGTGCGTTTGGTGGCGAGCGTTGGTGTGATCACTGACGAGTTGATTATATTTTACTTCATGTAGATTGCTATTGTCGTCGCGATTATTGCTTGAATGGGTGTTTATTGTGTCATTTTACTGAACAGAATGGAAATCGTGAGCCGTTATGGTGATGCGTCGCGTTTCATGATCCGTTTAATCAGAAGACCAGACTTCAACCAATAGCTTCTCTAGGCCTGTTAAATAAAGGAAAAGCGTGACACGTCTTATGTTTTCAGATGGAATAGTTGCTTATAATACAGTGTAGTCTAATATTGTGTTTTTTGGGAAGACTCTGATTATTCCTAAGCAGTTCAGGGGAATGAAATGTTGTTGAGGGCTGTTGCTTAGAGAAGCAAATCAAAATAACATGAAATGGTTCCTTCGCCATGTTTCTTAAAGAATCATCTCTGAGTCTTGATTTTGTGTTTGCCTGGTGTCAGTACGATCCGAGCAAGCTTAGCTCAGTAGTGAACTTGCAGTGTGATGGCATCGGGGGTCACAATGTGCCTGAGAGTTGATAATGACATTCACAAAACTTTGATATTCTTTTTTTTATTGTGGGCCCATTGTAGGTGTTTGGACACGTGGTCAACACATCAAATCGAAATGCGCGTTCATGTATGATTCAACTCAAAGTCCTCTAGTAATTTATTTGCAGAACGTGAATTCTGTCCCAGTGCCTTCAGGTAGTGTTAAGATTACATGATTTGAAACTCAAGACTTTAATGTAAAAATGCTATTATTATGCTTTAAGTGGTAAGTGGTTTAAGTGGGGTTTTTTTTATAATTTATTTATGATTTAAATATTTGACTGTCATTAATTAGATATTAAGGTTATGTTTTCACAGAATGTTTTTTGCATTATGTATCAAACAGTAATCACAAAAAATGACTTTAGCTGGGTTATGAAGAAACCATCTTTGTAGAAATCTTTGTTAATGTTAGTTAATGCCTATATAATTGTTCTTGTTTCAAGTCCATTTCTGTTAACCAAAGTGTAAACTAACGTTTTTCCATCTTCCTTGTCCCACTTCAGAGACTTCCTGTCTCACAGACTTGTGTCCAGTGTGCCTTATTTGGCTTAATATAATCTGTCTTCTGTACTAGTTTTACCTCATCCCCCAGCCTGCGGTAGTACATCTCTTAAAACTCCAAAGTTTACGACGCTAGTGTTTGTCAAATGCAGAACAGATGTCTGCCCAGCCTCAATAAATGAAGCTTTCATGACAACGCTTCAGTGATTAAAGCCGATAGTGAACGAGCGCTACAGACCATTCTTTTTATTGATGCCCGTCCGTATCAAGTTTGACAACTTCATCGCACCTTGACACAAAAAAAACGATCGCAGGCAGCATGAGTTTGGTGTAATGCTTACCCTGCTGAAAATCATGCTGTTTGTACAATAATACTGTATTATTTTTTCTGTTTAGTGCTGTTATTAAATGTGAATGAAGCACAGTGCACTCAGCTCACACATACATACAAAATCATCAGACAACATTTTGACGATCACATTATATTACACAGCTTTGAATACTAGATTCTGATCTTGTCAATAATAATAACAAATAATACAAATGCTGTCTATAGCAAAAATATAAATAACCAATTATGCAAGTAATCTATGTTGGGTTGGGGTTACCCTGTTTTGCTTTTTGTGTGATAATGACCATCTGATCGTATATTATCCCTTTGTATTACAGCTTTGTCTTAAATAGTGTTTGTGATTTTTATAGAAAATGTGTTAATTTTATCTGCATTTTCTTCACAGGTTTGGTATGAGTGAAGTCACGTCTGTCTAGCACAACCAGAATCTGAGAGAAGAACGAGGAAGTCATTCAGCGTTAGCTGCATATCACACCATGAGCCAGCCACAGTGAGTGTACACCAACTTTCCTACCTGCTTTATAATAATGTTAAGTGTTGTGTTGTGCAACGCTTTGTGCTTTATGCACAGGTGGGTGTGTTTGTGTAGCGCTGGACTGTTTACACTGTAGTTGTACACTCCTAATTATGTATTCATGTATTCATTGTTCTGCACAAAACTTTTTTTTATTTTTGTAATGTGACTGTCTTAATAAGACTACTTCACTGGTATTAGAATAGCTTTTTATTCATGGATACATTTCTCAAATATTATATGTTTTAAAACAAGACATAGAAATATATGAAAACGGCCTTATCGAAACTTTCAATAGTACTTGGACTATATACTGTGACGGACACTTTTTTACTTGCAGTACTTTGTAATTTCTTTGCCTCTTGCATCTGAATAGCTAAAATAATTTTTCCATTTTCAAACATTTTTCATAAACACAACAACAAACAAATCTTTTTATTGGATGAACAAACATATAGCTCCGCCCACAATTTGCAGCATTGGTACAGACAATGCAACAAACAAAGCACTGTTTTAAAAGTTTCAGAAAAATCAGGAAGTGAATAGCTGACTTAAAGTCCTCTTTAAATAATAATTCAAGAAATTGGAGACAGTATTTTAAATTACATCCATTCTACAAAAACATTAAGAAATCTCACAAGACAAGGTCAAGGCAAGCATATAAATGTATTTAATTGACTCATCACCGGCAGAAGTCATACAGTGTATCTCAATTGAGATCCATGCGCTTGCTCTGCAGCAGAAGGTGTGTGATGTCATCATTTATAGACACACACTGTTTTGCAGTCAGGTGCGCAGTGTGTTTTTGACTCATATGGAGCATGTGAGCGCCTGTCTGACCTTTACACATCCTTCCAGCACACTGTTCCAGGATCAGCAGCACGGTGGTGCTGAATTGGGCATTTAACGTAAAGTCTTCATAACGCTACTTTAGCAGGGTTACTTACTGACGGAGGATCAGCCCATTACTTCTGATGGCAGAAATAGATGTTTATGAAAGTAGATGTCAGACTCAATTTGAAGTGATTGAAAATTGGTCGTAAGGAATTGAATTAAAGTGTGTTCAGTTTGTATTAGTGCTGTGTGCCTAAGTGTTGATTATTCAGAAAAGAAAATATTGATATTTACAGTAGATGCTGGAAAACATTGGTTGTGAAAATGGTAGATTTTAGATTTTTTTTTCAGAGGAATTAACCTACAGTAGGGATGTCTTACTGTACCTATAGCTAACTAAAACTGAAAGGGTAAAAAGTATTTTATTATTGAAAAAAGTGTAATGTACAATCTCTTCTGGTCTGTGTCTGCTGTGTGGTCCTCACAGGCGTCTGCTGTATTCAAATGGCAGTCGTGAAGGGGTCCAGGGAGTGAAGGGAGCTTTTGGGAGGTTGGTAGTGAATGCAGAGTGGGTTTCCTTAGTTGGCGTCTTTGTTCCGCGCTTGAGTACTGTGCATTCAAAGCGTTTCTGAGACATGGTTGTGTAAGAATAACACGATAGCTTTGACTCAATTACATCCCGCGGGTACACTGCACGATTCCTTATATTAAATCCGACTGCTTTTCTGAAACTACCTTGTGGATATTATTTATACCTGTATCATGTACTGACACAATGTCTTGTGAGTTATACAGAGCTGAGATGTATACAAGAAAATCAGGATTCCCTTTTATTTCTCAGACGTAATAAGTCTTAATGATGTTCTCGCATGGAGAATAATTATATCTATAATCTACACTAGTATATCGATGGCCTCAGAGATAACAAGTATGGACTAAAAGTCTTGGCTGATGTGATACTTAATACTTTTATTTTTGAAACATGATATATAAGCCTTATTCGATAGCACAGATTTTGTGTGTAATGAAACACACACAGCAGATCTCAGTGAAACTTAAGTATTCACAAGTGGATGATTTTTAAGCATTTCATCCAAATTTGCTGATGCAGCTTTTTTGGGCTAAATGATGAATGTTCTGTCCGCATACTCTTATGACTGGCCAAATTGTATTCTCTGTAGAATACATAGAAGTCCATCATCATTATGACGTTCTTGTTCTTTAAGGAAATTAAATTAGGACATGAATGTCAAATATGACTACTTAGGGGTGATAGTGACCTGACGTGAGTCCCAACCAGATGTACTGGAACAAGTGTCCTCGCTGTGTGACGGGTGTGAATTGATGCTGTGCTTGTAATGTGGAATCTGTGGAATCTTAGTCTTAAGATGATCAGCAGAGGATTTTTTATTTGTTTCGTTCAGCATTAACATTTAAGATAAGTTGTATATCATGTGTATAAGATTTTAATTAAGATTAGGTTTTTTGTTATTAATATCATAACTTCAGTTATTATTAAATTAATGTTATACTCATAATTCAAGATTTCATCGTACATTATTTTTGTTTTAGAAATGACGTAAGGTTATATTGTATGTGCATGTACATGGCCCAAAATCAAATGAAGGAATAAGTAATTTATATAATACATTATATAAGGAAATTATGAATTCTCATTACTGTAACTTTAATGCTAAATAATATAAAATATTTATATAAACATCACTGTGGTATTTGTTGTACTGCCTTTATGCTGATTTAAAAATGCAAAACATTTTGACAATAGTAAACAAATGTTACAAAATTACAGAAATGAAAAGTTGATGAGAATCTCCTTTGAGAATAATGAAAACTTAAGAGTAAAACATCTAGAATTACAGTAATGAAAATTTAAGTAAAAAATTAGCATAAATGTCATTAAAACCCTAAAACGTCTTTTTTTATTTTTCATAGTTGCTATTTCATATCCCTGCATTTATCAAATGAGCTTTGTGTTTTCCCTATTATCTGGCCCTATTGCTATTTTTTGCATATTTTCATCCAATCACCACACAAAGGTGTGTAAGTATGATTGTGTTTGTGAGTGATTGTGCGCACGTGCATGCATACTCATGTGCTCATGTTTTCACACACGCGTGCACACCGACACACCCTGAGGATGCCTTTGTGCTTGAAACAGGTCAGCTAACATTTAGCCTCGACTTCTCTGTCTAATGAGGTCCGTCTCGTTTTCTGTGATCATTTGCTTATTATGACATCCACATTTTACAACGCGATCTTTCATTCTCATTCTGCTGGAAGACTATATTACCATCCAGTTTATCCAATATTATGTAGATGTATTTATATAGGATGATGCTTAAATGTTGCCCTTGGGTTATATTATATTGCTCTGAAAAACCTTTTGATTGAAATATCATTTTAGATAACTTAGTTTTGATCCAAATGATCTTTTTTGCAGTCCTGAAAATGTGCTGAGACCACTTTTTTTAAAATCTAGTTTCAAATACACCGTAGTTGTTTTCTTATTTAACCTTAAATATGGTTCAATGTCATACAATATATCAATGTGATTCTGACAGTAGGATCAAGTGATTCATCCCAACATACCTTTAGAAATAATTATTTCTAAAATGATGTTACAAAAAGATTTGTGTCTCTAATGTTTCAGACAAGAGAAGGATATTGTGTTAAAAGGCTTAAATCAAGGTTGACCTGTGCAAAGCACTTAGTTGAGACATACTGTATCAATCTCACTGCTGGCGATGAGAATTCCTGACAAACACAAACTGATGACTTGCTTTATGAGAGCTGGTTACAACATCTGGCTGTGAAAGTCTAACAGATGTTACAGGGGTATCAGTTCACACCCCTTCTGCACCTCCACAACACTCCAGTATCCACTTTTAATAGGTCAAGGGTTCGAAGTTGGACTTGATGTATAGATTGGGTTGCATATTGCATTGTACGTCTTAACTTTGGATAAAAACATCTGCTATAAATATAAATGTAAATGTAAATATACTACATAACGTTTTAACAGTTATTAAATCTTTCATTATACATTATATATATATATATAATCCCTATTACTCATTATTATTGTCATCTGCAAGTTCAAAGATTATTTCTCTTTATTTATTTGTGCTGTGTTTTAGCGTCCATGAAAGCTCACCAAGAGACACATTTTCCCCTTTGCTGAAACAGCATTGTATTATCGTTTGAAGCTGACAGATTCTCATCATTCAAATTTGTACCAAAGAAATGGGCTTGAAATATTAGTGAAACCTTTACATGCATGTCCCAGAGATAGTGTATTTGTTCACGTAAGCATTTTCTCCACATCGCCCTCACTTTTTTATCTGCAAAATTGCACCGCTGTATAAATAGTAAAATGAACAACACCAGGTCTGCTGCACAAAGGTGCAAAAAATTGTCATATTTTTACACCTTAAGTGCCATGAAAGCAGCATATAAATAGAAGTGTTGTTTTTATGTAGAGACCAACAATCACTTGGAGAAGGTAATAAATTATAAAAAGACATTTGTACATACATTTTATCAGAACAGATCTGCGACCATTTCTTTATGCTGTACTTTATATAAAGTGTAAATCCACATTACATTTATATAATTAGTACTGTAATTAATGCAACATTAAAGCCTTTTTCTTGTTTTGCATTTTATAAGTTTCTTATTTTATCTGGTAGTTCTTCATGTAAACCTTGACTGACATCAGATTTCTCTACATGCCAGTGAGATTCAATACTTTCCTCATGTGTATTCAGTCCGGTTCACATTCAGTCGAGCTTTGCATTTTTCAAGGAAAGCTGCGGAGCATTTCTGTGCTACAGCACCGTGTAAAGCGTCACCCATAGATACTGTACAAAAGATTACAGCATCTACAATATCATTAACACTACACAGTACTTCATGTGCAGTATCCTTTTGTTGGAAACATAGGCATTATTTTCTTCCCAAACCGTATGAAAGTCACTGTATCTTTCTATTAAGGAACACAAAAAAAGAATTTGCAACATATCCAGGCCACTTTTTTTTAATATAATGAAAGTAATAAAAGTGAGGAGTGAGGCTGTCCATCTCCAAAATGACAAAAAATCATCATAAAAATAGTTTATGCAACATACAAAAAGCACTTTCGCATAGTGTCAACAGCCACCAAAAGTCTTTATACAGTTAACCGATAACAGGTACATTTTTGAGAAAAATGAATGAATGAAAGATGAATGTAGTTACTGTATTTCGAGGTGTATTTTGAATGTATAGTTTGTTAACTAGCTTTGTTTATGATGTAATGCTGCTATAAAGCTGGAAAGCGTAGGGGGTTAATGTTGATCCCTGTGGGCTGCTTTCTTATTTATTTCTATTGATTCTCTCATTGTGATTTATGACTTGCGTTTGTAAACTCACTGGGGACAAACTGAGGGAGAGAGAGGGAGAAATCGAGTATGGCAGGTAGTTTACATCGGCTCGGTCAGTGGAAATAAAAAGAGTTGTTGAGGAAGTATGCCAAGATGCCTTCTGAATTAAGATTTTTCCTAAAATATATTTGATTAGCGTCAGCCTTAGTTGTCTTGTCAGTTTTTCCTCTCCTGACAGTACTTGTTTGCATGTTTCTAGAAAACATTTTACAACCAGTGCCAATACTGTAACCAAGTGGGCTGTGTGTCCACGTACATATTGCACAATAGCGCTTCAGTCGGCCCGTGTTCGAGTCTTAAATGGTGGTGGTTTCGTTCGTGGTCCTTTCCCAATTCCCAAGCCGATATGATTTTCAATTTCAGCTGATATTTTATCTTAATAAGCAAGTTGGGGCCAATGGATTAATGGATATTAATTTATAACGTGTTTTTTTGTCAAAAAATATTTTTTAACAATAACTTGGGTAACAGGGTTGAATAGTTAATAATCAGAGTTTTAGTATTTGCTTTTCTTTTTCCTCGTTTGTTGTAGAAAGGGTCATAATAGTGTAACTTTAAGGATTTTGAGATGTGTTACATTTGTTGTGAAACATGTAGTGGAAAAATCATGTGGGTAACAGGGTAGACCACAAATTGTGGAAGATTTATTTATTTAAATGAGCCACAAATTGTTTTTACTGGTAATAAATTGAATATATATTCGACAGATTGTCGCCTTAACGTCCATGCTCTTTTCTCCCATTTGTCGTGCGATGAACAGAAACTCTGAGCGGGCGTCCTGCCACTCGACAACACCCATCAGTACCTGACAGCGTTACGCCTTTGCATATGGTTATTTGGAAATGTGATTTCGATGCCCTGAACAGTTTGTGCGTGTCAGGACTGATTAGAGTCCTGTTAGCTATCTGTAGGAAGCGGTGCCAAGCGCGCAGATAGCATCAGAGAGGACTAGCGGCACATGCTGAGCCCGTCCTTTCCCAGCCAGCCGGCATGAAGGGTGTGAAAAGACATTTTGGGGAAAAGTACGACCAAAGCACTGCTGTTATGGAACACTTTGGTATCTGTAAAGCTATGACGATGTAACAAATACTACTGGGAGAACCGCAAAAAACAATCATGTGTCTTATTTACCACCTAAAATCAAAAGTACAATGAGAAAATAATAAATTGTATGATAATTTATGATATAAAAAAATTAAAGCCTCTCAAGCTGCATTATCCATAATATTTTTAGTTATTCACATTTTTTTCTCTTATTATTCTCATTAGATTTCTATTATTCTAATACGCTGTTCATGACGGTTATGCCCATGTGTTGATCGAACACAAAACTAGCCATCTGTATAAGCATGGAGCTACGCAGTACTAACAAAATAACCAGCAATGTGATAATGTGCAATTTATAATCATAATGTATAAAAATCAATACTCCCGGCTCTTAAGATGTCTCTATCAAGGGCACAAGAAAGGACAGAAGCAGATGTGCAGGAATGTGAGTTTTGGCTCCTGTCCCAGACGTGCCGGATGATGGGAGATATATTATGAAAGGAAAGAGGTGAACCAATGGGGAAGCTTGCAAGAGTTCAGAAGAAAGACCGATATTGTGAATAGAGAGAAGGTCAATGGGCTGTATGTATTTTGAATGCTGGGAATTGTTTATATTGGCTCATCCCAACATTTGCATTTACATTTGCAAAAATATTTTACAGCAGCATTCAATTTTACTGGTTTCACTTTTTTAACAAAATCACAGCTGTACGTCAGTTAATGTATGCAAGAGTGTATATAAGCCTCCAGCTGTAGTTGTGCAGGGTATTGAAGGTTTTTCCCAGAGCGGAAGGTGAATTGCAAGCTTTGTAGAAGTGTACATTAATTGCCTTGTTTGCGCTGAGATTGAGAACAGCAATCCCAGACTGCAAACGTGAGATGAATCAGCATCCCGCATCCAATAAATCAAAGGCAAACCGGGGCATGACATACAACTGTGGGACCGAGTTGTTTGCCACAATATTGTGTTTCCAAATACTCCAGATACCTCATTATTGCGGGACGCAACGCATGATGGTCCAACATTGATGAATATTGCGGTTTTAGGATCCGGTCGAGTGGGATGTTGCCCACAACTTAATCTTCTTTCATGCATTTGTTACAGTATACGGCGACTGAGGTTTCATACGTTTGTGTTTCTTTAACTACAGTATGAGCACTTTTGGCCTTTTTAGATGATAAATGCTCATATAATTCCCTATTAACACGATATATTTATGCATCCTTAATATTTGTTTTAATAAAAATCAACCACTGAGATTACAGTGGTTGAAGAAACACCCACAAATTACCAGTCACCTCACACCACATCTCAATAGTGGCATTTATAGCTTCTTTTGCAGTCCCTGATTCAGTTCTTGTTTCACACCTCATGCATTATATGCTATTTTCTTTGGCCTCTCTGGAAGTTTTTTTTCCACATGATATGCTGATCCATATGCTGATCCCAGGACCCCTTTTTCACGTCATTGCTTCATTTATTGCTTTATTTTTATACACTTGTTATGTATTTGTTATTGTCTTTTGCTGTTTGAAGTCCACATGAAATGCAACACATTTTACTTTGGTAATTCAACTCTTTACCAAGTGCAACAGGCTAAATATGTTGTTTTGATAAAAAGTTTCAGGAGCATGCGAGTTAAAAACGATGATGTTTCAAGTTGTTTTTATTTCAGGGAACGATAACAAATTTTTGCATTGATGAATCATGAAACTGTGAAACTAAGGATTTTAATTTCATGTCGACTCCAAACCCATAATGAATTAAATATTTCATTTACTTGTTGTCATGCATACCAAATGATTCAGATCTGATCATCATTTTTTTTCATTTACAGTTTATACAATAGTGTTTTTTACTCTGAAAGACGAATAATGCAACAAGACAATAGAGTAGATTTCACCATGTGTCCCCAGGCCCCCTCAGCAGGCGGCAGGCCCCGATCTGGAGGTGATCTCCCAGCAGGTGGACGATGAGGGCCAGTGCATGGCTCCAGTACAGCTGGTCAGCTTCGCCTACAGGGACCTTCCACTAGCTGCCCTGGACCTCTCGCTGGCCGGATCCCAGCTGCTTTCCAATTTGGATGAAGATGAAAACCAAGACGGGTAGGAAAGGAGCACCAAACTGCTCACACACAGTCACCCAGTTAGATAACATTTAAATTAGGCTAATTTTTACATTAAGATAATAAATGGTGTTTTCTATCACTGTTACTTTTGCTGATACATACAGTTAAGGATTTGGAGCAAACATTGAAACTTTAAACGTATTATGATTGTATAATAAGAGATATATATGGAGATCAGATTTGAGCATGGAATCTTGTCTTCAATCACTTTATTACTTATATTTAAAGATATTAGATTTTTTTAGCTTTTTACTGCATTTTTCAGCAGTTTTGTCCTTACACATATTTGCAGACATTGTATAAACCCCTATTAATTTCACTATGATTGCAATATTTGACATGACATTACTCAGACAATATTAAAGATATCAAGGTTATATTTTCAAGGAATTTTCTTTACATTATGTAAGATGAGTTTATGTAGAAAACAGTAAATCACCAAAAATGACTTTAGCTGGGTTTTCACAGACTGTCACATATCTTCAAAATATCTTATTTTTAATGATTTACTTTATTTTGATTTTGCTGTTTTGTGAAAAGCAGTTGTTTACTGATGTTTGTTTTATGTTTTCAAACCAAACGTTTACATTGGACAGAATCAGGAACCATTTCTAAACCATTCACATGCTCTTTTTCTTGTGCTACGTTCAGTTATTATCAGATCAAGAATTCTGGCAAATCATACACTAGCAAAGGAGAGACATATTCAGATATCCAAAAAATCAGGAAGAACTGCATACTGAGTCTTTCTCACTTAGATCAACGATACTGACTTTTAACTGCAATTCCTGGCATTCGTTTAATGCTTGGCAGGGACGGGCTAAATATAGGTCCCGACACGTCGTGTAAACAATACTAGTCCTATCTAGAATAGTAATGATTGTAATCCATTATTACGTCTGACAGAAAGAAACACTTGGAAGGAATTTGTTTATAATACGTTGGTAGTATAATGATTCATAATGCGGAACTGTATTGTTGTCAAACCTTGTTTCACTGTTGAGGTTTAGTAAGAAAATGCCGTGGATTTTTTATTTTTATGTTTCACGTATTGAATATATTTACAGTAATTATGTATCATCTGTACACTTACAGTAATTATCAGTGAAACCAAATTACTGTATTTATACATTACTGAATATACTTTACAGTTTATTTTACATTATAAACGTTTATTGGCCTGATTCTGTTGCTGTAACTTTTGGTTAAAATCGTAGGACAGTCCTCTACCATTCATAGGATTTTTAAGTTGTAGATTAGCATGCCTTTGTGATTCATATCTTCCTGTTAAATAATTTTTTACATTTTTAAATAACTGTTTGATGCTTGTGTAACTCTAGTCTTACGAAACCAGACTTTTCATTATCAGCATCAAGTCTGGTCCTGTTTGGCTTATATACTTATATATATATATATATATATAAAATATTTCCATTTAGATGAAAGAAACAGACAACCAAATATAAGGCAACCAAATTTTATTTTGTTTTAAAATAACATAGGAGCATATCATATCAGTAAAGACAAAACTCAAAAGTCATTTTATCAAAAGATGTTTAAAAAACATGTTTAGAATTTCTAAATATTTCAACTGTAATGTAAATTATTATTTTTTTTATCCAAAGCAAATAACAAATAAGAGAGCGTTTATCATTTTCTCTTACTTTGAGGCCTTTTAAGGCTTTTCTTAGGCACATTTTTCCCACAGTCTTCCGAAAACAATTTTGATCTTAAATGCCGGATGTTTGCCACGGGAGGTTGTCTAGATTCTCGTTGTTTTGTCCCGACTATTTCGCACCATATTTTTAAATGCCAGATTTCAGTGGGTGTGTTTGTTTTCCTCTGTGGGTAGTTTGCAAATGTGGCTTTAAAAATCATCTGGCAGCCGCAATGCATGCTGGGAGTGTGGAGCACCCAGACCTCTACAGTGCTGACTGGGTTTTTGGCGGTCGACGCTGTCGTCCCGTCTGGGTAGCGTGACTCATGGTGGACGGGCACTGCGCGATGCTCTGCTACACACAGAGAAAGTTGACAAACACCATAAGCTTAATTATGGCAGGTGTCGCACAGTCCACGAGCCACGCCTGTGTGTGTGTGTATATGTGTGACAGATGGTCCATGTGCACATTTGACTCAGGTTTGTGTGTATGTGATTATGTGAGTGTGTTTTTGATATATCAGCACAGAGAATTCTCACGACTCGCTTTGTCAGATGTGTTACAAAATCCTTTGCAATTCACGAAACGATCTTAAAACAACAGATCAGGAGTTGCAGGACTTGTTACCGCATCTAAACAAGCAGAGATAAAATGACAAAAATATAGAAATTGAAAACTCCTTTCATGTAAATGTGGCCTTATGTGGTTAACAAACATGACCTCGTTTCTATTTGGTTTCTGCGTTTCAATGTCATGTCATCATCAACAGTGAAATCTCATTGGTCTGATATGATGCTCCATATAGCTGCATGCCGAACATAAAATCCTTCTGATTGGCTGTGATTGTGATTGCAATTGTGATTGCACACCAGTTTCACTTATTAACTAAATCAGTCTATGATAGATCTCATTTAACCGTATGTAATTTAATCTCTCATTCTGCGCTATGGTTTATCCATGTGCAACGTTTAGATCATCTCACACCCTGTTGGTGTTTGATGTCGTCTAGCACCATCACTGTAAGTAGACGGGTGACCGGCACTGGGCTGACATGTGGGAGGTTGGTTGTAGTTTCAGATCTGGCAGTCTGTGAGGAAATACATTCAGCATGCGAGTTATTCATAGCATGTGCTGGCACCAGAGCTTCCTGACCGGAACAGTATGGAGATGATCTGTGTTTTTGTATGTGGACTGGCCAGAATATTCATGGTTTGTGTTGTTTCTCCATCCAGCATCTGTTTGCTTTTCCTCTTTTAGGATTCTTGATTGTGAACCGAAAATAGACCATGAACATCTAATTATGATGTCTTATTGGTATGCTGCTAATTTTTTTGGACACGAATAGAAATTATGCCATTACATTACTTAAAGGGATAGTTCACCCCAAAATAAAAATGATGTCAATTTGTTCACCCTTATGTCATTCAAACCCTGTATATGACTCTTTCTTTTGTGGAACACAGAAGAAGATATTTTGGAAAACGCTGGTTGCCGGCATCCATTGACTTCTATTGTACCTTGTGTCCATACTATGAAAGTGAATGGGTGCCGGTAACCAGCGTTTAGCAAAATATCTTCTTCTGTGTTCTGCTGAAGCAAGAAAGTCACACAGGTTTGACATGACATGAGTGTGAGTAAATAATTAAATAATTTTTATTTTTGGGTGAACAATCTCTTTAAATATAATTATAAAAAAAATCTGTATCACATTCTTTCTACTGGTGAGTAAATTATGGAGATATTTTACATATATTTTTTGTGTAATAATAATCAAGTTTGAATACTTCAAATTACACTGCAAATGGAAAAACCGTGTGTGTGTAAAGTATACTGTTTTTAAAACATTTAAAAAACTATTTTAGCTTAATGTATTTGTTATCAATTCATTCATCTTTCTTTAAAGAAACTGATTTTTAAATCATTTTTAAAATCAGGCAATCAACTTTAGCTCATTTTTCCAATGTCCATAATATTGAGATATTACGAAATTACAAAAATATATATTCTATGTTTTATTTAATTTAATTTTATTTATTTTTCATAATTATTACTCTACTTTTGTTACCACTATCTATTTAAAGCTGCTTTTCAAAAATGATATTACAACAAGTATCATTAATTATAATAAACAGGTTGTGCTCATAATCTACAGTAACATTCACTGATGGTGGTGGACATTTGTTGCTGACACCGTGAGATTTTATTTTGGCACGAGAGAATTCCTGTGAATATTTAACACACTTGCTAACATCTCACCAGCGGTCACACTCTGGCCTAAATTCATCAATCTTTTTAATGGCCTACTTGGGTTTAAACAACATTAAAGTTTATCTATAAAACTTGACCTTAGAGCCAAAGCATTATGACTGAATTATCTCAATGGAAGAATTTTCTTTGCGTCCCACTTGATCCACATTTAAGCCAGAAGTGGCTTTTTTAACAATCCTTTCCCAAACCATAACTTTGCCATTATAAGTGAATCTTTTCACAGATCAGCCTAACCTGAGAGGGACTGAGATAATCTCCTGTTATTATTTTTTATAGTTAGAGAAAGTAACAGCACCACAGGGATGTAAAGAGATGAACAGTATGTTTTATCTGGATTAAGTGTGGATAAGCCGTAGTTGATCCATAAATGCTGTTTAGTGTTTGGTATTTACTGACAAATCGAAGGCTGAGATATAGAGAACAGGTAAAAATCTTATCAGGTTGGTGCCAATATTAGCATTAAGTCTGATTACACACGTATTTATGTTAGAACAAATGCGCAATGATGAGTAATAATGCAATGCGAAAGCACGTTTCCCATTGTTGCCACAGGGGGCACTAACAAGTTTTAGCGCAAATTCTTACACAATAAAAAAGATGATTCAGATCAACTACTGACAATAGTATGAAGAAAACCTTGCTGGTCAAGTCGGTTTAATTGTTGATGTTGGGGCCAGTAAATAAAACAACAGATCCAGTTTAATGTCACATACGTTTGAAGGTAACTCTATCGCCCCCTTGAGGACAGAAGGCAAGAATGCATGTTTCAAGTAATATCACAGTTGTCTTCTCTAAGATACTTAAGATTAATTGTTGTTTTAAAGTCATAAATTTCTATTGAGATAAATTCGTGCCATTTATTATATTTTATACACAACACTTTTTATTGTTTATTTACTTATCCTTATTCTCATGGTATTTGTGAGATTAATGATGTTCTTTTCTAATAAAGGATCTCAGTGATGCTCAGCATATATTTTATGCTTAGCTTTCGTCTTCATCTTTCTTTTTTGTTTATTTGTTTTCTATCTCCGCTTAGTGCTGAGTTTTGTCTGCTGGCAATGACAGTTGTGTTTAGTTTTTGCTTGCTTGCTATTTACCTGGTGTTGTCAGTAAAGCTGCTGATCTGAGACCAGTCTTTCTCTTCATCAATAATGTTAAAGGTAGGAGATGTCAGAGATATTTCTCATGGATCAGCATACAGAAACAGTATATACTGTAAATAAAAAAATCATAGCCTGTGCATTATATGTATAGACCATTTCGCAAGATGTAAACAGCACTGGTCCAAAAGCACTTCCTGTCTCAGTTTTTTAACACTACACAAATGTCAGAACAAAATACAATCAACAGAACATTTACAACTGACTTGTTTCACAAACATCTTTAAGATTTAATTTAATTTACATATGTGAAATACAAAAAACTGAAACAGGAAGTGCTTCTGGACCAGTGTTGTTTACATCTTGTGAAATGGTCTATAAGAAGCATTATGTGGCATATAAAAACATTGAGCAGTGACAAAGGGGGTTACAACCAAATTGTCCTTCACTCATTTTTTGTCACTAATTTAATACACAATTTTTCTTCCCATTAATGATTTTTTTCCACGCCTCTTGGCGCTAGCGTAAATCAGCTGTGCCGTATGATGAAAGCATATACCAAGTCTTTGTCAGAACCCCAAAAGCAGATTAACAATCTTGGTTGCACTTGCTAAATTGTTATTATTACTCTGAGAAATATCTTACATGTGATGTGTGATATTTGTTGTTGCAAAGAGCAAAAGTTCCAGTTTTTAAAAAATGATCCTTATCAAAGAGTCCGATATTATCAAAGGGAAATATATTTTTCATTGTCGTACAATATTAATCATTTTTACAATAAGCAGTAATGTTGATGTAATGTTTTTGATCAAGCAACTTTGGCTTGGTTTGAATTTCCTTATTTTTTTTATTTTTGTTTGCCTATAGTTGTACGCTTAAACCCCAGCTGAAGTTTGATGAGGTCAGAGTCATGTGACACATGTAAGGGTGATTTATGTGCAGATTTAGGAGCAGTGTAACGTGGTGCTTGATTGTCTTTTCTAAAAGTGATTTTCATAGAGACCAACCTGATGCTTCTTACCTTCTGTTGCTATAGACGTCTGTCATTGCCCATGGAATGTTAAAGCTGCAATGAGCAGCGGCTTTATCATTTGGCTTTAACAATTTTGATAGACAGTAGGCAGAAAAATTTGCATGTATCTTTGGTGGCTAGTGCAATCCCAGAATGCACTGCAGTAAGATCTGTAAAAGCATTCATGGAAGATGACCGATAGATGATACAAATTTTACTTGCCCAGTTTTCATGTATGTTATATATTTGTTTATGTTTTGCCAATTAGTGCCATGTTATTTACACAATGTACTAATATCAAATGGCAAATGTACAATTAGTTTGTCATGCATACATAATCAGTGCTGACTTGTAATGTAAAAGCAATGTATATATACTTTCGCCGCCTATGTAGACAGCAACCAACAGGGCAGCTCACAGGGGTCCCAAAAAGAGCCTTGGAGAAATTTTCTCCCTTTCATTTTTCTTCCACAAAGAGGAAAAAAGCGACAGAAGTGAAGTTTTACTAAGAGGCCTGTATGACAGCCTATTTCTCCAGCTCGCGATCGATCGGTTTCATGGTGTAATCTATCCTTTGCCCATTGCAGCTGTTCAATCTCGCTCCTGCATCTTATGTAGAGCTGATATACTGATGTCTTTTTAAACCTTTCCTCTCCGGCACACACATTTCCTTTCCGCACAGCATCCCTTATGTTTCCTTCCAATGTACAACGTGTGTTTTGGGGTTAGCAAGAGTGCAACGTTTGTCTTTCGTGTTTGTTAATGTATTAGTGTAATGCTGTTGTGAGGTACTGAATAGTCGAACTTGGAAAAGAGCAGTTGTGTCTTGATCCATGTAGCGATAATAATCAAAGCCTTTCATTAACACAAGTGTTTTGGTCTAGAATTAAAGGGATTGGATTCACCTTAAAATAATTATTATGTCATCATTTATTCACCCTCATTTCATTTATAACTGGTGTGACTTGCAGTGTTTTTGAGAAATGTCTCAGAGGATTTGTGTCCATATCTCAACATTCTTTAAAATATCTTCTACTGTGTCATGCAGGTTTGAAATGACATGAGGGTGAAAGAATTTTCAATTTTGGGGTAAACTATCCCTTTAACAACCTGAACACATTCAGTCAGTTATTTGCTAAATTTTAACATGATATTAGCTTGATATTAGATCTGTCTAAAACATATGAAAGCCAGAAACGTATATTCATAATACTTCCTGTTTTTGACTGAATCAGACTGAAATAGACTGATTTACTCATTGTATAGCATATATATTCTGTAACAACCTAGCAGAGTATAGATAGATAGATAGATAGATAGATAGACAGATAGACAGATAGATAGATAGATAGA
Organism: Beaufortia kweichowensis; assembly: GCA_019155185.1. Lineage (NCBI taxonomy): Eukaryota > Metazoa > Chordata > Actinopteri > Cypriniformes > Gastromyzontidae > Beaufortia > Beaufortia kweichowensis. The sequence continues at coordinate 4,768,483 of CM032816.1, read as the reverse complement.
TAGATAGATAGATAGATAGATAGATAGATAGATAGATAGATAGACAGACAGACAGACAGACAGACAGACAGAGATAGATAGATAGATAGATAGATAGATAGATAGATAGATAGATAGATAGATAGATAGACAGACAGACAGACAGACAGACAGACAGACAGACAGACAGACAGAGATAGATAGATAGATAGATAGATAGATAGATAGATAGATAGATAGATAGATAGACACTCTCAGCCCTTGAATGCTCATGTGGCCCTGGGATCGGCTCCGCTTTGACCTTGGCATGAGATGATTGAGAAAGCGATAGAATCACACTCCACAGCTCCATACTGGAACTGGAGACAGCAGACGTCCTTCTCACACAGCATCTCTCTGCCCTCCAAAACCAAACAAAACACAATTGTTTTTATCTCCTTGAAGCTTAAACAACCTTTGTTTCCAAATTCAACCTTTGCTTGAACCATCCTTTAAACCGTCCTAAACCGTTAAATTAAATTCTAAATAGGTATAGGAGTATAGCAGTTTCCATCTATTATGGGCTCTGGCTGCTTTTTCTTCTTATTCATTCATTTCAAAAACATTTTTAATGCAAATATTTTTAAAAGAAAATACAATTTTATTTTTTATGAATTTGTTAATACAGCACAATAATGTATGTGTAAATGTATATACTGTATAATATGTTAGTATAATAATTACATTTTATTTTATGTAACACATTTTAGGCATTGAGACATATGCCTAATAAAATCATAATAAACATTTACAATCAAGTGACCCTAAACTTTTGACAGTAGTCTACAATACAGTATATAAAAATGAAGTAAGTCACATATTATGATTATGATGTCTCCACACATATGATGTTAAGACTTTAGTCTCATTTATTTTTACCAGGTTTGCCTAAAATGCCTAATAGTTTGAAAGTTGAAAATGATCAGAAAGGTTTTTGTAGATGGAGGTGGTAAAGGATCTGTTTCCCATCCATCTACTATACTAACAGCAGCAATCGTTCGAGTCACGCTGTGTTAAGGGCGAACTATGTACAATAACACAGTGTTAAATGTAAAAAAATAACATTGCAATATGTGCTGATTAGCACTTAGGTTTGTAAGGGCATCAGGGGCCTTGCAGTTCACAGTTTGCACTTCAGGGAGGGCGTAAAGTTACAAAACGCTAAGGTGGTAATATTAGACACCAGCGCTTAGCCAACCACACAGATTCCATGTCTGATCTGCCCTTCCCGCTCATAGCGCACAAGGGCGAAGCCCAAAGCGAGCAAATATAGTCCATCTGATCAAATGAAGGCACGGCCATGCTGTTAAGCAATCATCTTTTTGGCTGATAAGTGGAGTCTGTAGCCTCCAGATGGTGTGCATGCGCATTTCTATACGTACGTGTGTGCGCGCGTGTGTCTGTGGATAGAGCCACAGGATGAGGTTAGTCTGGCCGCGCTGATCACGTCTTTCCAAAGCTGCCAGAATCCGAATCCGCTCCCAAGAGCAGGAACCCGGGACGCGCAGCACGGGCTTGGAGCGCAGTTTGGAAAATACTGCGCAAATCCTCAAGTTCCATTTCAGCAAAAAATAAAATAGATGAAAGAGATGCGTGTTTGGTGCAGCAGACCTGTGCCAAACAGTATGGAAGAGATTTTCATGGGCTCCTGGATTACAAATCCCATCTTGTCTATTTATAGTATGCAGTAAAGTATGTACTCTTTTTGTGATGGGGAGGTGCATAGTAAAAAAATTAATGCAGAGAGAGAGAGAGAGAGAGAGAGAGAGAGAGAGAGAGAGAGAAGAGAATGCGAGAAGAGTTTGAAAGACCCCAGGGTTTACAGCATCAGGGTTTACAGCCCCTCAACAAGACAATTCAATTAGTCAGCTTTTAGAAGACAGAGGAAAAGAGAGATAGTAAGAAAATGTGATTAATGAGACACACTCACAGGAGTCCTCTGAAAGGTTTACACCCTAACAAAATTCAAGAAATCAAACTGAAGGCTGTAAGCAATTGCAGCTAATTGCAAGTATTCTACACATTTCTGCATCAAAAGAGAAAATGAATGACAAATGTGATAATTTGTCAGAAGTACAGTATGTCAGGTGAACTGCGGTACAGTGGAAAATGAAAAATCTCTTATAATTTACTCGCCCTCCTGCTGTGTATCACTTGTACTGTCATGTTATCCTCATATATATATATGTTATATATGTTTCATTTTATATATATATCATCCGCCATATATGAACTTGATCAGCATTCTTGCCACCATTATTGTTTTTCCTCTGTCTGTCTATCACTTTATCTGCAGGTCTAATTGGTTAAAGCCGTGTTGTGGGCGGAGAGCAGCGCTGTGGCAGGTGTGTTTGTTGAGCGCGGGCTTTAACTGTTTCCTGGTGGCCTGTGTCATCCTTGTGGTGCTTTTACTGACTCTGGAGCTGCTCATCGATACCAAGCTCCTACAATGTGAGTATTTCACTGATCTAGTTTTGTTTCAGATATACTTAAATGAAACACAACTTTAGTAGAGATTAGATTCAACTTTAATGTTTTATTCCTACTTGTTTTAACTGGTGTAAACGAATTATACCACTTAATATACTACTACTGTATTTATTCTACTAGTCATATTAAATAATACTAACTTACCTGAATACAAGTACTTTAGGTATTACACCTGAAGCACATTTACCTGTCAAAACATGTTTTACAATCTCTGCTGAGTTTCCTCTTTATAAACATGTCGTGAGCGATATTTGCTCGGCTGATATCCGCCAAGCCGTTTTCATTTCTCACGAGAGCCTGTAAATCCAAACAGAAATGGCCATTCATTCAGCGCAGGAGAATCACTGCTCAGAGGACGCGCTTCATCGAGCACTGAACTGTGATCGATGACTGAAGCATATATCAGCCCCGCATCTCTCAGTCCTCTGGATGTGAGTGTAGAGAGCCGGCGAGATTGATGTATTATGAGGTTGAGGGAGATGAATGGAGTGATGGGCAGATCAGTGTTCAGAGCAAACTAAGACGTATGGCCAGAGAGACGGGCCGGCGGCACATGGGTGGCACTGAGTGCAGTAGATGTCTTGCCCATAATAGAGCTGATAAAAACTACAAACAGATCTCAGGTCAGCAGAAAAACGAACTCACACAATCTCTGTATTTTGTGTCCACAGTTAATAATGCATTCCAGTTCGCTTGTATCATTCACTGGATCAGTCTGGTCATCCTCTCTGTATTCTTCACTGAGGTGAGCACAAAACATTTGTATGTGTCTCTTTGCATTTTTAGCGTTAACTTAAATATTTTATCAAATGGTTAGTTTCAGTCCTTGATTCTGATTGGTCAATATTTGTGTTTTATTCATGATAAATCTTAGCTGTGAGTAATATTCGGTTTGTCGCTGCACAACACCCATAAATATATATCACAGATGGTCAGAGACTATTCTGATGAGTGATTTTACTTTATGAAAGTTGCATTGATACATATTTTTAACCGTTTTATCAAACCAATATTAGGTACAAGTATTATTTTTAAAATAGGGCGCCATGAGTCATGGCTCACCTGAAAAACCACATTTACTGACTATTCTTATCCTTACCGAGTATAATTTACTGACATTTGCTTGAAAGGTTTGCTGGAAATAGCCACTATATTATTCTGTCGATATTACTAGTGCCTTTTCAGCATGATGGTTATTGATGTAAAGAAAGGTAAAAATTAATGGTGACGCAATGAGAAGTTCGGAATGATGTATTACGAGATCGTGACTGTTTATGCTGTAGGGGTGTTTTAATTGAACCCGTTTCGTGTAGTGCTGTAACTATACTTCTGAATTATATCGATTCCCATTTCCTCAGATCCAGTTGCATTTGTCTGTGGCTCTTTTAAAGCAGACTTGCATTTATTATCTTCAACTTGTGTTTTACTCGTCAATAAAAGCCGAGAGGGCCTGAAACTTTCAGGGCCGATCACATGGTTTAGTCGAAAAGAGAGAGAGAGGATAAAAGAGTAAACTAGGAGATATAAAAAGAGAGAAAAAAGTCTATCATGGGTTACCTGAGTCAGCAGTCACTAAAACACAGCAGTTTCAATGAGATCTCGCCTGCTTTCCAGTTTATGAATACATATCGCAGGTCACTGATAAATTATGAGCCGCAGTCTGAGAAGAGAAGGAAAAAAATAATTTGAGGTTGAAAATGGGGTTTGCAGAGGCTCTGGGGTTATTTCACTGCCAAATGGAGGTGAATTCCGTCGCCACCGCATCTCGATATCACTTTTGAATGACATTTTCTCTGCAAACTCATTATTTACGTTTGCGCTTCGCGAGTCGCTCGAAAAGTAATGTTTGCTTGTGTTTTTCAAGATTCCTTTTCTGCAGATGATTTCTGATCTGAAAAAAATCTGATATCTGATTCTTTCTCTCTCTCTTTTTCACTTCTGTCTCTCTCTCTGCCAGACTGTCTTTAGGATTGTGGTGCTCGGGATATGGGATTATATAGAGAACAAAGTTGAGGTAAGCTCCCTGGGGTCCCATTAGTACGGGGGAAACAGAGAGAAGACAAGAGCCCTTGAAACCTAATGAAGGATGAGTCTCTCTCTCACTCTCCCAATGTCACATTGTGGAGGGTCCACTGGATCGTGATTGGCTGTTCAGCACGCTCATTTGCATAAAGAATTTACATTTCTTGTGTCCAGGAAGTCTGCCTGATATAATGTATATTTTAGACAGACAGAGCGATAGATAGATGGACATGCCACTGGGTTTGATTGTTGTCTAATGCCTTCATACAGTTTTAAGCATCCAAATACCTTTTTCTAAAATAATAAATAAATTCTTACATTTTACAAGCTGATGTGTGGTGTGTATGACGTGTTTGTGTTTTTATTGTTGTGTGTTTTTCAGGTATTTGACGGTGCTGTGATTGTACTCTCTCTGGCCCCAATGGTGGCCTCAACCGTGGCCAATGGCCCCAGCAGCCCCTGGGACGCCATCAGTCTCATTATCACCCTCCGCATCTGGAGAGTCAAGAGAATCATTGACGGTAAGAACAGAACGTTGTGACATCACTACTGTAAGATGCCTACTGTGACATCACTACTGTAAGATGCCTCTACTGTGACATCACTACTGTAAGATGCCTCTATTGTGACATCACTACTGTAAGATGTCCCTACTGTGACATCACTACTGTAAGATGCCTACTGTGACATCACTAGTGTAAGATGCCCCTACTGTGACATCACTACTGTAAGATGCCTACTGTGACATCACTAGTGTAAGATGCCCCTACTGTGACATCACTACTGTAAGATGCCCCTACTGTGACATCACTACTTGCAGAGATCAACATATAGTACCGCAATATTGTGTATTTCAACACAATAAATGTAGAAATAATATTATTTATTATAATTTGTATGCTGTATTTGTTTTAATTACAGCAAATAAATACAGGTAATAAAAATACTTCATTTTTAAATTATTTTTTAAATAATTATTCATCATTATTTATTATCATAGAATTTATTGTTAATTTTATTTATTGTCATATTATTATTATTATTTTTTAGCTATTTTTTAGCCCAGCCTACTGAGTATCAATTTTGATACTGTATATGCCTCATGCCACAGCTGCCAGTGTTGGTCCTATTAAAATTCAGATGAATTCTGATCCCTTTTGTCGGCGCTGAGAGGGCCGTAATGTCCGTAATGACTTAGCACAGGTTCTGTTTATGCAAGTGTATTCGTGGTCGATGGCTGAGGCAGGTCACCCTCATTTTCACTGAACATTATCGAGTCCTTCAGAGCGGCACTGTTTGCAAGGAGGACTGCTGATGACAATAAACATGAGGACAATCCTACCAGCGCTCAATATTTATTCATATAACGCTCTGTCAGGGCTGCTGGACTCTAGGGCTTGTTTTACCTGCCTTTCTTGGCTTTGTTTGAAAGTTTTACCTCATAAAGTACGGCTTAAATCTGTGTAAAGAAATAGTTGATTAAAACAAAGGGTGTGTAAATGATTATATTTATAGTTTTGTGGTGCACTTTCCCTTGACACATATACTTTTATTCTGTGTTGTGGCCTTTTCCAAAACCAATTTACATTCATATTGTTTTGCTGTGTGTGTATTCTGCATGTCTGTGCGTACAGATATCGCTCTTTCTCTTCATTTCCATCTCCATCATGTTTGGTTACGTGCAGGAAATGTGTGTGTGCTGGTGTGTTAGTGTGAGTGCACAGCCAGCAGAAAAACAGCCAAAGCAGCTAAATATTGTCCATAAACTTTACAGATTTAATACAGTGGAAGATGCTGTAGAAGTTATGTAATCTGAAATGAGTAATGGGTGTAATATAAGAGTGGATGTTTGACACTTTTGAACAGTTAAACTTCAGTGTTGTTCAGTGTGACGCCCTCCTGTGGTCTTTCTGTGATATACACAGCGAGATGTGAGAACATGAGGGATATTCATCCGCTTAGATGTCAAACATTCAGTATTTAAGTATTAAATATTGCCGATTTTACATCCTAATCTCATCAGAATTTGTACATATTACTTATTTGTATGAATTTGTATGATGTGAATATACAACGTAACTATGGAGAAGGCAAATTGTACTAAACCAGACATTGTAAAAAAAAAAGTGCTTCCTTAAAATTTCAAAGAGTTAAAATTGTGATTTGAGTTATATAATAATGAAAAACAGTTAAATTACTTGTAAAGCAAAGTTGATTTGACTTAAAATTTTAAGGCAGCAAAGATTTTTTTTACAGTGTACGAATGAAATCGTACTTGAAGTGTTGTTGGATTTTAAGATATCCAAGTATTGCGAAGGAGATCTTAGACAACAATATGAAAATCTTTTTTTCTGGCTTTTTAAGTTAATCTAACATTTGTCTAACATCTATATTCTCCACAATCATTTAATTATTGTAATGAGACTGCACAATGGTGTTCTCATTTGTTTCTATTTTAGGGGACATTTGTGGCATTGAAGTTCCTCAGTTAAACATTAATGGGAATATAAATGACTAATTCCCGATACACATAAAGATAAAGAGTATAAAGACTATAAAGTATATGTCTGGATGTCAGAGTAAGACATTGCAGTGCATGCTGGGAGTTTTCTGAGCAGATGGTGCCAGTGTGGAAAGACTCTAATTGATATGAAGAGTCTAAAGATTATAAGAAGGGTCATGTGGATATAACTTTATTAAGAGGTAACAGCAGAAAGCAAAGCTCTTGTGGTCATCTCTGATAAAGAGCTTTTGGCCCTTTCAGCGTATCTCTCACCTCAGCAGATAACTGACAGTCTGCTGGCGGCCAGTCATGAAATATAGTCCATACTTCACTGGGGTTATAGTATACATGGTGATATCCTGGTGATCACTTAGTGGCTAAATGTTTGATTATAAAGGAACGACACATTCATGGTAGAAAAATGTGTTTATGCTCTTCTGCACTGTGTTTTCTCCAGCGTATGTTCTGCAGGTGAAGGTTGAGATGGAGTTGGAGATCCAGCAGTATGAGAAGACCAAAGCTGTGAGAGAAGAACAGCTGGAGAGACTCACGCAGATCTGTCAGGAACAGGCCGTTAGTGATCTCATTACTTACTAAAATAACATAACGGTTATTGAGCGGGACCTCATAGCGTATCATCATCATCATTCTTAAAATCTTTACTCTAACGTGTGTGCATCCCATAGTATTCCAAATGAACAGATAATGTCGAAACATCCCTTGTTTACTGTGTAGGGGGAATGAGTTCAGCATAAATGACAAAGACAGGTGCAAACATTATTCTGAATTTCTACTTTGTTGGCCCTAATCTTTTATTTATATTTTCTTTTCTTTCAACCGTTTCCTCCAAGTCAAGCAGTTATTACAGTGTTCAGTATGCTGTGTGTGTATTTGTCCAGCAGATGGCAGCAGACTGCCACAGAATCAATAATAGTCTCGATTGTGACTGTTCAGTAAAACAGCATCTATTAAATCACCTGTAAATACCATTTTTTAAACCGATCAAACTGTATTGACGTTCTTTTTACATCAGTTATGGGCATTTTATTGAGATCAAACTGTATCAGGTATTGATGTTTTTTGATCAAACTGTATCAGGCGTTTTTTTTTTTTTTAGATCAGACTGTATCATTTTTTTAGATCAGACAATATCTGGTATAGACATTTCATTGAGATCAGTCAGTATAAGTTATTGACTTTTTTTGTTTAAATCAGACTGTATGAGGTATTGATAATTTTTTTTTTTTAGATCAGATAGTTTTTAACATTGACATTTTATTAAACCCAGACTATATCCAATATTAACATTTTATATCATTTAAAAAAACAAAATCTCTACTCCAGAAATCTGTGCCGCACAGACACTGTATTTAAATCTTTATATTTAAAAAGATCATATCTCATATTTTGAAGCGTACCGAGCTCCTGCATCATTTCGGTAGATGATGCAAGCTTCCGTTTGAAGCTGAAATCCAAACCAATGTATTACATAAAACAGTCACATGACCCTCGCCGTCTGTTTTGGGACCAGCAGTCAGATAAAACATATATAACCTCATTCACTCTGACTGGATGGAATCCAGCAATCAGTGACACCACTGATACACACTATTTACATGCTTTCTTGTTCTCTTTGAGAAAAAGGCAGATGAGATAATAATGGAAATGTCTGTTGGGAACTGATCTGAGACCTGCCGATTGAGGTGACTGTTACTGCTTATTGGCTCTAATTCAGGAACGTTTATGATTCAGATTAAACAGAAGATGATTTGTAATATTGCTAGTAAAAACATTTTTGATAAACTAAAGAACTGTAACGATTGTATATATGACTATATTTAAAATGCAAGATGGCTAAAATATAACATATTAAGTAACATTATTTATTAACGTTATAAACATTAAAAATCGATATCACTAACTAAAATTAATGAATGAGGCCTTTTTGTACAATGCATTAGCTCACATGAGCAATATATTTTTACAACATTCATTAATCCTCGTTAGTGTAAGTTCATACAATTCATTCAAGTTAGTTCATTGTTCATTATTTTATATTAACAAATATATAACTTTTCACTGTCACAGATCAGCCTGGACAATATATCAGTCTTTCACTGTTCATATATTCCTGACTGTTTTCATCTCTTTTTCAGTTTGAGATCAGGCAGTTAAGAGCTCATCTGGCTCAGCAGGATCTGGATCTGGCCGCTGAACGTGAAGCCGCTATGCAGATCCATCATGTGTGGGGGAAACAGAGCAGCACCTTTCAGGAAATAGACGGTCTGGGACCCGCTGGATCTGACAGTGAATGCAGGGCCAATACCAGAGAACCCAGACCACCTCCAGGTACCTCTGTCTTAGCCTATTACAAAACTTTATTTTAAAAATATTTGTATTTAACTATATGTGACCCTGTCTTAAAATCTAATTTTGAGATAACGAGCATTAAAGTTTGGTTTCACCTATTCATTTCACCATAATTTCAATCTTTGACATGGCGTTACTCAGTCAATTTTAAAGATATCAAGTTTATATTTTCAAGGAATGTTCATTATGTAGGATGATTTTATTTAGAAAACAGCAAATAAAAAAAATCGACTTGCAGAGTCACATATAAACAATTGAAAAAATAGTATATTGTTTTATATTGTCGTGTTCCTAAATGTTTTGTAGTCTTTATAAGTTATACATTATTATAGGAATTAACGAAAGCTTGAAAAGGTTGTAATATCTACAGTACCGGTCAAACGTTTACACACAATTAACAAAAATGTTTCTCATAATCTTAAAAATCTTTTTTTAAATGACTTTTGTAGACCCAAATATTATTGCGCCAACATGTTAATTTAGAAAACTAAACTTTTATGTAAATTACTCCGACCAAATAATGAATAAAAAGCAGCCAATAAGAGTCCAGCATAGATAGAAATTTATTCAGTGTTGTTTAAAAAAACTCATCCAAGAAGCTGGATGATAAAATGTCAAGAGTATGATTTCTAGACAAATTCTAGACAAAAGGTTCATTTGTTTTATTTAATTCCCACAGTTACAATTGTATTATTTCATGGTTTTGATGACTTTCCTACTATTCTAAACTGTGGAAAAAATGTTGCCGAGCTTTTGACTGGTACTGTACATATAGCACAAATTATATTATTGTGGTACAGTACTAAATATAATTATAGTCATTAAATATATATTAGTTAGAGTATTATATTTATCGGCTTTTGTCATTGGAAACTTACTGTAGGTAAAAAGTTGAGCACAAAAACAATGAAACCGCTTTAAACAGTCTGTTCAGTATTTATCGTGACAGTACGAGCAGGAGCGATCGGATGATATCCCATTATAACAGACTGAATAATGTCAGGTCACATTGGGATCTGTTTGGCAGGAGTACAGCTGTTATACACACACAGTCAGCTCTGTGCATTGGGCCTTGTTCCTCCAGAAAGACTATTCAACTATGGCACAAACATCTGTTCCTTTAACCTGAAAAACCCACAATGGTCGTCCTACAAGCCACACTTCATCCCCAGAGGACTGTGGGAAATATGGGCACCAGGAGCCAGCCAGTGGCTTTTTCTTTTAAGCGGCACACGAACAGAAAGAGCTGTCAAAGGGAAGCCAGACCCCTGGAGACAGCAGAGAGGAAACACAAAGTGACGCTTGCCCGAAGGCACGTATCTCTCCGACCGTATTTTATATTTGGCGCCGTTCAGACACTTATTAGAAGGGAGTGGGATGCGTTTAAGGGCCGAAGACAAAGACGCAGAAAAAATACAAGGCGCGCCGGGTGACCTCATTTTTGCCGTTTGAAGTTGTGGCCGATACCTCTCAGAGTTTGGAGAGCGAGACGTCTTTTATCTCCGCTGTGGTTCAGATGAGAATTTATTGTGCCGAGCGACCACAGAGAGATACTGTGTGACATGATCGTTTAAATCATCGTTCTGGACGTCTGCTCAGTTTCACGAACCGGATTCCTGAAACGCTGCAGACATCAAAAATAAATAACGTTTATTAAGCGATTACAGTCTTGACAGAATGTGACGTTCTCAGATCGCAGAACAAGGAAGCACATCAGGATCTCAACGCTCACATAAGTAATCCTGTCTGCCAAGAAAATGACCAGTATATTGCCTCTCTGTATCATACACACCCTCACAAAACTTAACATTGTAACAAAAGTTTCTGCCAAAATACACTGTGAATATGCAACTGTTATCTGGAGGGTCTAAAGATTGATGCAGTCTTGTAAATAATATTTTGGACCATTAGATGTTTTTTGGATTACCTGACTATTTGAAGGGGACAATGGTTTAATTATGAAAAAAATCATATGATCTTAACTGTTAATTGTCACAATTTCACTATTCACTTTAATATTTCATAGTTTAATCGTGACAAACTATATATTGATGGAAAGGGCTGAGACTCATATTTGACAAATTTTCATTACAATAAAAATAAACTGAAAAATATTCAATAAAAAATTCTAATCTTATTGTAATTAAAAAAAAGATTTAAAAATGTAAAAACAAATGAAAATATCATGCTAAACTATATATTGATGGAAAGGTACTGTAAGACTGAAGAATTAATATTTGACAAATCTTCATAATAACAATAAGATGAAAAATAAAACACAATAAACATAAGATGAAAAATATATAATAAAAATAAAATAATAAAAAAATATATAATAAAAAAATGTGAATCTTTTTTTTACCTTAAATAAATAAAATTATCAAAAGATATAAAAATGTCATGACAAACTATAAATTGATGGAAAGGTCTGTAAGACTCGAGAATGTTTTTTGACAAATGTTCATAACAATAAACATAAACTGAAAAACATTTCATAAAAAATTATAGTTTGGACAATACATTTTTATGCATTCGCTCAATATGTGCAGTGACAGTTGTCATGTTAAGAATCTTTGTTTTTTTTTTTTTTATTGGTAGTATTGACCAATATCATGTTCCTATGATTTTTTACAGATTAGTTTTTTTTTTAGTTTTGCTGTGTTTCTAGATTCATTTTTACATGTTGTGCTGTTTCCAGAGTCTGGACATTTCCAGGTGGTTGCTGGAGTGTTTTGTTACTTAAGTTTAACCAAACCCTCTCCTCAGCAATCCACAATTTAGGCCATTCACAAACAGCGCAAACACATTGAAGTTTAATATTAGGAGTTACTTGGGGGTTATTGGAAACAACTAATTATGTAAATTCAAATAAAAGCTTTAACAAACGCCTCTAACCATTGTATTTTGGCCAAAACAATGATGAATTTTTAAGTATATTTCTGAAAACACTGACTTACATTCACTTTCGCAACCCCACCCCCCAAGCTCTCTAAAAGAAGGTAAAAGTGTGTGTGCGCTTGTCTTCATCCTCATGTGTTATTTATTCAGCTGTGATCGTCTTAGTGGTGTTTCAAGTCTCCTGCCCATCTCCTCTATAGTCTGAGTTTGATGAATATTTCAAACAGTAAAAATGAATGTAAAAGGTGCTGGGAGCTGGCTCTGGTCTCCTGAGGATCATGAGACCTTCTGCCCAGCCAATGACCTACTGCATCTACAACCACACATGATTTGTGTGTCGGGAGAAAAACAAAACTACAAGCATCAGATATGGGTGGTTATAAGAATATTACAGCTATATTGTCAAACACATGACCACTACTGGTGTTGTGATGCAAATACATTTGTTTTCTTTCAGAGAGTGTCGTTCAGGATGATATGAATAATTACATCAGTCAGTATTACAGTGAGCCAAGTAGCGGTGAGTACATTACTGATTTATTTGAATATCATCCGATTTACTGTACACGACTATCATGGCCAAAAGATTTCACAATAACAATTGTATTATAGTATTGGTCAATTCATCTTATATTGTTTGGTTAATTTTGTGTTTTCACTTTTTGACCAGTGAATCACTCAAAATACAATTTACAATATTATCATGTGCAGTATTACACAAAATTGATGGTTTGAAATATTCTGGTTATTGCCAATAAATTGCGACCCCCTTAATATGTATACATGATATGATATATATAAAAATGCCACAATTTTGTCTTGATTTGTCTCATTTTAAAATAAATATGGCTTACATGATCTTTGGTATATCTGTACATTCAGACATCGGAGTGCCCGACCCCGGTGCCCGCGTCATTACCACGGCAGCCATCGACGTCCACCTCCCCACCAACCCTAACCAGCTGCCGCCTTCCCTCGTCAGTGCGGACGGCCCGGGCAGCGGCCAGGAACGCACGGTAAGCGAAGCCTCCAGCACGACCATGTCCCGGTCCAGCTGTAGCTTCACGGCCCGGCAGCACAGTGTCAGCAGCCACACCCTGGGCTCAACCACCGACTGCAGCTCAACCGTACGGGAGGCGTCCACCTCCGACTACAGCGGCCAGCACTGCTGTCCTCCTCCATACTGCAGCCCTCTGGCTCTGGGGATGCAACCCGGCGTCAAAGACCCCAGCTCGGTGGTCAAAGAGCTGCTGTCCTCCTTGTCCGAGGACTCCTGCCTGGCACAGAAAGGCAGGGTGGACCCGGTCAATCTCAAGTTGCCCAGTCCGGCGGGGTCGGTGAAGGCCAGCCCAGAACTGGAGCACAGGGTGAACATATACAACAAGAGGAACCAGGAACGTCTGGGTGTGTTCCAGACCAAGCCACTCATTCACCTGCAGGGGACCGAGCCATCGCTGGAGGAGAAGTACAGGCTGATGGAGCGCGCCGATACGCCACTGAGCCATATACCGGACACATAGAGCGCGAGACAGTGACCGCCAACACCAGCCGAAGCAGCAACTCTCTCGATCTCTATCAATTGCTTTTCACTGGCTGTGTCTGAAATCTGACAAATGGTGTTTATGAACAGGCATCAAATGCTTGTTTATCTATAAAACACACTTAAAACTGCAATCTGTAACTTTACTTGGTTAAAAAAAAAAATATGCAAGTACATAAAAATCCGTGTTGAAAACTGTTTTTGAGTTAAGCTGTCGGGTATGATTGCACAGATAATGTAAGTTTGATGTCGTTTTACTTCAACTCAAGTAAGATAAGTATAGTTCAAACAGAGATGGTGACGTACACATAGAGGCAAAAGTTACAGATTGCAGATCTTTAAGTTTGTCATAGATTAGAGGTTTTCTTATAGTCCCAGAAACCCTTAAATGAAAAGTTTGATTTATTTCAGTAAAATAATTGTGGAGTAGAAAGTAGCACAACAAAAATACAAATTCCAGCGTCGGCTTCACTATTGTGCTGCACAATTGATAAATAATAATAATAATTAACTAATTCCTCAAATCAGACATAGCAGAAAAAGTGAATGACCTCAATGTTATAATTATGTAGAGGGAGAATTTACCCCAAAATAAAAATTCATCATTCACCATCGTGTCATTTAAAAATGACTTTCTTCTGCAGAAGACAAAAGAAGATATTTTGAAGAACCAAACAACATTGACCCACATTGACATCCATTGTATGAACACAAAACCACTGAGAGATTTCTCAAAATATTTCTTTTGTGATACACAGAAGAGTCATATAGAGGTTTTAAATGACATGAGGGTGAAAAGCACATTTTTATTTTGGGGCAAATTATTTAATTAATCAATGGAGGAGTTTCAGACACAGCCAATCCGTCTCTCGTCTCCGAAGGCACTACTGTCTCTCCAGGTTTCATGCTGTCAGAACGGGGCACAGGAAGTGACATAAGAGGTAAAGGCCTCTGCATCGTTCCTCCTCACAGGTGCACATTTTCTCCAAATCTGCAAGAGCACTTGAACCGTCACTCCTGCCAAAATTGCACAACCTTCCTAGGAGTCAGGGAGAGGTACTTCGGGAGCCATCGTCAGAAGATTCTTCAGGAATTTCAGTGTGTCTGTGTGGCGTGTATGAAACCGCACTCGCTTATTTTGGACCGCAGGCCAATACAGGAGTGTCGCTGGAGGACTTCCCGCGTGTTCCCATTGTGGGTGGCGTGGGAGGGCATAGTTTTCTTTCCTTTGCAGTTTTTATCCGTCAATTTGTTAATTTGTACGAAATGTAACTGACACACAATGTACAGTCCTTCTCCCCAATGCTGCAGGGTTTTACATTTGATCCACCTTCAAATGTGTGAAGCTGTGTGACTCAGCCAAATTTCTTACCTTTGCCTTTCTTACATTACTGATGCTGATGTTTGTATTCAAAATTCTATGCGAGAAAAAAAAGTGCTAAACTCAAGTATTTTTAAACGCGGGAAGCGGCAGGCGAACATTTCAGGTATACGGTATTAAAGGATTTTTATGAGACATTACAGTTAGAATGTTGTCATAACCCTAACCCCCATCCCACTAGCATGAGCCTGACGAGATCTATCTGCTTTCTGACTGAGGCAAACTAATCCTGTGTTATTGACGAGTGATTTTATAATCTGATGATGGAGATTGTCAAGCAATTAAAAGTTGGTAAAGTCGATGTCTAGCTTCATTTTTAAAACTTGCAGGAGAGGACGTTCAAAACAGCAATATGCACGTTGTACGTATGCTAACTGTTAACGTTACCAATGCTTTGAAAAGTTGACTACTACATGTGTTTACATACTATTTAACATGTACACACGTATGCCATTTCAAATCGGTGAATTTGAACCTTCTCACCTGAAAAAGCATTGAAATAGTTTTAAATTGATGGAAAACCAAAGATGTGTTTATTAGGCCACTTTACTTAACATCTTGCGACAGACATATGAAAAGATTGTTTAAAGACAGCCACTCATCATTGTTCGATAAATAAAATGATACATATTAGATGACAATTTGTATCTTAAGATTTTGAATGGAACACCATCAATCTAAATTATATAATAATGTAAATTATTCTTGTTTGATTAGCAGGAATTTTCATTTGTTTCTACATAATTACATGTTAAGAAAACGCAGCATGCAACATGTCACTGAACTGTTACATTAGAAAGAAGTGGTTTGATGTCTATATTAGTTGTTGGTAGTGCATGAAAATACTCTGAAATTGCGTTGGAGGAAAAGAGATGATCCAGACTCCAGATTTCCCAAGTGTCCCAGCAAAATGTTCTTCAGGTAAGTACCAATTTTCTGTTTAGTCTCACTTGTTCAGCGCTTCAGTTAATTCAGGCACAACCTAAAAATGAGTAAAGATATAATCAACAATTAGGTTTGGAATATTAATCGTTTCGCATTATACAGGTTCCCTAAAGTGCATTTCAGGTAGTGCTTCATAACCCATCGTAGTCATTTGAGAACGTCCTGAACTCTTCCTATACGTTAAAGCCCTTATAACCGAGTTTCTCCGAGTCGGGTCTGAAAAACTATACCATCACCCCAATATGTCCCGGATCGATTTTCAATGCAAGGAAGTGAGAGAAAGCCCATGCATTTTAATCGGTTATCTGAGGAGTGATGGACACGTAAACTGATCCGAGACCTGCCCCGATCGCCGGCGCTGCCCATCACTTTACACAGTTTACCTGCACACCTGCGTCTAGCACGCGCCACCTGAATTAAAGATGAACGACAGGGCAAACACAGGGAAATAAATGATGCTTGCATTACACGAGGTAAACATCGACAACAGATGGACACGGCCTTCTGGCATCGTGAGCGCATGTGCCACCTTAAAACTAAAGCTGTGCTGAGAGGACACAGAAAATAAATTGTGCAAAAAAAAAATACACTTGTGCTGACTATCAATTACATTTTTGCTCTGAAAGTAGTGGAGAAGTTGCGTATGTGGCTTCTGGTTTGGACCGGAGGACTCGATTAATTCAGAGACTTAATTATTTAAAAGATGCACGCTGTCCATTGGGGAAGAATAATGCATGCTGCAAAATTTGTCAGGGATGTATGGAAATACCTTTTGGTCTTTGAGCAACAACTTTTAAGTGTCTTGTCTATAGGTTTTGACTGTAAACTAGGCTGGTTGAAAATTTATATTTGCAGCCCTATTAATAATAAACACAAACTCTACTCCCGATTGGCCGAGGTGACTGATTGAAATGTCTCTGATGACCTGATGAAGATCTGTCATGTTAATGAGATCCGTGTTGTAGAGGAAGCAGATAGTATCGTGTTTTGTGTAAACTTTATACTTCGGAGCGTCAAATGGCAAGAGGTCGCTTTGGGCGACAGAGTGGGTTAGGAAAGAATTTTGCCATTTTACCATCTGAGAGACAGATTAGGATTCAAATCACCCACATGAGATCAAAGCATGAATTGCAAATCCACGGTGCCAGTGTGGATTCATACCTTGAAAAGATCAGCGACCAGGCCGTAGTCAGCCACCTGGAAAATTGGGGCTTCTGGGTCCTTGTTAATGGCAACGATGGTCTGTAAAACAAACAAGTCAATTATATAATACGAGAAAGCTTCAATTTTTGGCCAGTGCTGATGGTCCAGAGTCCGAAATGAAACGGCACAAAAAGGCCTCTATCTGTTTTGTGTTTAGTTCAATGTGCAGCTAATCTGAAAAGACTAAATATATAAAGAAAGCAAATGATAATAACTCCAAAGTTTACAGTAAAACAGTGATTACATCAACGTCTATGGTGCCGGTGGACTGAAGGAAACTTAATTTTAAAGTCTGCTCCCCACTTCTATCGTATGTGTGTCTGAAGTGTTTTTAATGGATTATTTACAGATATTTTGCATTTAATGTTAAATTTTATAAGTAACAGACATAACTGTAATGACTGACCTTAGTATACTAAAGCATAACAGAGAAATACAATAATTAAACTGAAAAATATATTCTTAAGAATAACTGAGAATATTAAGAAAGCTGTCTATATACTTTAAAAAAAAAAAATCAAACATTCGAAAAAAATATTATAAACAGAAAGAGACATTTACTATGCAACAGTACAGGATGTGTAGAAGTGGGCACATTTTATTATAATGTAATATTTTATTTAGAAACTTTTAGGGTGCATTTTAACTTTATCTAGCTATAGATCTATAGATTATCTAAACAACAAAATTTCAATATGGATTGAAAAATTTAAAACCAAATACAGGCCAATCAACTCCAAAAAAATCATACACTGCCCTTTAAAAAAATATATTTCCGATGTAATAAAAATTGACCAGAAAAACTAAATTCCCAGAACAAATCAACTGTGATGCTATGTATGTGGGCAGATGGAGAATGTTTCTGTGTGGAACATATACGGTAAGATGGCTGATGTCCATCACAAAGAGCTGTATTCCAAAGTCACGTAGCAGAAATGCAGATGAATAATGAATACAGGTAAAAAGCTCCTCCAGATCGCTCTTAAAACTCTCCGTTCCAATAGACCGTCAAACTTAAGAGCGAGTTAACTTGGCAAACATTTCAACTCTCTGAGATACTGGGCATGGGTGGAGTTTCTTCTAATTCAGCCGATTATCAGAGAACATGATATCTTCTAAGTGAACTGCACTGTGTGTGTAGTCCGACATATATTACTAACTGTACCTTGCTGTCTTTCATTCCGGCGAGATGTTGAATAGCTCCAGAGATGCCCACTGCAATGTACAGCTCCTGTAGAGTAAAACAACAATGATTTATTGAACGTTATTTATTGAAAAACAATTTTCGAAAATCGCCACCACAGTGCAAAGGTGTTTTGTAATTGCCAGGGTGTTGCTAAGGTGATCCGTGTGGTTTCTAGGGTGTTGCTAGGATAGTGGATCTAGCGGTATCTAAGATGTTATGGGTTGCTTAGAGGCCCGAGTCAAAAGCATGAATCCAAACGTTGAAACGTTTCAAAACGTTGAAACGTTTCAAAACGTTGAAACGGCAACTAATGTTTTATTTATGGGTATTTTAACAAATGCAAGTACAATAACAACAACAGTGATGTTTACATTTTCTCATTATTATGCTTTGATTCTTAAGTTGAAAAATATCCAAATCCGTATTTCTGTCATACTGAAATTAAATGCATACGAAAACATTTTACAATTATTTTTAAAATGACATGATTATTCAATGAACTAAATTAAATGACAAAATTAACCTAGTTCAGCTGAATCAGAGTAAATGAGCTAAAACCAACGAGCGTGTCAGCGATGGCCTCCAAAGCTCAACATCCTTCTGATTACTCATAAGAGGAGCACTCGGTCGAAGAGTCAGAGAGCAGACCCTCCCCTCCACCTCCACTCGTCTCCCGTGGGAGAGGTACATCAGTGGCTCTCAGCTTAATGCACTGCTCCATGAATATTTCAGTGCAGTTTAATGTGGCTGGCGTGCTCTCCCGGGGGCCGCCGCTTCAATTTGTGAACACACGGGCGAGCGGGTGGTCGGCCGGGGCTCTAAAAGCAGGCGGCGTTTCAGATGGGCAGAAGTGTGGAAGACCCACAAATATCTCCATCACTTTGGGAGTTCACTTTTGTGATCTTCCTCTATCTAAAAGCATTTTCTGATAACTATAAAGTATGCTGTTAATGGGTATTAGCCCTAAAAGTCAGGTGGCAGGTTTGTTTGCCTTACGAAGACAGACAGGTGAAGTGTCAAGTAAAACAATCAATATTTTACTTTAGGAGATACAGGAATTACATTTTTACAATGCATTACAAGTTTTGTGTGTAAAATAATATCTAAAATGTCTGTCTTTAAAGTTTCAAAAAGACCTTTAAAATTACTGCATAAAATCTAAGAATCCGACCTACAATATTACTTGCTGTACTCTGTTTCACAACAGCAGGTAACTGTTTTTTAAACGTTGTATTTACGTTGCCCAGTGAAATTTTCAGTGAAAGGATAGGGGACATACCGAGTGGTTCCTTCCACTTTAAAAAAAGAAACTAATAGCATTTAGTTTTTCCTTACATCCAAAAACCTAATGAAAACCTGAAGAGAGGTATGATGTCATATGTCATCATAATCATTGATCTATATGACGGAAAGGAAAATGGTAAGTTTTGTATGCTAATATCTTCCAAGTATGAATTTTGTCAATGTTTTAGAGCACCATATCATACAGATATCCCCAAATCTAACATTATTAACAAATTACAAATGACTTCAGGAACTTTCCTCGAATTTGCATCTTACAACTGATTAAAATAAAAATCAGAAATAAAACTTTTGAACAGTCAACATTTAGTCACCAAAACATCACCCTAAGGGCCAAAAAACCTTACGATGAACCACAATATGCAAAGCCAATCGACCCAAAACAACACATCCATCTTAAACGGAGTTCATTGTATTGGACTCTTTACTGGTACAATCCATTCGGGACTTGTTCAGGGTGAATACTAATGCACAGTGGTCAGCCTGCGCTTGACAAGCTTGTCAAAACATTTGGAGAATTGGGTTCGGGACTGAATTGGCCAGTCTGAGCTCAGGGCGGACCCGAACGGCTCCACTAATGGCTCTGGTAAATCATTTAGAAGCCGGAATGTGCCATTAACTACATTACAACGCCTCAAAGCTCTGCTAATGTGTAGATAATGACAGTTGGGAGGCCTCACTCAAAGAGGATAATGGAAAATTAACCTTTTAAAGGGCAACAAGGATCCATTTTTCTGAATACAAAGTGAAAAAAACAACTAGACATCGTTGTCCCTAAAGTCAATCATTTATACAATATGTCTGAAAAGCTGGTGAGTTTATCAACATGTTGAACTTTGGGAGAATATTTCCATTTCAGAAGGCAATTAGTGAACATTATGGGTTGAGAAAAGAGTGAATTTTCCAGCGGCAGTACTTACAGGAGCCACAATCTTTCCCGTCTGTCCGACCTGCATGTCGTTGGGGACGTATCCAGCGTCGACTGCAGCTCTGGAGGCGCCAACTGTGAGCAAAATTGTGTTAGTTAGCTTGGAAACAAACTTTATATCAGAATCAACATTAACAAAACGTGACAAAAAAAAAAGTGTGATGTCACATCGTACCGGCTGCGTTCAGTTTGTCAGCGAGGTCATACAGCAGTTTAAAGTTCTCTCCGTTCTTCAAGCCACGCCCTGTTGTGACGGCGAGACAGCATATGGGCAGAAAACATGAAATTACTGACAAGGTTATGACTCCAGCTGGATCAATACCGTCTCAGTTTACTATTGATTTTCTGGAGAAAAAAAAGGATAGATATTTCTAGGGAAAACCTGACATCATGTCCTGCATGTCAAACAAACGACAAACATCAAAGGGTTGATGTAGTCCCCATGGAAAGCGTTTTATATTTATAGAAATTTATTGATTAGCAATTTTTCAGCAAAAACAAATATTAGTAGTAAACCGTATATGTACAGCTTTATTATATTATTCAACTATATTATTTATAGTTATGTGTGTCAGTTAAATGATCTTTTTAATTTTATTCTGTGAAAACATTTCTCCCAAATTCCAAATAGCAATTTTGTTTTTATTTGTGGAAAATGAAAACTGAACAACTGGTCAAAATAACAAAAAAGATACTTTCAGACCTTAAATACTGCAAAGAAAACAATTTGTATACATTATATTCATATTGAATATTTGATGTAATAAAGTTCTTTCTGTTCACTAAACGTTCACTAACAGTTTTAAAACAAACAATTTATTCCAAACTCTAAAAGAAACGATGCCGTCATATCCAACGAATTCTGCATTACCAGTTCTCTAGTGTTTTATGGCCCATTTTATGTATGTATTACTGGAAATCTGTATTGACCAATCAGCAGAAGACTCAGAACAATCCATTTTAAAACATGAATTTGGATATATTTTTTACCTCCAGACACGACCACTTTAGCACTGGTGAGTTCTGGTCGGTCACTCTTGGTCAGAGTTTGTTCCAGCCACTCAGAGATTCCAGCAGGTGCGGTCGGGGCGACTGCAAAGCCAAAACCACCTCATGAGAAGACGTTTAAATAAACAGGTTGAGTCGTTCCGGAATACCCTTTTACAATCCCGCCAATGCTTAAACAAACTAGCCCATCAAAACCTTGCGACTGATAAAGTCAGTGTGACCTTAAAGCAAAACATGAATGAAAAACATCACATTTAAATTCATCGAAAAGTACATTACCTTCTTCTGTAGAGGCGTTTCCGTCCTGTTCGGCGGCAGCCTCGAAGGACGTCCCTCTGACGGTGAACACTTTAATGCTTTCATTGCATTTGACCGTGCTGAGGGCATTTCCTGTCGCCGAAAAAATGATAAAGAAATCTCAGCTAACCTGGACTCCTGAATATCAAAAGCTAGTTGGAGACTGGCTGTTTCATTTTGGGTCATGAAGCAACGATCCAACGGCCACCAAGAACACCCTAAACTTACAATTAATATATCAGCAACTACACAGCAACACACTTAATAACTGCATAATAATGACCTGACAACCAGTCATAGTATAATAATGGAGTTTTGCATGGACAAACATTTAAAAAAATCCAGTTGCGTTTTGCAGTTCCTGTTAATTTCTTTAAATGAAAATCTGTTCCATGGATTCTGACCACTAAACATTTTTCATAATCACATAAGTGATCGCAAATGGCAAAGCCCCACTTTTCATTTCATGTTTTGCATGAATAAATCCTTAATCTGATTTACAAAGAAAGTCCCATAAATATGATTTTTTAAACAAATGCTCTTCGCTTGCCAAAGATTAAGTGGCCACAGCAATTAGGAAGTATTTACGGCAGCGGACTTTTATGGACGACAAATGGTGAATTTGAAAATGGAGGCATTTGAAAAATAATACATGCAAAGCGAGGGACTCCAGGGTTCTGATTTTTAAATGAAAATATATGACATGCTTCTAGTCACTGAGAGACTGTGTGTGTCTGTGTGCGAGCAGCCAACCAGCAGCCAGACTCCTAAATCAGAAACCCAATCAGCCGAGACGTTAAACAATGACAATCGGGAAGCTTATTTTAAAGCAGGCAAGTTCATGCTATATCAAGCATGATAAAGGTTAAATATTGTTATTTACCAGCATAAATGGTTCTCACGAAGGTGTCTGGAGATTTGATCTCTATGATATCTGAAATGGGAGCAACGTCCAACTTGGCTGCCACTCTTGGAAGAAGATTCTGCAAATATAGACGCACACATAAGAAAGTATTTGTAGATAAGCTTGGACCACTGAAACGACCTTATCTGCAAGTCATCAAGTTTGATTTGTTGGAAAAAAGCAACATTTTTGCAGACATTGACCAAAGAACAGTTTCACATCTAAGAACTTTGATCATCCCGAGTCTCAGACGGAATAAATATCGGCGAGTCTGAAAGATCTCTAAGTTATGTCTAGAGGTGAAAAATATTGCATAGTGGTAATTCAAGTGTTTTATATAGTGACATAATGAAACCAAATCCACCACTTAAGAATCCATCAAATAAAATAGGTTTAGCCAGTGAGGAAATTGAGACTAATACATCTCTTTGGTCTGGGGTTAGGCTACATAAGATACTGTTTAATGTATTACAATTCAATTTAAATACCATTAGATCTGCAGCCTGACAGTTTGGCTGCGCAATGACAAATAACCGTGCGTATAATAGAGCCGCACTTATTGCGGACGGACTTCTCCCACAATTCCAAAAGTACGAAGCCTGATAGGGGTTCAGCGGTACCAGAGTTTCTAATCCATTTCCCATTTGTGCTTTTGTCTTTGTGCAATAATCAAATAACTTTGGGACGAGAGCAACTATGAAATCCTGCATTAAGCATGGATTAGCTACACTTATCACTGATGCAATGAGATGGAAAATAGTTATAAATTATATAAAGAAATATTAAGGCAAAGATTTATTTCAATTTTGTATGATCTAAGAAAAACTGTCAACAAAAAAGAGATAAAAGCAAAAAGTTGGTCAGCCTTGCAGGGATCTGATAAAGATTGTCAGCAAAAACGTTTGTAGGCAAATAACAAAAACAAGATCAAGGCAAAAATGTACATACATTTTGTGTGATCTATAAAAAGTCTGCAAGCAAATAAAAATGTTGTATTGAATACACAAAAAACATTTACATTTGTCAGCAAAGTCTGCACACAAACCAGCATCATTTCATTTTGGACATAAAACACAATGCTAGGTAAAAAAACAGCACTTAAACCACATGAACCCTCGTGTTTTTATCACAGTGTGTAAAAGATACAAGACAGATCAATACACTAAAAAACTTTGACATGTTGCATTTTCAGCAGGATTTGCAGGGTTTGGATTTACCTTTCCGAAAGCAGAAGCTCCTGCACAAATGTGTGTAAAATTAAACTGCTTTTGGGTCGCCAAGATAAGAGGTGTGAGCTCCTCTGTGAAAGAAAGCATACATTCTTATTTGAATTAACTTATTTGTTTACCAGATACTAAAGTAACTTGAGGAAATCTTAAAGTAATAGTTCACCCAAAAATTGGACCGCATTGACTTTCCATAGTAGGAATAAAAATTACTATGGTCAAGCCAATGGGATCCATTTTTGGGTGAACTATTACATTAAGATTTACTTTAGACTATTTCTTTAAGCGTATAATAGACCAAACATTAGTTCCAAGTTGAAAGCATTACCTGGCAATAACCCTTTGTATGCTTCATGTTGTGCCACCAAAACTTTCTTCACTCCTTGAACTTTGGTCAGCTGCTCTGCAACCTGTAACCAAAAACCCATAATCAGACTTCTGCGATCAGTTTTTCTGCTACAAATAAATCAATGGACATTCAAAGATCACACCTTTGCACAGTTGGTTCCAGCCACCAGACAAGACACTTCACTGCCCAGTCTTTTGGCAGCAGTGATGGCGTTCAGGGTGATGGGGGTCAGTGTGTCATTGTTGTGTTCGGCAACAACCAATGTGCTCTGAAACCTCTGAATCAGACGAGACTGGAAAAGAGAAAATGTGTTTGGTAAACTACCAAAAGTGATGCAGTGTGTTATAAATAGCAATCAGACCCTTTAACCTAAATCAGTTGAAGCCAGACACTGTGCTGTAACCTTTAGAGGTCATTAAACATCAGATATAAAACAGCTACAGACAGTTTTTAGGAATTAATCTCATAACAAATTAACATGAAAAAGGTCAATGTAATCCTTTAAAATAAAGGTCCATCTTAAAGGACAGCGAAATTTGGTTTCATAATAGACTGTTTACATATTGCATAACCTTGACAGACAAACAGCCAGTTTCATTATTATGGTCTATAGACATTAGTTAACAAAAAGCTAACATTTAAAAACTTAACATAAGTATATCTGCTTAGATTTAAACCATAAATGGAAAACCTAGGGTAACACTTCTTAAACTTCATTTAGCTATCTAGCTAACATGATGCATGAAAGATTATGATAAATATATGACAACAATGTCATCAAACACCTGACAACAGGATATAACAATCATCCTATGGAAAATACTACAATAAATCACGCTTAAATTTTGAAACAGCAGTTCGTAACATATTGCATAACTAAATGTACTGAACTAAATGAGTCGGTTAGCCGGCATGCTAAGTTAGTTAACCAAGCGCACGTTTGCCACAAAATGACACTGAATGATTAGCAGCATTTATTTAACATGTGTAACATATTGTTACGACGGAACAATCTTACCAACTGTCTGAGATTCGTCTTGTTTATTGCTTTGAGCATGTTTACAGCAGCACACTGCAAGCAGCCACACTGTCACTCCTGTAGCACACGGAGATAAGACTGTGAAGTTCTCGCGAGATTTCGGGTGTTATTAAGAAACACGCCCCTCTTATGTATAATGATTTTTGCAACGTCAAAGATGTGTTATTTCTTTGTGGTTTTATAGATTTGATACTCTATATGATATGTTAGTTAAATAAGAAAGTGAAATAGCAATAAAAAATTATTTAAGCATCGTTTGGTCAAAATGGGCGGAGACGGAGATTTTTTATTATTATTACGATATATATATAGACATTAGTGAGGGGGTGGGCTTTGACTACTTCGATCCATGTGTGATCAGTTCAAGAGAGGAGTTTGCCATTAGACTTCGACTATGAATTTACCAGGGCCGGTAACGGAGATATAAATGTCTCAGGATTTTATTTGTGACTTTGGATTCGAGGCAGTGTTATAATTAAACAGGAAAACAGCTGTATCAAAATCTTTTTTATTTAATTGTTTAATGTAGCATTTTTGGTGTGAATCTTTTTTTCGTACGATCTTTTCTGCCGTCTTTTATTGGCGTTTAATAACGTTTCCTGTCATTCTCTTTGTATATTTTATTTTCGAAGAAATTGTATTAATTAGCTTGATTGACGTTTTATTTTCTCTCATGTATACTGACGTGATTTAATAGAAACTAAATGGTATGATTTTAAAACACAATATATTATGTTTTTATGTTTAATGTTTAAAAGTGTAATGATTCATTTTGTTTTTTAAAAAGAGAAAAATAAAAGAGATTTGGTAAAATGTGTATGAAACTTAGTTTAGAATGGCTTTGGCATGACTTAACTTTGAATGACTTAACTTTATTCAATATTGAGTAGGTACAACACCAAAATAAAATGCTAAACGCTATGATACAAGTGTCTTTAAAAAAAAATTAAAAAGTAAAAAAAGAATTTGCTGGCAAATTTCATTATCAACATTCATACAGTTGCATGTTCCACAAATTAAAATATGTATGTGGGTAGTTCACAAATGTCTAAGTCTTATTGTGTGACATACAAAAAATA
Source organism: Beaufortia kweichowensis (assembly GCA_019155185.1). Lineage (NCBI taxonomy): Eukaryota > Metazoa > Chordata > Actinopteri > Cypriniformes > Gastromyzontidae > Beaufortia > Beaufortia kweichowensis. The sequence goes on along the minus strand of CM032816.1, from coordinate 4,741,795 downwards.
TGAAAACAAGAAAACACTAACAATTAAGATCAATCGTTCTCCTTCTATTTTCTGCAGCAATGAAGATAAATCTCTCATCCTAATTGTATATTAAAAGATTATTTCTACATTTTTGCTGTCACTCAAGAGGACACAGTCACATATTTATTTGTCAACTACCCATGTAATATATGAAATAATATAAATATCTGCCTGATACAGAACCTTGCAATCTCCTAGATGGTCTTTTTTACTCCCTCATGAAGTCAACACGGTTTCCATAGTAAATTAAATATATTTCTTTGTGGGTTAGGGGTCAATGTCAAAGGTGAGGTTCGACACGCGGTCACTTCTGTGAGAGTAAGTGGATGTGTACAACATTTGTTTTTCTGAATGGAGTAAAGAAACGAAATGAATTATGATCGCATCTTAAAATATGTTTAATTCGCATCACACTGAAGATACGCGTTTATCAATTATTAAGTACAACCACATGGTGGACAAAATAAAATATGTCCAGATGAAATATATTCAGATGAAATAATGTGTTTAATGCGAAGAAAGAAACAACAAGCTGCAGTTTAGTCTCGTGCTAGCAACATAAATAATAATTTACTTAGTGTATTATTAACTTATAATACATTTTAGCATGAAAAGGTCAAATATGGGAATGATTTAATATGTTAAACTAAATGTCACGTATACCGAAATAAAAAAACACAAACAAACAAAACAACGTAAATAAAGGAAACATTTTTAAAACAGACTTCATGTCGAAATGCTTTTGAGCAATCCGTTACTCTTTTTGTCTAATAAACTGTAATTTACTAACGTGTGTATTTGTTAAATTTGCTATATGCATAAAGATGTTGATTTATTATAAGACTGTAAAACTTTGGAGCGGGAAAGAATGTAAATAATTTGAAACTGTGTTGCATATAAATCACCATAAATTATGTGTGAATGTATGTGGGCTTGTAATGTTGTTTCTATGGCCAGTAGAGGGCTCTCCAGAACATATGGACTGGACATCATGTTTTCAAAGACTAAATAAAAAGAAATAATTAAATCGAATATATTTATTCATTACTTTAAGGAAGAGAGAAATTGTAGATTTATTTGAAAATAGTTTGTATGTTTTATTTAAAGCTCTGGTACAGATTATTAGTCTATTTTCCATTAAACTTCACATAGACGTTAAATTGCAGTGGGTCGATTGTTTTGCCACAGTGAAGTATTGTTATTAAACATAATTAATTCAAAATTAGTTAAATTTAATCTAATTGCATATGCCTAACTGTTGCTTTATGCTGTTAAAGGGCAATTACACGTTTCACAGTTACGTCGAAAGAAACAAACGCGCGTGTTTGCTCATCAATTACTCGGAATCCTGTATTCAAAATATTCCCGGCCGTGATGGGACCTGGTATTCTGGGCCGCGTGGTCCAGGTTTGCATGTGACGTCAGGCCCCCGTGACGTCAGCGCCCGTGTCTGTGTGTTGCTCTTCCCACAGTCTCCTCGGCCAGAAGTTATTAGTCAGCTCGGGACGAAGCAGTTTCCCCATTCCATTTCCTCCTCTATAGCCGTCTGCCTTAACCCTCCTGTATGGTGGATATTCTACCCCATCCTTCTTTCTTGGGTGATATGGGGGATCATTCAAAAAGTAAGTGCTGGGTGTTTATTTTACGTCATTTTTACGTTTTTGTCTTTTGTAAATAACTTTGAATATTTGGTCATGCTCAATTAGTTTTGATTTCAAACCGCTACGAGTATTTTTTTTATTTTACTGCAACCCTCTACTACGCTAAAATCAAACACAACAAATTTCACGTAATAGCTAACTTTTTTCGAATCCAAAAAGCATTTTGCAGTCAGTTTTTGGTGCAGTCTTAAACCCACCCGATGTCATGTACCCATATAATGCAAATGCAATAGGAAAAGCAAGGACATTTTCTGGTCTGGAGGCATGTCAGACGAGGGTGCGTGAAACACGAGCTCATATGTATATAAGCTTGTATTTATTTACACTATGGCGGTGTTTTGGGGGATTAAATGGGGATGCAGTCGGTGGACGCTAATCCCTGCTTTCCATATCCAGAGAAGTCTGGAATCGCCATGTGTGTAGGCTGTGGGAGTCAGATCCACGATCAGTACATACTGCGAGTGTCCCCGGACCTGGAGTGGCATGCAGCCTGCCTGAAGTGCGCAGAATGCAGTCAGTACCTGGATGAGACGTGCACTTGCTTCGTCAGAGATGGCAAGACTTATTGCAAGAGAGATTACGTACGGTAGGAGTCTGTCTATATTTGTGATTTCACAGCTTTGGAATTTCGTTGAGGCCCTCTTTTGCACAGATTTCTTTGCACAAACCGATTTAGAGATATGGGAAATCTCTGTGTTAATCTGGGATGGGAAAATAAAGAACGTTTTCCTTTTAGTATGGACTAAAAGTTTCAGGCCTCTTTGGTAAACAATCTTGGTTGCAGAGGAAAAAATGTGTCAAAAGCATTTCATGACTTTGCGTGTTTATAGTCTTGTTTGATATTTTCTTGTCATATTTGGTGTTTGGTTTGGGCTTGTCTTATATGTATTTTTTAATGCCGGTGTGCATTTAGTTTTATTTATAAATGTGGCTTGTAAAGAAATATAATACTTTTGCTAACTCGTTATATATAATCTGTATATATACAACAGCGTACTTGATGCATTCAATCATAATGGCATAAACACCGGCATAATAAACATTATGATCAATCTTGTAAATAATTAAAATCCACCTTTACAATAGATTTTAATGCCTATTCAAAGTTATACCTGTAAAATGCATTAAAACACATAATATCCGATTTCACGTTACAATGTATTTTTCTCTTTGAAAGAATAACCATGTGTATACAATTATATATGAGAATGTGTTGTTTTTTTACTTTATGTGTACCTGTAAAATGTGTTAAACATATTAAGCTAGTGTTTGTATACTATTGTGCTTATGATCCATGTCTTTTATTCGTGTTAAATGGAACTGAGGTGAGCGGGACATTTTTGCAAATGACTGGAAACCGATAATAAAAATACGCAAATGTTTCTTCTGATACTTGCAGGCTATTCGGGATCAAATGCGCCAAATGTAACATAGGTTTTTGCAGCAGTGACCTGGTAATGAGGGCTCGGGATAACGTCTATCACATGGAGTGTTTTAGATGCTCGGTGTGCAGCAGACATCTGTTGCCGGGAGATGAGTTCTCTCTGCGGGATGACGAGCTGCTGTGCCGGGCGGATCACGGGCTGCTGATGGAGCGCGCCTCAGCCGGGAGCCCCATCAGTCCCGGAAACATTCACTCCAACAGGCCCCTGCACATTCCAGGTAATAAAAGTAAAACATAATCTACTATTAAAATATTTATAATAATTACAAAAATACCATAGCAGTGGTAAAAGTATATATTGTTATGCTAATTATTTTGACTAGACAGACGCAGAATTATCGCACGTTATTATTAATTCGTAGCTGCTAATTCCAACTAATAATAAAATTGCGCCCAGGCTACAAATTCTGCCTTTTTCATTTCATATGATTCATACTTTGTTAAAGTGTGTAAAATTATGTCATAGCTAATAAGTCTCTGAAAGCCTGTTAACTGAGAAGCTTGCGTTTTAGGCCTGTAGGGCAATTTGAAGATATTTGTTTTCGTGTAAAATTACTGATGGTGGACTGGCTGAGATTGAGGATATTGATGATTGAATTAACATGGCCTGAAATTAATTTGAAACCGTTTATGCCTATTGGCATAATGGTTGAAAATGATGATTGCGTTTTCGCAGCGTATAACTGTGGAAAAACGATTTTTAGTTTATTATCTTTTTACTGAATAAAGATTTTTAACGCATATCTAGATGTAAGTATATATGTATGTAAATATATATATATATATATTGAATGTAGGCTATAAATGCACAGTTGTTTAAAAGTAAAGAACATCCCTTACTAAGTATGGGAAGTTTACATGTTAACAAATACAGAAAGAAGAAACAATTATCTTTGTTAGTGCAAAGAAACATTTAAATAAATTAATAGGCTACTTTAATGAAAATGTTACTTTAAGCTAAAAATGCGATTAAAATAGGTCATTTCACTTAAACAGCAAATTTCGTCAAATGCTTTGAAATACATAGTAGTTTGTTTAAACAACACTGCACAATCTCCAAACGTCCCGTTCGATTATTTGTCATTTTTTACCATCGTATTACTCTGTTTTACAGGCACTCATTGCCTGTTATACTTTAATATTCTCTGTCGATCCTTCAATATTTTGCACACACAGCAAAGTTGAGAACACGTTGAGTATTAAGTCAATGCCCTAAAGAGGTGTTTTGACTGACGTGCACTTGGCGTCAAACCGACGCGTGCGCGCGCAATTGAACCTTCAACAAAGCGTGCTCTTCTGCAATGTGTCTAAATAATAAAATGACCGTAAAGTGATTTATATGATTTGCTTCACAGAACCAGTGCCAGTTCGACAGCCACCTCATCGGAACCACGTCCATAAGCAGTCTGAGAAGACCACGCGTGTCCGGACAGTATTAAACGAGAAGCAGCTTCACACTCTGCGGACTTGTTATAACGCGAACCCGCGACCGGACGCGTTAATGAAAGAGCAGCTCGTGGAAATGACCGGCCTGAGCCCACGTGTCATACGAGTGTGGTTTCAAAACAAGCGCTGCAAAGACAAGAAGAGGTCCATTCTTATGAAACAACTACAGCAACAACAACACAACGATAAAACGGTACGAATCTTTACACTACCATTCTCATGTGTCAAATAAACGACAAATACGTGCGTGTAAAAAATATCTATGTGTCTGTCTATCGCTGCATGTTTAATGATTTCTAGCATCTATCTATTAGCAGTTATGATCACACACGTGTGTTATTAGCGTGTTCTGCTGCTTAATTGAAATGTGATATGTGTCGCTAAGGGTTTTCCTCTACCTCTCGCAGAATCTTCAAGGTCTCACGGGAACGCCTCTGGTGGCAGGCAGCCCGATTAGACATGACACCACAGTCCAGGGAAATCCTGTCGAGGTTCAAACCTATCAGCCTCCCTGGAAAGCCTTAAGCGAGTTTGCCTTACAGAGTGACCTGGACCAGCCCGCTTTCCAACAGCTGGTGAGGACTACCATCCGAACAGCCTAACAACTATCGGTGCACCTTAACAAATAATATCTTAATTCAATTAATGGCTAAGTTTAAAAGTTGTTTTAAAAAAATGTAGTGATATTATTTTCGATTTTTGCTTCTGATATTTTGAGGCTTTTAATAGCCTGTCTGTGAAATCCAGACTTAAGTCTCATAATCAAATTATGAAAAAATGAGCACCAAAGTAGTCATAGGCATAAAAATGACGAAAATAGGTCATGTGTTTATGGCTGTAAATGATGAATTATATAATATTTTTCATTCATAATATTGAAATTAATGATTTTAAACATTAAAATCTATTATTTTTGACAATATACGTTTTTATTATTTTTCACAAAACCATATCAGAAATCTTCCTGAACGTATTTCCGTCTCTTACTCAGACAATATTGAAGGTTATATTTTCACAGAATGGACTTAAAAATATGGATGATCTTTTTCGCAAGAAGCTAGAATTTTCTAAGTTTCGAGGCATATGTTTCGGTTTAATATTGATGGATTATTAAGATCTCACATGTTTGAGGCATGTGTTTCGGACCACGAACATGACTATTTCGTTATCTACACATGATCTATTATTTACAAATCTACATGTTAGAGTAAAGTTGTGTAAGCTCATGTAAATGTCAAACGTGCAAATCGTATGTAAAACTTTGCCGTTTCGGATAATAGATGTATATTAATGCCAACATGCTGACAGCCTACTGATTCTTAACTCTCTCCCTCCACAGGTTTCATTTTCCGAATCGGGTTCGCTGGGTAACTCTTCGGGTAGTGATGTGACCTCTTTGTCATCGCAGTTACCCGACACCCCCAACAGCATGGTGCCCAGTCCCGTGGAGACGTGAGAGCCTACCGGAGACTTCTGCCCCAGCATGCCCTCACCCGCCCTGCATGAAAACCCATCACCTCACCGCCTCGAACGGAAAATAGGGATTAACCGAGATGGATTTAAACAGTTTGCCAAACGGAGGAACCTGTCCAAGCGACTCTGGGCTTTCCAGACTTGCTACAAAACTGTTTTCAAAGCATTCGGACCGTATACCGAGGATGTCAAACGGAATATGAACACATTATTTTGGTTTTGATTATGGACCACTGTCAGCCTAACGAAAACAAGAGTCTTAACAGTGTTTACCCAAGACCACCAATGTGTAGCTTTATCAACAAGTGGTGTGTTTTCCTTATAAAACCAGACAAAAGGCCACTTCTTGTCTTAACGCGCATGATCTTCGAAGATGTATAGAAACTGAGTTGTAAAATATTTTATCTTAACGAATGGAGGACAGATTGTATAAACTTCTCGATTATGAAAAGTAAGTTATTGTTATTTATTGTCAGGACAACCGTCCGTACCAAAAACTGAGAAATAAACGACCTTTAATGATGTTTATGTCTGAGAAAACCTGCATGCAAAGATAACTGTGTTACCTTTACATATCTTTTTATATTATAACAAGATTTCAGTCAAAACATTTAAGTTTCAATATAGGCCTGAAAATTATTGTCCAATGATCTGGCAAAGACAACAGGAGCAACGTGAACAGAATTAAATAGTGAATGACATTTCAGTGTCTGATATCTGAATTTATTCCGAAAGAGAAACTGGAAATTTTATGTTGCCTAAAATATCCAATTTCACAAAATTTCCCTGTTTATTGATACTTGACTGTTTGAATAATCTTTTGCTGAAATTATTATTTTATTTGCATAATTATGCGTACATACACACAAACAAGTTAAAACAGTTTTGTTTAAAGTCGATTTAATGATTGTTTAATAATGTTAACCATTCCACTATAGTATAACTTCTTAAACAGAAATTATTTCTGTTTCTTGAGGTTGAAGGTTTTTGATTTATGCGTTTGTATATAATTGAATCTTTCAAAATAATCGAATCGATTATTAGTCACCTATAACGGTTATTGTCACAAATCAAGTATTTTCTCTAAAGCCAATCACTACCATAAAGACGCATTTAATTTGTTTAATCCACATCTCTTATCTCTGTTATGCCCAACCTCTAATACTCACAGTCTTGGCTTTGAGCCATCATTCTATAACGTGATTCACAGATCTCGTCACATTCAGTCCTTTACACAGGCTGCAAATTCCACTCCTGTATCAATGAATGCACATCTATCTTGCCGACCGGATACTGAATGAGTCATTGAAGCCCCAGCAGGCTCGTGTAGTGATCAATCTCGTGTTGCTCGTAAAGCTGTGAGTCTAGACGGAGGACAGGGATCGGCGGCCTCTTATCGGCCCTCGGCATCACCTGCAAATGAAGCACAACAAACCTGAAGCCACCTCTCTGTTAACGGGACCCCCTTTCGGCAAACGCACCCTTGCGTGTCCGGGGGTTTATTTTCATTCCGGGTCAGCAGATAGCCGCTGGACACCTGAAGATCAGACTAATATCACTGTGGGCCATTTTGCCATGATAATCCCTAAAGTTTGTCGCAGATAAAGCATCTCTCGTAAGGATAATCGCTATGTTTGCAAGACAGAACTGTAATAAAATCCCCAACTTTTTATCCTCCACAGTTGTATGCCCTATTTAGATTTTCTTTCAACTTCGGTCTTTGCTATTGTCTTTTTTAATACAAGCGTATTAATTGAGAAAAAATCTCATATATTGAACTGCACTGTTTGAATATTCATCTAATATATAACAGTGAATCTTATTTGCTTATAGATTTTTGCGCAAATACAACATTGCAAAAGGCATATTTTAGCAATAAAAAAAACAAGATGTACGTTTTTATAATGTCAAAATGACTCTGAACTCTGAACCGTAATTTTATTTGTGTAAAGCCTAAAACATACACTCCTAAAATTAAAAAGCCATTTATTTTTCACCTACAAAAAACATTTTGTGCAACAGAAAGGTTTGGTGGATGTTAACGTTTTTTGGGGAACCACACAGCCCGACAAAGTACATTTTTTATGTTTTTAGGAGTGTATTTTTTTCACTGCTTTGCAAGAGCTGCTGCTTTCCCTTGAAAATGCAAATGTATTTGCATTTATTAGCAAATAAATCACATTTATTCCACACAATGTAATTTTAAGAGTATCTAAATCGTCTTATAAAATGCACACATCCGAAAACATCCAAGATGATCCTTATTCAAATATAAATCAGGGTTAATTTTAAATTGTTTTTAATGATGAAGTAGTAGATTGCGGTTGATTCTGACAAAAAAAACACATTAAAATCAGTGACATTAGCAAATTTAAAATGATAAAATACATTTCCAAGTTCCTCTGAACGCCAACTCTCTGCCTAAATAAATGCGTATGAATAGTTGCTTTAGGGAGAAATAACGATTCAGATGTCATGACCAAAGGTCAAGAGTTACATCTTGGTTCAAATTCCGTCCCTAATTTAATAATTTAGGACTAATTAAATAAACGCACACTTAAGCCAAGTTCATGTTTGTACAAAACAAATCTTTAAATTCTTTACAAATTACAGCTCTCTCTTTGTCCGTCAATTTATTTATTTAAGTCAAAGTGCACAGCTAATCTTTAGTTTATCAATAGAAAAACGACCAACAACATATTTAATGCTCAACGAATATGACTGTGTAGTATTCAGTTTCATTTGTTCTTTAAAGGTTTGTGTAATTTTAACAACTATCACTACATATTATATATGGCTACTCAAACGAATACATTCATATATTCCGCAGTGTTTTTATTGCATAACGGTAAGAGCCAAAAGAAAAAGGCAAACACATCCACATCTATATTTTGCGTTTATTTTAGGACGTTTATTAACGTAAGATATATAATTTTTATTGAGCGTTTGATAAACGCAGTGCAGTTATAAATAAAGATTTAGATGAATTGGCAAACATATGTAACCTATAGTGCAGAATATTTACATATTTTAATACATTGATATATAAATATTTACTAACATATGAACTAAAATTTGGTAATAAACCCCGAAACAAAGAAATATTTAATGTCTATAAACTATCAGAAATCTTTATTATCTAAACTTTGGCACAACCTTACATTTAAATGACAAACAATATAATATTTGAATAGCCAAATCTTAAAATGGTTTGTTGAGAATGACATAAAATATTTTAAATCTGACACTTCCATTGTTATTTCGTGGGACTGTTTATTTAACTGTGCAAACTGCACATCTGTGTCTTTAAAGCTAGACTAAATTTTAACACCACAAAGACTTATCCAAGTCATCTTTACAAACCCGAATATCCTTTGAAACATCAGTCCAAATGAAACGTGAAAATAAGAGAAACATTTCAGTAAATCTAAAACAAGTTCAGCAAACAAATTCTGCTTCTAAAAAAGAACATTCATAATTCATAAAATGACAGGAAAGTTTTTCTGTCATGCGATCTCACATCAGTCTGCCAAAACCATGAGAACGTCAAGATCTCATATGGTTGTAGAACAGCAAATAATGGTATTGCTCTATAAAAACAGGCAGCAAATCACTGCTGAGCCTATTCAAGTTGTCACATATACACCCACTTTATTTTCAAAGTCCACTGGATCTCACATTAAATGCAACATATTTATATTATAGGGCTGGATCTAAAAGCAAGAGTTCAAAATTCGCAGTAGCCAAACCAAAGACCTTAATTTCTTCCCCATCCATGCCGTATCTTAACACATCCACATTTCAAATCTGATGCAGAAGTGATGGCTGTTTGAGAATAGAGGTGGGTTTGACACGCACGGCTCCAGCTTGTGTTGACACATTGGTACACCGAGTCACACAGGTACAGTGACAGAGAAAAAGAAAGTACAGATTAAGCTAGAGAGAGAGAGAGAGAGAGAGAGAGAGAGAGAGAGAGAAGAGAGAAACAGCAGGCTGATTGTGGTGCCCAACAGCCGGTGAGGACCTGAGTCTGGACAGAAGGCCACAAATCATTTACAACATAGTTTCTCAGTGAATTTATTAACAAGCTTCACATTTAATATTCTTCTTGTTGCTTTTCAAAAAAATCATCATCAAACATCTCAAAGACCATAACTAATGTGTCCCCAACATCAGGTTTGAGCAATCGATAAGCAACCGAGAGGACGTCAGTTGTAAACATCACTTCAAGTTTACTGGAAAAATGGGTTTCACTGGGAAACGACTCAAAACAAACAACACAGAAATAACATCAGAATGTGCATTATTAAATATTTTATTCAAGTTGTCAAGAGACATACACAGTTTTCTTAAATTAAACTCCTTTTAAGTGCTTCAACGCTCAAAGCAAAACAAGTCTGTTACAGTGTGCTGAATGTATTCTTAAGGTGTATAAATTACAGTATAAAAAAACAAAATCAATGACACAACCAAAGAAACAACAAAGAACGATACATGTCAGCTACAGGAAATGCATTTCGAACAATTGTGAACGACTGACGGATGAGGCAACTCGTCATCCTCCGTAAATTAAATGAGAGCTTATGTTTATTCTACTTCGCTTTTATTTACAAAACAATACAATAGCGACTCAAATCTCAACAATCAACACGCCCACAAAACGATTTTGAGACATCTGTTTTTCTGCGCAAGGCATAAAAACATAGCTTTCTTACAAGTAAGATCTTGTAAATTCAACAATTTGTAAACATCTATTGCTCATGAATATTTGTGTCAGTTATTTCAGTGTGCAGCATTTTTCTCTAGGCATCAACCAGCCGCAAATCAGACTTCCGAATTGATTTTAGTCCGATTAAAGGTTACTGGTTAGTCTGATTACTGTGATTAACTAATAAAGACACGGTCTGACAATCTTGTGCTATAAATCCCTTCCAGCACACTTTGTATTGCAGTACACAGGGTTTATTACCAATGTGCTCTCTCTCTCTTTCACTCCTCCTGCTTCTTGAGGAAGAACTGTAGAGCCGCGTCCCATTGGTCTCTGGGGAATCGGTTGGAGAGCTCGCAGTAGTCCAGCGCAGCCCAGCCCTTGTCTGATGGAGAAACACAGAGCTTTGAAACTGACACAGAAAAAAAAAATTAAGAGGCGTTGCCTGAATCAATGCCAGCGAGAAGTCTGCTTTTGTAAGCACTAAAACCATTTAACATTTTACTCAAACTAATAGAAGTTGAATGCATAAGAACAAAACATCATAATATTGCGGAATCAATACGACAGTCGGAACAACAAATGCATTTAATGCAACGACTCGCTGCATTCACCGTACAGAAGCATTTTCTACTGTGTGATGTGTATATTTAAGTTCATTCTCCATGTTTGTTTAGCTCCAAAGTTGCAGAAAGTTTATCGATAACAGTGGTCAGGTAAGGATCCATCATCACAAGAATTGTGTCACATTGTCTCTAGACAGGGTCAAACGTGGCAAATAGTGTGGTTATGATCTCACCTGGAAGTGAAGACCTGCTATCCGATTGGATGTCGCTGTTGGCGCAGTCCTGCAATAGACAAAACCAAATCAAACAGGAAAAATTCGATACACGCCCCGAACGGCTAGTTGAAAGAAGAGAAAGGGTGTTGTTTTGAAAAATTAGTTTCGACGATAAAAGTAAATGTAGTAGAAGTAAAGCCAATGGCACAAGATTGACCTGTTTTTAAACCAACGGTGACAGGATGGATGTTTAAAAGCAATCATTATTCACAGTTCTGCTTGCTTCTGTTAGTCGAGTGGAGAATTTCACTTCATCTTTATCATTACTATGGCAAGTAAAATTAAATAATCTAATCCCACCTGTCTATAGACTAGTAAACACTTATTAGGAAGCCCCACCCCCTTTATTCCCTTCATTTTTATTAAAAAAAAAATCAACCAAAGATATGAGCCGATAATCTGTTCAAACATTTTCTTCTTTTAGTTTAAAGAGAAAGCATGTTGTTTTAAGAAAATATGTACAGCTCAGCCGCATCCTCTGAGGTGCTAACAGAATGAAAATACAAACGAGTCAAATCAAAAGCAGATCATTTGTAAATGTAGTTCATTTTTTTTATATGTCAACGATATGTGACCACATGTGTAAAAGCCAGTCTGAAGTCTCAAAATCTGTTTATCAGATTAGGAGCATCAAAATAGTCATAGTCAAAAAAATTGATGATGTTATGATAGATGTTGAGATACAGTACTCAAATCTTAATATATAATACTGAAATGAATAATTGTATCAACACTATGTTATTATTATTTTGCACAAAAATACTCAAAGATGGCTTCCTAAACATAAATTTCAAACTTTGTCATGGTCTTACGTGCCATATTTTCACAGAATGTTCTTTACATTATGTAAAATGACTTTAGCTAGGTCACATGTTTAGCCATGTTTTTTTTTTTTTTAAGAAATTGTGACAACTTGGAACGAATGAAGTTTCTGACAGTGTCAAACAAATGATGCCGAGGTGCAGGATGCCATTTGTCTCTCTATTGTTTGAACAAGATGACAATTCCCTGTCCCTGCTGGGGTAAAAGCTAATCTTTCCTTAAGTAACGGCAGCAGTGGTGTTGTGTGGGAAGCCCCGTCAGTACGAAGATGAAGAGAGAGGGTGTTTACAAGAGGCTCAAGTAGTGGCAGGTAAATCCACTCGTACAGACAGAGGAAACCATCCATCTCTGAGATGGAAGCGGCTTCATTTGGGGCGTGGGGGGGGTCAGTTTAGAAAAAAACAAAAGAGGAGATTGATACAAAGGAAGTGATATCACAAGACTTTGTAATTTTAGGGTATTGACTGATGCAACCAGAAGCGCAACAATAATGACCAAATATGTGCTATTGGTTTAAAATTAATCGCGATTAATCGTATTCAGAATAAAAGTTTGCAATTTATATACACACATGTGTATGTGTTTTTGTGTTGATAAATACAAAATTTATAAGCACAGTACATAGACATTATGTCTGATATTATGTAAACACAAACTTTTATTTTGGATGCGATTAATCGCAATTAATCATTTGACAGCCCTATAATGGAACTCACTATTATTACAGTAATCATAATAAATTGTAAAACAAACACAAAGATGTAAGTGATGGTGTGAATGTCATGTGATATACCTGTATAAAGGTGGCAAGCAACACGCAGCTCATTTCCTGCTGCAGGATGACCTTGTTCTGCAGGTTATTGTAGCAGGCGCAGATGAGCGACGGGAAGAGTACTTTGATGAGTCGCGGGTGGCTGAAATACTGAAACGGCAGCTGACAGAGTTTCTGAAGCACGCTGGGCTGCCGTCCAGACTGCACGATCACCTGGAACACACACATGCAAGCGGTGAGGCCAAAGCCACAGGCGGCTGTAAATCAAGCCACCCCTCGGTGCCTGTCCCACACGTAAATCTGCCACTAAAACAACACACAAACAGCCATTAAGAGGAGAAATAGAGGGCACTGCCTCCCGGCGTACAATTACACTCCATAAAACGCAGACAGGGATGCCTCATCCACTTCTGCACGCAGGTTCAGATACGCCCCGGTTGGTCGTTCGACGAAATGACAGGAAGCTGACAAATGTCCATCGCTGATAAATGTTCTTGTGCAATCGCAACCTCAGAGGAATAAGTGTTTGCGGGTCAGATTTTGGAGTTGAACTTTGCGTGAAACACACAAACGGGGCTTGTCCCACTTTAATAAATGAAGCAATACCCGTAATGGTGTTCATAGTGGAGTGACGGCTCTCTCCTGGTTTCCATTTATCAATCGCAAACGCAAAGCTTGGGATGGGAAAAAAGCAAACGACAAGCTTCCGATTAGAAAAAGTTTGGGTCTGGGAAGGCCCTCGGCTCCTGGGAAGAGAAGCGGGGAGTCAGGAGGTCAGCACAATAAATCCTGACAAGAGGGATTTGGGGGAAATAAAGAGGAGGGGGGTATTAAACAGTCCTTGTTACAGGTACACACATCCGTCCGTTTGCTGCTCGACCCCAAATGCAAACCATAAGGGGGGGCGGGGCGACATAAATTACCAGGATTTACAAGATTTTAAAAATACTCTTAACAATACTTTCCAGAGCATGCTCTTGCTTTAATAATACCCTTCAGGGGTTTAAGAGCACGATAAACAAAGTGATAACTCACCTCTTTTATCATTTAACAAGAGAAGCTCCTTAAAACGCCGTCCTACAGCAGCGTTCAAAGGCTTCAGTCTCATGTCACTCTGCATTAGAAACTGTTTAAAGATGCCTCACAGAAACAACTCAAACAAGCCACCGTGGAGCCCTTTAATGGCACTCAGGGCCGGGTGTAGACTCGCATCGGCCAGGCCATATTGACTAAAACATGCTTACCGGCAAGTTGGTGTATTAATGTTGTTCATTGCTGGAATGTGCAGGAGAACGGATTTCCTCCGCGATAGCATCATCAAATGAAGAAACGGTTTAATAAGATCTGGTTGTTTTCAGCGTGTGAGCTGTGTAGTGTCAGGAGAGAGGGTGAGATGAAGGAGGGTCTGTGTAAGCCAAGCTGTAGAGAGTACAGAATCAATCTCTTACAACACGAGGGAGTGAGAGAGATAATGCTGATTTGCTTATCGTTCATGAGATGATTAAAAATGACAATGCTGCAGGCTTATCGGATTACCTTATTAGCCTTTGGTACCTGGGTATTGAAATGCTTGGGATGCTCAATCTTACAGCGAGTACGCATCACAGTCCAAGAGGTTGTGTGAATGTAATGAATGACATTCACAACTCATTTTACTGGAATGTGTATAAATATACGAATGTGTAATGATGATTACAATACTACAAAAAACTGACAAATGCAAATGTTTTTGTTGTTTTGCATCATAATAAGCGGATTTTTTGTGAATTGTTTATATGCAAATGGTGCAAATTTCTCAACAGTACATTGTTTGTGAAAGTGTAAATTGACCTTTGAATAGTTTAACAAACAATTTATACTAATTTGTTTACAAACTGTTTCATGTGCAGTACAGAAAATTGATGAATTTGTGCAAATTGTTTGTAAAACCATTTAACTTTCATAAACAATTTACACTAATTTGTTTACATATTGCGAAAATGTTGTGTACAGCACATTGTTTGTAAAACCATTGGAAGGTCAATTTACACTTTCATAAACAATGTGGTGTACACAGAAATTTACACAATTTATGAATTTGTTTATATTGTTTGTGAAGCTGTTTTACTTTCCTAAACAATTTACACTCATTTGTTTACAAATTATGAAAATTTTGCGTACATTGTTTCTCAATCTATAAATTTACTTTATTTTTGTTTTTATAAACAATATACACATATTTGTTTGCAAATAGTGTATACTTTGTGTACATAATATTTGAATTTGTAAATTGTTTTTACAAACAACTGCCACAAATCCTTAGCATTTTGTGTAAATGTTGTGTACATTGTTTATGAAAGTGTAAACTGACACTATGAATGGTTTTACTAACAATTTAAAATTTTTCGTGTACAGTACATTGTTTATGATCATATAGGAATGGTTTTACAAACCTTTTAAACTAATTATTTTGCAAATTGTGTAAATTGTGTGTACATTATTTATGAATGTGTAATTTACCATGAAATAGTTTTCATGAACAATTTATACAAATGAATTTGCAAATTGTGTAAATTTTGTAAACATGATTTGTGATTGTGAAACACATTAATTTTGTGTTTCATGTGCTTGTATTTCATGAATGAGGTGTTTTGTGTGTGTGTTTCGGGGTTGCGCTTTGTGCTCACAAATCATGCAGCAATCTCATAATCCTTCAGCATGGTGT
This sequence comes from Beaufortia kweichowensis, assembly GCA_019155185.1. Classification (NCBI taxonomy): domain Eukaryota; kingdom Metazoa; phylum Chordata; class Actinopteri; order Cypriniformes; family Gastromyzontidae; genus Beaufortia; species Beaufortia kweichowensis. The sequence goes on along the minus strand of CM032816.1, from coordinate 4,725,903 downwards.
GCTTCATCTTCACACGCCTAAACAACACGTCCCTCTTCAAGTGTACACGGGGGGGTAAACGTACAGCTCCGGGGGAGCAGAGGTTACCTCCGGCCCTAACCCCGGCAGTAAACTCACCCGCCTCCCCCTGGCCGGGAGTAATGGCCCTGCTCCTCACCGGCCCCAAACTTGGATTAGGAGCTGGGCCAAGTCCTCCAGTACCAGTGTCTGCAGAGGTATCCATTCAGTCATTGACATCATAAAAGCAACGGCAGGCGTTTGAACTTGCGATTCTGACCCGCCCTCCCCTGCTTAAACACAGATGGCCATAAAGTAAGGAAGAGACGGGCCGAGCGTCTAGTGTTGTCTCAAGAAGAGAGGCACTGGTGTTTTCAAACAGAGCCATTCTTTTAACGGGCGGCCCGTTACATAACTCCCGGCCTGTCAACTCAAAACAAAGGGAGCGTAAAGTTAACGCAGCGAAACGCAAACATGCACGCTCAGAGCGGCTCAAGGTGAGGAGGAAGGAGACCTGTGAGCCGGGGTTTGTTCTTTGATGAAAAGTGGATAAGAAGGTGGAAGAGAGATGAATGTTGACAGTAAAATTGATGGACGCTGGGACACGTGGAGCCACGGCGAGTCTTTGTAAAAACAGATAAAAACAGAGTAAATATGGTTGTTGCAAAGATGTATCAGACATCAGGACTGAATGCAAATACTACAACATTTTCATTTATACTGTAATTTGACATTTGACAAGCAGACTTGTCAGTATTGTTTTTACACTGCCGTTCTACACAGAAAATGAAATGATTTCTGGGTTTCTACATCAAACGTTTTCTCTCATGGCACTGGCAAGTTACTGAAATTAAAAACGGCTATGTAAAACCCGATTGTCATGAAATTTAATTTATGTGGAGAGAAGGAGCAAATTTACATCCGATCTACTGTATAAAAAATGCAAACCAAACTCCAAGATGGTGCCAAATATATATCAGGGATAATGTTGTGATGACAATCGATAACAAGTTAACTTGTTAACTGTCACCGTTCCACACTTAGGTTACTCACTTGAATATTTCATAGTCGAATTCTAATCATGACAAACTATATATTGATGAAAAGGTCGAAGACTCAAGAATAAATATTTGACAAATTTTCATACCAATAAACATAAACTAAAAAAAAGTAATAAATTGTTATTAATAATATTATTTTTAAAAATTTCTAAAAGTAAAAAAAAACGATTAAAAAGATTTACAAAATTAAAATATCTAAAATAAGTAGTAGTTCATTTTCCTTTTTTATGTGTATGGTCAATATGTGCAGTGACAGTTATCAGGTTAATCATTTGTAATATAATCTCACATTTGTTATTAATTATATATATATTTCTATCTAATTTATTTGTAAGTAAACCATTTTCAAGGTCAAGTTGACTCGCAGTACCTGGATGAGCCTGTGATACTTGTTTTAAGCGGATATTTTTGGGGAAAAACATGTTTTAAAATGTTGTGACTGGCCAATCAGAATCGAGTATTCCAGAGCGTTGTGTAGTAAAACTTCTTAGATCGACTAGACGGTGCATGTAGAACAGGCATCCACATACACAGATATCTTTTTTTCAAATAAGAGAGTCATTTGTTCTATTATAACATATACTGCATCAATAAAAGCTAAATATTGTGTTAAAAAATGAAAACTACATTTTCAACATATATTCTGCTAAATCAAGCACACTACATGCATTAATATGTGTTGTGATACAGGTCTAAGTGCTGTTTTTCTATATAAACTAGAGGTTATGACCTTATGTCCCACGGTACCGAGACACCTCAGCAGCACCAGGCCCAAGAGAAGGAGAAACAACCACAAATCTCTTGCACCGCCCTAAAGATGAAGCAAACCAAAATGATGAGAGAATGTTGGCTCCTCTGATAAGACATGACAACACTGCCTACATATACAAATGCAAAGAGAGCACTCACAAGAGGAAGTTATGGCTGAAAAACCTTATCTGAACAACGCCTACCGCCCCCTCTTAACCGTCCACCCAGACGACCTGACGGCGACTGGTACACGGGCGTAAACATAAAATCAAAAGACAAAAAAAAACTGTTGGTCCCTAAAAAAACCCCAGAAAGACCGTTTCTTCTCACACTATAAAACGGTTCGGCTCACCAGCGCATTGGCAACGGATCACTGAATTATTACTGTTTGCCGAATAAATCAAGTGTCATCTTCGATCGCGCGAAAGATAATCTTAACTTTTTGAGGAGCCAATCCGACCTGGATCGTGCTCAAGCGCGGCATTAGACGCAAATGGAGCTTTAAACTCTGAAAGATTTATGGCCAAACAAACAAAACCAGAAGAAGGAGAAATCTGACAATGCAAAAGTATCTTCAACTTGAGTTCACCTTTCAGAGAGGGCGTAAATCTGCCTCGCTGCCGTCACTCACAGACGCCGTTTTGAAAGATGGGAATCAAAAGGTTTGGGTGAATTCCCCAAACGTCGGCTTGAGGTGGTCTGGTTCAGGCAAGCTAATCGAAGAGGGTTGGGTTATCACTGAGGTAATGGACTGTTGAAGGAACATTTCAACGACAGTTAACGTGGGATTAGAAAGCTGGGAACAGCACTAGGCTTTGAGGGCACGGGAGATAGCCTTGCACTTGTAGAGATGTATACGTACATGAGAAGAAGTGATAGGTGTAGAGAGATAAAATGAATGAGTGTGGTGGATTAACTCAATCTGGATCTTCTAGTGGTAAAGGGACTGCAAGAAAAAAGGGGCTAAAAGGGTTGTTAGTTTTTAAGTTGATATCTTAAAAGCATTTGCTGAAGTGACAAGTGTATATAGATAATAACAGCTCCTCTAAACTACGTTCCTCGCTAAAATACATGGACCTGGACGTGGATATTTAAATCTATTGCTATTTGCTTTACTACATTATCCACTACATGTAGTGTTCACACAAACAATATTCATTTTCACCCTAATGCCATTTTAAACCTGTATGACTTTTCAGAACACAAAAGAAGATTTGATGTTGGTAATCAAACAACATTGGACCCCATTGACTTCCATTGTATGGACACAAAACCATTTCTCAAAATATCTTCTTTTGTGTTCCACAGAAGAAAAAGTCATGTACAAGTTTTGAATTACACGAGGGAGAATAAATAATGTTAAGATTTTTATTTTTAGGTGAACTATCCCTTTAAAGGCTATTTGAATGTTGGTTAATATTAACCAACAGCGTGCACAGCCTAAACAAATTCAACCATTAAAGAAAAGTTGTTCCTGATGAAGTTATTAACTATTACAAAGACGAACCTTAACATAGAAATAATGTGAACTGACAAACTGGGCACAATGGGACCACAACTATACATTAAGAAAGTTAATGGAGTCAAATGCAATTACATTTTGACTTCTAAATGAATTTCTTGCTGCTTTAAGTCATCATTCAAAAGGCTTTATGCCCCTTTTGAGCACAAACAAACTTCACATCATCTACAGCTGTGCATATCTCACATTCTCAATGGTTTTTCAGGTGAAGGGTCTGAATAATATCCATGTGGACACAACAAATCTCCAGCAGTATATTTTGCTACCTATATGAGCTGCATTATTTCTCAGACACACACATGTAAACATAAGCTGGCGTGCTGACAGTGAATCAGAGTGCATTATGGGACAGACCAGGGTCAGCTGTCGTCTTTGTCTTCTGCCAGTGCTTACATTAGTCTGAAAGAGTCAAATATACCCACTCCGGTCTTCATTTATCCTGTACCAGCACTGCAGGGATATATACCAGGACTCATGCAACTGGTGAATATGTGACCGGAGTGGGAACTGCTGTTTGTGTCATTTCATTCAGTTCAATAATGTCAAAAACTCTGTATGTGATGATATACAGGCAGAGGGTTAGAACAACAAGGAGAAAATTACTCTGTATGGATGGCTTCCTAAAAATGTAAAAGCAAAAAATACAAAAACATTATATTATATTATATATATATATATATATATATATATATATGCATTAAGCTACTAATTAATAAAAATATTAAAAACTACTCAAAATGGCTCCCTTAAATGTAAAAAATGAAAAACAATAAAATAAAATAAGAAAAATATATAAACATATTTATATATTATATTTATCATATAATAAATTATATTTATCTATTAACGTTAAAAAAAATATTAAAAACTACTCAAAATGGCTCCCTAAAATGTAAAAAATGAAAAACAATAAAATAAAATAATAAAAAATAGAATACAAAAATAGAATCATTGTAAAAATATAATAACTTATATTAATTAGAATATTAATAATATAAAAAACACAACATGGCTCCCTAAAAAATGATTAAATTAAAATGAATATAAATGAAAAATGTAAACAAAAAACTATAGTAAAAAAGAAAATAAAAGAAAAAATGCACTTTTTTCACGTTTTTACTAGTTTGGAGAGATTCCCTCTTGCTTCCTAATCTCATCTCATTAGATCATGAATCTAATGAATCTATAGAATTTAAAATTAAAATATATACAAAAAATAAAAATTATATTTATTAATGTTAATTATGAAAAACTATTCATAAATTATAAAAACTATAAAATATATATATATAAAAATTATAAAAACTATAAGAAACTTACAAAATTAATAATACTGAACAACATATTCTTAAACATATGCGGGTAATTATGTTTGTACTCTTGGGTAAACTGTATGTTCACAAAAGTGGCCAAAGGTATGAGCTCAATGTTTGCTTGAGCTCACCTCTCATTGAGTAACAAGCGGCCAAAGACAAATACAGTAAGATGATGCCATGAAGGAGTCACAACTCACAATTCATCACGTTCAGCGATGACTGAACACATTTGCTACTTGCATCAAATAAATTGATCACTCACTTTAAAATTTAAATGACTTTTCTACAAACATTTTAGCCAAGTCTTCTCTGAAATGAGTAGCTTCACTCCGTTTTCCAACTCTTTTTAGGACACCTGGCAACAACGATGTGTTTTTATGACGTGCAGCTAAACGGCAGCTTGCATCCTGGAGGGAAGTGGCAAGTTTAAAGACTCTCTGACCCGGCGTTTTTCAAATTAGCAAAGTGGGCTGGGAAGATATGAATATTCACGAGGCGTTATTCCCAGTTTGCTCGTGGTTTAAGTTCTCCCGGTTGAGCACAAAGCCCAATCATCTGTCACGCCTCCTCTAATTCAATCATCAACCCTCATTCAATTATCCAATATAATATGCAAATCAACCCAACAATGGCCAACAAATGCTAATTACCTACATCAAAATAATTAAATTGGATGGCTGTGGTGCAGGAGGACCAAACCGTCATAAAAACAGAGGCCGTTTCTTTAATTAAGAGCAAAAATGTTTTAAATTAGAAGCCCATAAATTGCAAGGACACTGACCTCTCCCTTCCCATCCCCCAGGGAGACATTAGGTTTCGCTTGAAACGTGAATAACTAAAACCCGACCAAGTGTGGCGTAGTCACACCTGCCAAACAGTCGGCGGGTTCCAGGTAAACGGAGCATGCAACGAGTATCAGAGAATTCCACTTCTTCATGCCAGGCTGATCTGTGATCTGTGCCGTCAGACCCCCTTCCCCCTCCACACGGGGTGAACAAAGAGCAAACCCAACTGCCAGGCGGAGGATAACAATGACTGTTCCTGAGACGGCACAGAAGAGAGCCAACAGAGGTGGCAAAGTCTCTGCATTATTCAACAGCTTCCTTTTGTTGCTATTGTGTCGGTTGTTTGTAAGGAGAAAAGTACACCTGCTCTTGATCTAATGATGACCAAACTGTATACTCACCTCTGTGATGGAGAGCATAGTATCCTTTTGCATCTCTAAATAACACATTTTGAAATGAAGTATAACGTTATCAATTCATGTGAACAGCTCCTTTAGAGAATGACGTCATCTAGGAAATATTTGGCATCTGAATTCAGTACAAATGCTGTGAAAAATGTGTTATTCTATATGCATTATATTCACGATGGCCGATTACATATTCATGAGGCACGCATTGACATGCCTGTATATTATGTAACAGTAATAAAGACGGTAACGGCACCTGATTGTCTGGATGGTTGACGGTGAAGTAGCCGACACAGATGATGAGCTCATGGAGAAGTTCTTCAGAGCTCTGCTGAGAGCAGAACCACAGTAAAGAGCTCACGATGTGTCTGAAAGCCAAAGAGAGACCCTCCGCTCCTAAAACACACTAAAGACAAAATCATAAAGGCATATTAAGATCATAAGCAGCACATAAGTGAAGTGTTCAATATGAATGTTAAAATTGCTTGCGTATTGTTTAACATAAATAAAATAATTCAACTGATGTGAGGCCACGTGTGGCTTCAATAAGATATGCATTTTAATCATGTTTTAAAGCTTCAATCTGTAACATTTTTCTTTATATCACCTGTATCTCTGTTTGAACCATAATATTGCATGTTACTTTACATATCTTTACTTAAGATGGCAAACGGCATCAAACTGCTCGATGTGTAATAATTATTATAAGCTTATCGATGCGAATCAGGGTAAAAAAAGGAGACTTTTCAACACCATTTTTAATGTAACTGCTCAAATGTTATATGTTCATTTTTAATAAAAAACAGATTGCAGCTTTAAAGGTGTATATGCTTGAAATACTGCAATTCTGAGTAGAAAAAAATATATATATTTAAAAAATATATATTTAACGCTTTAACTCCTCCTACTTGACCACTGTGACATCATAAACAACTTTACTGTATCCAGCCTTTTAAACTAACCAAAATCTCCAAACTATTTGACTAACTACACCATATGAGACAAACACAATCTTATATAGCAGGCTTTGTCTTTTTTCCTGGGCCCACGGCACAAAAGAAGGTGAAACCTGTGGAGCGCTCGTGAAGGTCAAACCAGCTCTGGAATCAGTAGTTCGACTGCAGGACCCCCCAATTCACTTAACGAACGAGATGCTATCTGCTGGTCTACAGACAGTATTTATTAAACATGTCAACATGACTGAGCGCCTTGGGGTCAGCACTGAAACTACTGACATTTTCTGCTGGGAGGGAGAGTGTTCGGGATGGAGAGTCTAAACAACCACAAACAACAATACCTGACCATCTGAGCAGAGGTGATGGGAGCGAGACTACTCAGACACACAGTACAAATTTAAATCATCTGTGTTAGTGTATAATCACAGTATTTAATCTAAAATAAAACATGTTTTAATTTCTTTTATTTGATAGTTCTGAAAGCCTAAACGAGCATAAACAACACACACAATTTACATCTTTAAGCTGTGTTTAAATAGTAGCTCGTGGCTACACTCGCACATCCAGTTTGGTCACGGCTTAACCTGCATGACACCACCTCAGCATGGAATCTTGTCTACATCAACAATCATTAATAAATGCTGAAACATTTTCCAGAAGCACTGTTTGTACCATCTATGTTGTGCTAATCTAGACCAATGTGAGCAATTACGGTGAATAAAATTATTTAAAGGTACAGTGCACCAAAGAGGAAATTTTTCATTGAATGTCATATACTTCAATAAAAACATATAGCTATTGTATTCAGACCTTTTATGTAGTAGACAAGTTAAACTGACAACTTAACAGTACTTCTTCACTCTTTTTAAAACTTAAAAGCTCCAGTCCCCATCCACTGCCACTGCATAAAAAAATAACCAGAACATTCTTAAAAATAGTTTAAAGAAAAGTCTTAGATCAACATGAGGGTGGGTAAACCATGACAGAATATTCGGTTTTGGCTGAACTATCTTCTTAAAATGCTCAACATACTGACTCGCAGCTGTTTTGAATAGTGGAGTTGGAGGGAGAAACCAAAAAGGAAAAAGCGAGGGTGAGTGTATCTACATGAACACACTGAAGTAATTCACAGGGTTTTCACCCTCCCCGTTCACACCTAGGTGTTTACATGATGATTTAGCTTTCTGATACCGTTCTTTACTCTTTATCATGTTGGCTGAACTACAACTGGGGCCTGCTAACCATTCACATTACTCAACTGAAGCTTTCAACGTGGCCAGCCTGAGGTCAGAGGTCGGGTGTGTTTACATCCAGCGGGTCAACTTTGTTCTGTGCAGAAACCCTGATATCCTACTAGTGGGTCCGAGGGCATCTGGAGGAAATGCTAGTTTGACCATTAGCTTTGAGGATTACGGCATACAAGATCATTGGCTATTAGGGCAACCATTACTGTGGGTCAGAAAGCAAAATGGCTGTCCGAATGACCCTCAAGCTAAAGGGCAGCGGTCTAGCCAATGCTCTGACCTCTCGTTCTTACGATAAAACAAGCCATACAGCATTACTTCAAGCCGACAGGGTGACTTCAGACTTCTGAAGTGACTACTTTAACAGGACAAGCAGCATACCACAACAGAGATGGTCAATGATGTCACGCGCAAACATCTTTCTGCAAAGCTTGAGAATCAAGAGACAGGATATCACAGACTGTAAACAGGACCAAAGCAATAAGGTCACCCTTCACATGCGGCACAACTTCACAGACGGCTGCAGTACTTTTCAAAAGAAAAACAGTTTTCTGCACTCTGCAAACTACTTAAGAATTTTTATTTTTGTTGCACTCATTCAAGCTATAGAAACTAGAACATCAAGTATACCCAGAAACAGTTTAGCTTGGGAGTCAAACAGGTGCGGGACTGTTTTCCCATGCCCTGCGCCAAATCTTCAAATGATTACAATGAAGATGTATTTGGTTGTGCGGTTAGAGGGGTTGGATCGTGGTATACATACTAGCCTAGGGAAAGAGACAACATTATGCCCCAGGCCATGGCAAGCGTCTTGTATGAAAGGCTTCTAACATCAGAAATCAATACCTGAAATGCTGAGAGGTCCAACAGGGCAAAGGTGTTGAGGAAGCGCAGCCCCTGGAGGGCCACCTGGATGACGGAGGGGCTGTAAGGTCCCTGGGGACCCACTGGGCCAGTTGAGAGGGGCTCAGGGGGGGCACTGTGCAGCAGGATGCAGTATAGCATGTGGTTGACGCCCACCAGATCAGTGCTTTGCAGGAGGGCCGTCAACCCCGTGGGGTCCTGACGTTTGTTGTCAAAGACGCTTTGAGAACTGTGAAGAAAAATATGTTTCACAATAAGAAGTATGGAAAACATTATCCAACAATAGACAAGTCAAACAGCAGTTTGTCACATTGTGGTCACTTTTCCATTCAGAAACATTGTTCTTTTGCATTTTAACCTGATAACTGTCACTGCACATATTGAGCATACAGATAAAAATCCCGACTACAATTTTTTTATTTTAGGTGTTTTAAAAAGGTCATCATTTTTTTAGTCTATGTTTATGTTATAAAAATGTATTAAATATTTATTCTTGCTTCTTTCCATCAATATATAGTAAGTGTTCCACCTGTGGAACAGTGCCGGTTAACAGGTTAATTTCAATTTGGTCTAAAAATGTTTTTAAAAAAATAACACAAATAAACAAAATTGCTTTTAAGTTTAAGTCGAGCTCATTCACTGATGGGATACAACAGTTTGTGCGGATATATACTCTAACTTACACAAACAAGACCATGTACACATAACATTAGACACAAGACCACTTTGTTCAACAGGTAAAAACCTCTCCGCTTTGATTGACACTCCAGGAATAGAAAAGCAAGTCAGGGTCAAAAATATTACTCTATTAACTCGGCCATAGATGTTCCTCATTGTATCAGCCAGTCAAATAAGGTTCCTCATGTTTATACAACTTTCAATCTGAATCACCGACCTTTCAAATAAATTCACAAATAAATGCACAGGGCTGCTTTGTAGCACACACGACAAGGGTGGTGAAAGGAGCCCGGGGTTGAATCCGAGGTGGTTGCTTTCTTTAGCCACACACACACCAAAGAACCAAGATGTAGTGGGTGTGGAACGGCAGCGTCTAGATTTACTAGGTAGACCAGAGCCCGTTCGTTGTGATATAAATAATAAAGGCAGGCCCGTCTGTAAAGCATGCCTATGGGGCAGACAGGCTTAACTGGTAACATTCAGCACTGCCTGAGCCAGGAATGACTGCGAGGGTGGCTGTGCTCAGATATATGAGAAAAGATAGGAGAGACTTTACACTTCTGAGCCCAAGAGACAAGAGTTCACAAAGAGAGAGAGTGTGTGAGAGAAGAAAATGGCAGAAAGGGAAATACACAGAATGAATGTACAGTGTGATGGTACAAAAAGACATATATATACAATAGTGGCCAAAAGTGATGTCCGGAAGGGAACATTTGTACAATATTCGCTTTTAAATACCCCTCAGGTGAGATTAAATCAAATATCTGATGTATGGTACAAAACAGACATAACACTACACTGTTTAAGGTACTGGACAAAATTATTTGTGAAAAAAGCAGACTACAGCATAACAGGGAATATGGGTTCTATTCAAATATACAAAAACTTGCACAGAAAAACAAAAATCTAATACGTTGACTAAATGAACCTGGAAAATCAATAAGCTTTGTGTGTGTGGAAATTTTTGCCAAACCTTAAAATTCTTCCCACTGCTGAGCTTTAGTTCACATTCCAAACACATCTATGCAACTATACAAAGTTTTTAAAAACATCTTTAATGATATACTTGAATAAAAAGCAAAGACATCAGGTTTTTTTTTTTTAAAGTTGAACATTACTTTTGGCCAGCACAAACAGTTGAATAGACAGTAGAATGAAAATATAGTGTGCTAGAATTTGATGAAAGTACAAACTGAATGTGCATTTTATATATGCAAAAGCAAAAAAAACAGAATGTACAGAATAAATGTACAGAATAAGAAAAATGGATATTATTTAAAGGACAGGTGTGCAGAATAACAGACAAAATAATAGACAAAATGTGAAAGGTATATAAAATGAATTAAATCAAGTAGAGACATATTTAGATCTATGGAGAAACAGACAGAATGTGATTAACAGATATATAAAATAAAATAATAGAATGTAGCTGAGAAATCTTTAAAATAATTTCTATAAAATGAGATCTACAGAGTGACATCAGCATAGAGTGACATCTATAGGGTAAGGATCTATAGGGTGGGATCTATAGAGTGAGAGCTATAGAGTGGGATATATAGAGTGGGATATATAGAGTGGGATCTATAGAGTGGGATCTATAGAGTGGGATCTATAGAGTGGGATATATGGAGTGGGATCTATAGGGTGAGATCTATAGAGTGAGATCTGCATATAGAATGGGATATATAGAGTGGGATACATAGACAGAATGGATAGAATGTGATGGACAAATTTTGTACATCCCTCTATATTCAATACATTAATTCTACATATGTGTAAAATGTGGTGGAGAAATCTACAAAACGAGATCTATATGTACAGAATTCATAGAGATGAACAGAACACAGAGGCAAAGTAAGGACAGTTTTGTGTGTCAAAGCTCTGACTAATCAAGTAAACCTTCAAGCCTCCAAGCAACTAAGCTGACCTTCCAAACATCCCATACTCCAATAACCATACTGGAACTTTCTGCACAGCAACAGGAGAGCCAGAGCACAGGGAAGCCCTGGAACTCAGACAACCATCTGTCAGCCAACAGCACTGGCTCCACAACTATGCAAACTCACCTTACTCTCTGGCCATCTTGTGTTCCAGCACATTTAATTAAGAGCCATCTTACCAGATTTACAGCGGCGTGTTTGTGTGTCTTAGTCAGGACAACACCCTGCAGATTAGCAGGATTGGTAACTTCATACCTCAGCTGTACATTCGAGGGGTCGAGCAACAGCAGCCCCTCAAGGCTGATCTGAGACGAGATCTACTCCTACCAACAACGGCAAGGGGCTGGATTTGAGATTTAAGGGCTGATCTCCAAACAGCACAAAAGGGGTAAAACCAACAGGGTGTCACATTGCAGGTAAAGATACATCTGAACCAAGTGCAACGGAGGGGAAACTGACTTCTGGGTAAGCCGAAGGGGGGAAACATCACTCTTTGTGAATGAGATCACCCAGAATTAGTATCTGGGTAAGGCCAGTGTACTCATCTGATCCCGGTCCTGCTCTTATCATCCCTCACCACAGTAAGACAATCCTTAAAACTGGTCTGAGTTCAGAGCAAAAGTGCAGCATCCGCCGACACTAGTGATCAACGTCTACGGAAGTGAACAAAGAGTTGGTTCTCACAGAGTGACTGTGCATGACGTACTTCACATCTCCTGACCCTGAAACAAGAGACAGCGGGGTTTGATGAAAGTGAAAGTCCTGACAGAGGCAATTCGAATCTACCCACTGACCCTAAATCAGTATTGTCTGATTAATCCATGACTACAGTTAAACTTGTGGAAATCCTGTTCGTGTCTGCTAAACTTAGAGAAGATCAGAAGATATTATTTGGAACTTTGATTTGCCGTGAAACAACTTCCTTTAGGGGAAAGGTTTAGATGTGGTCTGCTGCAATTTCCAAACTATTTCAAGTTTCACTTTTAATTCTCTTCCGTCACTTTGTCCTGTCCCATAACGCCAAAAACCCAATACGGCATTTTCAATAAACACGGTACATTTAAGTGTATCTTTTTTTAAATTAAGACCCATTCACACCAAGAACAGTAACTATAAAAATAACTATTAAGATAAAGTAAAAAAAAGCATTCTAAATTTAAGAATATATTAGCAATTATAGCACAACTTTCAATTAAATTAAATATTTTTTTCCAACTAAAGAATGATAAAACATTTAAAATCAGCTAAAAGCCATAGAATTATTGTTATAATTATCTTTATAGTCCTTGGTGTCAATGGGCCTTTACAGACACAAATGCCACTTTTTTAGTTCTTGTGTTGTTTCGGATAAACTGTTTTACAACACAAAATAAAAATAATATGAAAAGTAACTACTGAATCACTGAAACTCTTTTATCATAGATGTACAGAAAATGTTTAAATGTATTTATCTTATTGCTATAATATTAGATTTTGGTTATAGTTAGAAATCTTCCAGACTGGTAATTGGGTTGCAAATCCATATAATTCACAATACAAACAAATAGAAAACTAAACGGATTATAACAGCTAATTGTACCTCCTTTGCTTGACAATCAACATTTTTAGAAGCTTAAGCACCTTCTTTCACTATCTATTTGTTATTGTATGAAAAACAAAGCTATACTCTGTACCCTATTTTGGGAAATTGTGACACATTACCATTAAAAAGATTTTTTCTAAGCCCAATCTTAACATTTAGAAAATATAATCCACAGAAGACTCATTGTCATAGCACAAGCCCTCCATAATAAGCTCTGATTGGCTGCTGATGACTCGGGACGTCGGTATTCAACTCCATCACAAACAATAGTACTTGATGTCAAAAACACAATGCCCCCCACCGTGAGAACAAAACTCAGGGCGTGGCGACTGCCAGAGACCACATCCATTTGGAAAGGTCAAAGACTTCCTAAATATCTCCGTCGTGATTGGCTGAATGGCCGCTGAGCTGTGATTGGCCAGATCGTGGGATAAGTTGGGCTGTGCTGAGCAGGACTATTAAAGAGATGAACTATTGGCACTGGAGTTTCTCACAGATATTTAGTGATACAAGCCAAAGATGTTGAGAGAGACGCTAGTGTTGAACAGCTGGGTGATGTCACAGCATGCAACAGCTGGAACAGGACATAGCTGGCCACCGTACCGAGGCTTTCAAATAGGATTTCTCAGTCCATGTAAATGATATGTACATGTACAATGTATGTACAGATAAAAAGACATTCACAAGATGTTTTACGTTTAGGATTAAAACAGTAAAAAAAGCAGAATCGATGTTTTTGTAAATAATGTTACAGTCACAGTTATAGTACATTATTCTGATAACTACAAAAAATGTAATTTCATTCGATATCATGCATTGCACGCATGTTATAGCGTATCTAATAAAACCAGTAAACATGAACCACGCTGCATCGTGGTGATCAGTCTTGTCTACGCGTCAGGGTCAAAGGTCACGGGTGGGATATCACAAGCTGTGACTGTGTGGTTAGCCTCTGTCAGCAGTTGTGCATGCACAAACGCACTCCGCCACACACACGTGGGTGGGCCGTAGGCTTGAGTTTACAGTGAATAGAAACAGGGCTCCAGGGCCACGAGATGACTATCAGTAAAGGGTCTACAGGACCACAGCGTCAGACGCTGGGAATTTACATTTTACATTTAGCTGACGCTTTTATCCAAAGCGACTTACAAATATTAGGAGACAACAATAGTACTAAGAGGTGCTTTCCTAAGTTTACAATGTTTTGCAGTGCTCGATAGGTACCTGTAGAGGAAAGAAAAGAGTTGGAATGTCAGGTGTTCGTGGAAGAGGTGTGATTTTAGCTGTTTCTTAAAGGAGGTGAGGGATGTGGCAGAACGGATTGCGTTAGGGAGATTATTCCACAAGCAGGGGACAGAGAAGGAGAAAGAACGAGAGAGGGATTTAATGCCCTTCTGTGAGGGTACCACCAGTCGGCGTTCGTTCGCTGAGCGCAGGGTTCTGGATGGGTTGTAGGTGTGTAGAAGAGAGTTAAAGTATGAGGGTGCAGAGTTTGTGATGGTTTTAAATGTCAGTATTAATGATTTGAATTTAATGCGGGCAGCAACCGGTAGCCAATGGAGAGAGATGAAGAGAGGTGTGACGTGCTCTTTTGGGTTCCTGAGCTGGTGATTGATGGATCTGTAGACATCTCAACTAACATGGCCTTCACCTTTTCATTTAGATAGGAACGAGGGTGTCCGAGATGTCTAGAAGGAGTAGGATCATTACAAAATGTATTCTGGTGGCACCGTGGAGGCATTAGAAGGTAACAACCACAGTATTGAATGAGTAAAATAGTCATATTTCATACTATAAATGAACTTTAAAAAAATGGCAAGATGTTATCATGGTACAAAAAGTACCTTGGTATTACTGTGGTATTTGGGGAGAGATGACCGGAGAGAAGAAGGGACGAGACAATAATAGAGAGGATTTAGGAGTTAAAGGTCAGAAGATATCACTCACCGACCAGTCACAGCAAAACACAGCTTACACATCCCATGCAGGAACGCTGTGGCTTGTTCCAGAAAGGCCGCCATCTTGGGACTCTCGTCAATCGGACCTTGAATGGACAAGAAACAGCCGTACAACTTGTCGATCAAGCCCATGTTCACCACGTAGCTGTGAAAAACACAAACATATCCAACAGGTGAATAAATACATGCTGCCAAGCTAACAAGAAGACACATTAAACACAAGTTATATTCATTAAAAAACACAACTTCCAATTATTAAATGTGTATTTATTGGCATTTCTCTTGTTTCATGTGCTTTAAACTGTCACTGAAGTTGTTGCAATGCATTCTGGGATTCATGAAAGATACATGCAATACTGACTTGGAATAAACCCCTGTTAATGGAGTCCAGACATCACAAAAATATCAGTCTGTACACAAGTTATTTATTTAACAAAATGAAAAAATACATGCATTACGGATGTTACAAAAAAACACGTTTTTGAGAGGTAACTTGTAGGATTTCTGTGAATTAAAATGCACAAACCAGAAGCAATAATACCCAACAAATAAAATGACTCTTCAGAACATAAAATAGTTAATTTATTTTCATTTATGAGTAATATAGACTGTTATTCAGTGAACTATTCCTTTAAAATGTTGTCTAGGTAGGGAGCTCACTAGGTTTCAGAACAGACCTATTGTCACAAAGTCCTTTGCAATCCAAGAAGCTCTTGGCTTGAAACTCGAGCTCCCGTCAGAACCTTCGACTTCAGCCCATTACGTCCATATCTCTAATTTGTCTGGTCAAATGAAAGGTCTCGCGAGCGTGTCGGTCTCCACCCTCCTGGCTACAAATCAGGCCTAATTACAGTATTAGCGGACGGCTGCGTCTCCATGTGCCAGCACAGGTCTAGAAAAAAGAAAAGCCCCCCTTATCCTGTCCTCAGGTATCACAGGACTTCCCAGCAAATGAAACAATGACTTTTGGGCAGCAGGACTTTTCCAGGAATCTACACCTCGCATCTCTCCAAGTGTATCTTTCTTCCTCACACTCTCTTCCTCGTACCTGCTTGTCACGGGTGTCATTCAAATGCGGTCACGCTAAATACAGGTAATTACAATTCTCCCCTCCCTCTGTAGGCTAGCCTTGTTATGGCTTGTTAAGCACCGGACGAGAAGAGCCAAAATGATCCCTCACGTTCGGAAGATCCAGCCAGCTGCCTTGCAGATCTGTATGTGACTCATAGACAGCATAATGTATATCCTCCTACATGCAAAATACTTTAAAAAGTTTCTGTTTTTATTTTTATATCCGACAGACAATGAGAGAAATGTGACTGTTGTTGTTAAGCTCATGTAAGAGATACATGTTTGAATCTTATGTGGCATGCTTTTACCAACAACAAAATATTTTTTGCAAGCGTTTTAAAAAAATAAATAAACCAGTTGATTTTGCTATCCAAAAAGGCACAATTATATGGTTAGTTGTACTTTATTATGTGCATTAATATGTTTTTCACTACTGTCCATAATCCTGTCAGAACAGACCTGTGAGCAGTGGAAAAGCCCACTGTTTTAGATTTCACCCTTTATTTTTTCCATTCTCATATTTCTGTTTCCTTATGTCTTTCTCATTTTATTTTTGGTGATCCAGTCACTACGCGGCCCGTTCCAGCCCCGTCTGCAGGGTCACTCCACGGTCACCGCGCTGGGCTCGAGGACTGCTCGTGTCAAACAAATCATGGGAGGGAAGACCGAGGGATTGTGGGAAGCCTGGGATTTTCAGCAGGCTGGGCTGTCTGCCTTTCTTCAGAGAGCAGGACAAAGCCCAGCGCCGGCTCTCTCCTCCACACTGCCCTACTCTCATGCCGAGTTCAACTTTAAGTCGTGCACTTTTTTTGGCTGCAAACTTGGATTTGCATGCATAATGTGTGAAGGAGTCCTGATTACTTTGTCGGGGTTTATTCAGCTGGCTGTATATTATCCCTTAACTATACCCATTATTCTAATAAAGGTAACTTCATTACATTGTTACTTTTAATATAAGATAACAATTTATTTTCATTCGAGTCACTTTCTCACCATCAGTTTGCTAAGGCTCTTTATCTCTTCCAGAACCAGTGGCTGATATTTTTTTTTAAATTAAACTTTTTGTGCAATAGATATGATCTTTCTTCCTCCTACATGAAATAAAATGATTTGTGCTCTTTTATGAATTAGAACAGTGTACAGGGAACAGACAGAGACGACTAGGCCATAGCTCACATAATTTGTCAGTAATTTGTCAGCAAATAAAACGAATTACACATTCACAAAAGAATCTCATTACATAATTCGCATGCGGAAAGAAAGATTGGGCACACCTGATGAGATCGTGAACCCGTGTATTGAAGTTCTCATTGGCGACCGGTTTGCTCTTGATGTCCGGACTGCTGATACGTGATGCATCTCCATCAGAGTTTGGCGGGTGTAGCTGCGCCAGGACTGTAGAGACCGTCTGAAGAAGAGCCGTCACCAAACCCTCAAAGATCTGCTTATTCACGCTGCGGCCGAAGATGGTCTTGTCCTCATCTGGCACGAAGAGCTACAAAAAACAGGTATGAATGCGTTAGTCATCAAACCGCAAACGCAGAGCATCCTGACAGACCACTGTGTTGTCACTATCTGGAGACGAGTGAAAGGCAACGATGTCCAGACATGTTGGAGCTTTAGGGTTTCATCAACAGCCGCACATGAACGTCTTAATCGCCGACGACTCTGAACATGTCCACAAGCGTGTCAAACATGGGAAAGTCTAAAACAAGATTCGTGTTCAAACAACTGGAGGCATTTTCTCGTGGAGAGAGCTTTGACAGCATTGTTACCGTAACTTTCAACGCTACAACAGTTTGTAATGCTGTAAATCCGTCTATTGATGCTGTTTACAATCAGAATCTGATGAATCACACCACTTTATGATATACAATACTCGCTTGAAATTCATTTGGAAAGGTCTAAAAATACCTTTTGAAATTTGCAAACGCTTGCTCAACTTGCGAGGCATGGATTGCTACACCAATCTTGGCACTGATGGACGTTTTAGTTTAGGCAACAATAGGTCTCAATATCCGCCCGACACTGCGGCACAATGGACGGGTCATTTAAACCTCAGCTTGCATTTTAAAGCACGTCCAACTAAAGCAGAGGACGTGAATAAAAAGGATCCCTTCCTCTTTTGTTTCCACGCACACGCCATTAAACCTTGCTTGGAATCCTGATCCTCTGGCGCATAAACAACAACAAGGGCGCTGCTCTATTATTCATCAGCCCTGGGATATAAAATGGTAGTTACAACTTGAAGTGACATTGTTACTGGTTGTGTGCCAATGGCGGGCATACGATAACTCTCGCAGGTATTCCCTTGATAGCGGGCACTTCTGGTAGAGAAAGACAAAAAAAATAAGTACAAATTTGTTTTGAAGACTATGGTTTACAAGGAAAGCATTTTGCAAATAAATGTTTTGTCTGCTACATTTGTGTGTAACGGATTCCAAAGGCACAACCAATTACGTGCAAGAATAACTTGGGAATGCTATACATACACGCTAGCATTTACGTAAACGCTAGCGCTAGTCAAGCTCGATTTTATGTTTCCGAACTGCCATAACGGGAAACATCTAACTATCTGCTATTAATTTAAATGTGTTCTTGATTGTAAATTAGCTAATTAGTTAACATGTTTTTAGCTACCTGAGGTAAGAAAATGCTAGCGCTACGCAAACTCAGTTTGCTAATGAAAAATATTACATTATAAATTGCATTGCAGGGATTATTTTTCATAGTGCTAGACAAGCTCAATTTTAACCATTTTATGAAATGTTACATTATAAACTGCATTTTTTCATTGTATTTTTCATGTCAACTACAAAATGTTTTGCTAAATGACATTCGTAAGACTAGCTATTTAATAGCAGGTTGCCACAGTAAAGCAAGGAAACATTATGAGCTTGTTAGCAACAGACTTGCACAACACTAGCAAAGCATTTTTCTGTAAGTTCCAAGTAAACATTACATTGCTGACATTGATGTTATTGCTAACTACATATGCTCCGGCCATCGAAAGAAAATCCGTAACCTCATAATTTCCCCAAATATGACAACTTTTCTACGTTTGCATTTAACCAATTTAGAAAACCTCACGTGTCATATATAACGTTACATATTTGAAGACTAGTCAGGTGTCATTAGTTAAAGACAGGAAATAAATACCGACTCTGTACAGACAGGTAAAGCCCATGTTGAAATGACAGATTTTGCCAGGGAGTAGGTTAGTTGCTGAGAAAGCAGGCAAAGACGGCTACATTCTCCACAAATCTAATTACAGAGAATGGGGGGTGGACGCCAGCGCTGGCCACACTGAAACACACACACAGGTAAACTGCTACACAAGTCCAGTTTGCAAACCCAACTGAAATATTGCTCTTTCCTGACTTTTTCGCTTCACTTGGGTGTCTAATCTGTCCGTTTATATCAATCAGATGTCAATTAATCAGTGGGCTGACTGACTGCTGGCTTGTGTTGTGAAATAAACCCTCATGTACCCCCCAAGGCAATATTACTTCTTTAGACTGGAACGCACATTCAATGAGGCTTAATGATTTGCTAAGCCGATGAATTTTGTCAGTGTTTAGTAGTACAGCGTTTTAGTAGACTAACCTTACTGTATGATGCCTTAAAATGCCCCCTCTGTAGGCAGCTCACTAGGTTTAGTAACAGCATCAGTGTTGTTCTTACTTTTGTGTTTACAATATTCTTTCTTTCAGCTCAGAAGAACCCGTGTACACACAGTCCAACTGGCAAACGCTGGTCTTTCCATACTTTCACCGTCCAAATGTCAGTTAAGAAAGCCGGGAGCGTAGCGTGAGCCGCGAAACCCCCCATGCCAAAAAGCAAAGGGTGGGACGATGGGACAGAAAGAAACCAAAGACACCAAAGCGCGGAGAAAAATGAGGCACAGACGCATCGTTACGAGCGAAATGTGATTCAGCAGCGGAGCTTTCCCAGAACTTAAGATGATTCAGTGAGTCATATAAACAAGAGCAATGTTGTATGTATTAAAATCCATTTTGGCGCTGGCTTTAAACTGGTAGATGAGGCACATATGCTCTGGCAAGACGGATAAGACACAACTGACCCTTTAAACATGACAAAACAGCACTTCAGGCCTTTATAACCTCAAGTGGGAGTCTCATCCTCAAAGGATTAGTACGGGCCGAAAATGAAAATTCTGCCATTATTTACTCGCTCTCATGTGTCTTTCCAAACCTGTATGGATTTCTTTTGATGTGGAAGACAAAAAAAATGTATTGTACTTTAAAGCCACACAAAAGCTTTACAAAAGGAATGGGCCAAAATTTAATTTCATTAATTTACACAGAATTATCTACAATCTACAAAGAGATTGAGGTTGTTTTAACCCATGGTTAGGTCAGATATGGACATTTTCGATGTTAATTTAACCCAACAGTTGGGTTTGTCCACAATTTTAACAACCATGGTTTAAAACCAAAGATTTTTTTAAAGCACAAAAACTAATTCAAATCAATGGTCATAGCTCAATGAAGAGGAAAGATAATCTCTGATTACTGATGTAAATTTGTCATCATATAACTTCATAACTGTGTAAATCGTTGTGTTTTGTGCGTAAATGCATAGAAACAAACAACCAGCATTTTTTTTCCTCTGTGTTTAACAGGACAAACCCAGTCACGTTTAAAAAGAATATATATTAAAGTAACTATATTTATATAAATATATTATTTATTGTTAACAATTCCTATAAACAATACTGTATTGATGTGGGATATATGACACACAAATGCCCCCAAAACACCAGATTTAGCAAAGCAATCCAGCAGAACCCACCGTTAACTGATGAAGCAGCAGGTCCATGAGAAAAGTAATTTTGTTACTGTAGAGAACATAGGAACAGTTGTTAAGGCAGCGTGCGCAGGACAGGTAATACGTGTTCATGGCAGCGCAGAGGGACCTGAAGAGAAACAGAGAGAGGGAGGATTAGTTTTCAAAAACTGCTTCTCCCGTTGTGAGTTTTTCACTGAAATAATCAGGATACAAGGCAGACCCCGTATAAACATTTCAGGGTTACCCCCACACACAGCGTAAAAGAAAGCCAATCAGATGAGCCGGGTTCTGTGCCGTAATATGGTAAGGTTATCTGAGGAAATTGACACTTAAAGCTCCGAGTGTGAACATCACACGCAATCCAAGAAGCATGACAACACTTGGAATATTCCTCTCGAGGGAGTTTCTTTCAGGGATAGCACCTTACGCAACGCTGAGCAAAAGCATGATACTGTATATGCTGTAAAGAGAGCTTGATCATGTAAAACACTACTTTAGACATTGTACCATGATAATACCATGGTTTGGGATTTGGTACCGTTATCATGGAACTGATCCAGGTTTAGGATTATCCCACTAAACCAAACCCCAGGGGTCTCAAACTCAAATGACCCGAGGTCACTAACCACGTAGTGTTCTCGAACAACCATTAATATATGCAATTATTAGTAAAGTTTAATTATGACGAATGTCAGACTTGTTTGTTATCTTCAAGTTGGCTACAATTATGAAATATTTATGTGAAGATGTAGATATAATGCAGTGCACATACAATCAAAGGGATAGTTCACCCAAAAATAATGTATTCTCCCTAATGTCATTTAAAACCTGAACCTGTATATGACTCAAAAGAAAATATTTTGCAAAATGTCTCAGTAGTTTTGTCTCCATACAATGGAAGTCAATTAGGGGGCAATGTTGTTTGATTAGCAACATTCTTCAAAATATCTTCTTTTGTGAATTGTGAAGAAGAAAAAAAAAATCATACAGGTTTGTAAGTGTGAATAAATAATGAAAGAATTTCTATTTTTGGGTGTACTATGCCTTTAAGGCTACTGAACAAGAATACTTGATGTAAACTCTCTGATTACTAAACTATAAGATCGAAAGCCAGACTTATTGAGTAACATGAAAGTATCATCCGATACAATCACTGTATCAATGTACAACACAGTAGTTTATTTTGTCAGTGATGTTCTCAATGAGATGGACTGGAATTAGGCAGCGAACATCTGCCTGCCCCCTTCCTTGTTTTCGCCGTGTCTTTCTCCGACTCGTTTTCTCTCGGCAAAGATAAGCGTCTAGCCGTCAGCGCCTTCGGGCCAGTGAGCCACAGCGAGTCAGTCAGGTCTCTGTATTTTGTCTGTTCCACACCAGTCTGAGGGGAGATTAATGCAGCTGATAACTGACCAGTCACTCCACTCCAGCTCCATATCCCTCCCCACCCCCACATTAGTTAATATTTTCTGACAACTGTATATTTTATCCCAAAGCAGAGTGGCGGGGCCCTATCTGCCGAACGGACAAATGGAATCTGACTTGTCTTTTTTAAAGTAGGCCATGTTTACTTCTCGCCGTAAACATTTTGATATCCACCGCAACCTTCGCCATCTGTTCGGAATTTTAGGCCGAACCGTATTGGCACTCGTAATAAAAATAGCGCAGGGGCCTCGGGCCTGTCAATAACTTCCATCCGACTGACAAAAACGCAGATGTATATTTTACCCACTGACGGGCAGATCGGGGAGATAGCGGTGCGAATTTTGACAAAGCGGTGTAAAAGCGTCAGACATGCAAGCGTGACACCGCAGGGAAAACATTTCGACTGCTCTGCTGGGAACAAATCCAAGTATTCATCTTATGCCTCTTAGCTATTGGGTGTAGTTGTTTTTACGCTCACAGTTATTAATCGACACTTTTTCACCTCAAGGGCGAATGATAAACAACGAGTAGCACAAAAGAGGACTCGTTTAAATAATACAAAACGAGTCCGTGTGATGGTCAACGGAACATTGATCCACCTAAGCGTCAAAGTGAAATGTTTCTTTTGTGTTGCTAGAGGGATAGTAGGAAGTGTAATGGAGCCGTGAGTGAGAGGAGGAGGGAGGGATGGAGGGATGGTCATGGGTGAATGGAGTGATACACCAGTCTCTGTTCAGTAAAGGAAGGGAAACGTGAGATCCCCTCCAACCTGTGCACTCCGGGCAGCGGACCAGCACTGCCTCAGACACACTGATTTTACAACAGTGGCAGAAAAATCTTCAATTGTGTAACAAACATTTTTGGTCATTTCTTGAAAAAAAGACCAAAATGTTTCTAAATAAGAACTTCAACTTCTGTAAAATTCATCATCTGTATACAACATTTGAAGGTAAAGTTCAAACAAAAAAAAAGACAAAAATCTGTAATTATTTACTCAATTAAATTACTCTAAACTTAACCTGTTAACTCAAGAATAAATATTTAACAAATTTTTATAATAATAAACTAAAAAGATGTAATAAAATGTAAAAAAAAAAAGATTTTAAAAAATTCAAATATAAATTTTTTAAAATTATAGTTAATAAAAAAGATAATAAATATAAGATAAAATATAAGATATAAGATAAAATATATAAAATTTAAATTAACTCATTAAATCATCAGGTTAACTAAAGATCACGATTCTTATTAAATAAGATCAATTGAGTACAATTAAAAGTTTATGCTTTTAGTCTTGATAACCATCGGACAATATCAACTGTTCTTACAGGACAATAGCTCCATAATTTTTCCAGGACACACTCAAAAAATGACATCAGGGGTTGTGAACTATTCTTTTAACACACTACAGCAATCTTAATATTTTGAGAAAAGTTCATTTTAGTACAGAACTCATCAGCGTTTGTCATGGAATTTTAGGTATCCATATTGCTGGGCTGGTTTTTAAAGAAGAGTGTCAAATGTCCAGGCGAGGATTGAATGACAGGTCAGAGTGTCAAAGTCCACTTTGGCGTCTCAAATATAAACAGCGGATCGAGGGCTTAAGTGTGAGATTATAACAATTTATCGCATTATCGTAGAATTACACATAAACTGGCACTAAATGGCTGCTAACAGGAAACAACTCTGAAAGTTTGAAAAGTTTTCTAGCTCAGATTTCAGCTAATAAGCTTATCTAATACTAAGATTTTATCAGTATATAAACACATTTTTTACCAAAACACAAAAAAGTGGAAAGACCACGCAGGCCAAACAGTTAAAAACAAAACACATTTATATTTTCAAACAAATAAAACTTTTCCATCTCATCAAATTCAGACTACTTTTGTGCGAACAAGCTACAAACTCCTGCATGAGCTCATAAAAGATTGACGGTAAACCTGATCTTCGTGCATGTTCACGGGGTTGTGAAGGTACGAGAGAGGCTATCTGATGCCTGTCTAATAACGCGTGGGGAGGAATGTGAGGAGTGGGGGTGGAGCAGCCCCCAGGTGGCTCGCATGCTTAAACGGCAGATTATAGAGCACACGACTAATTTCTTTGTAGTAATCTTATTAAAGTGTAAAACAGCTGTCGACTAGCCAAATCTCAACATCAACCCCCAATGGTTACTTCGAGCCCTCGGTATGAAACAAACAGCATTTAAGGTAAAAGACAGAAATCCGGATGACAGGAAAATGCTACATCGTCTTAGACATTACTAAGATATTCAATTTATAAGCTTTATTTATAATACGTATATATACACGTGTGTGTCTTTCTATATATATAGACACAGATTAATTTTATTTGTAATGTATATTCACATAATGTTAATTATTTTCGTATTTGTAAGTTGCTTTGGATAAAAGCTTCTGCTAAATGAATAAATGTAAATATTTTCTGTAAAGCTGCTTTGAAACAATCAATGAAAAGTGCAACAAAAAATTTATGTAAAGCAAATTGAGAAGTTCACCATAATAGACATGTGAGGACATTACTGTAGTGATTAGATGCTTTAGATGATTAACTAAATAAAAAAACAAATGTGGATGACCAGTGCTAGTTTTCTTTTATATAATTAGCCACTTTTACCGATTAACGGAGAGAGACATCAAATGAGTAGATGTAGTTCTGCTTCATTGTTAGATGTCTATCAAATCAAGTGCTAGAGTTCCCTCCTTTCATCCTAAACAAGTACATTACTAACATATTCAGTCTCTTTTGCCAATTAACTGAGCGTGAAATCAAACAGTAGCCATGTTTTCGAATCATTAAGTTTTTCTACACGTGACATCTGACTTCATCTGCCTGCTAAACTGACTGCATTTAACACCTCATGCTGCTACTGTTTGAGTAATGGGAATTTTTTGAGGGGGGGTAATCCATCATCCTGAAGCCTGTTGGATGGTTAGAAGCTGTCAATGTCCTGCTCGAAATAATATCCTTACACCCCAGCCCGCTGCCAATCGTAAACCAGGCTGCTTTTCCAACTTGCCCTCCTCTAATTGCCGATGATTAGCATGACATCCTACACCAGGCCGTGGTGCTCAGCCTCTGCCTGTCTCTCTCCTTCATGATGACAGCCTACGTCAAAGATTTTGAGGAGCAATTTGGTGAAGTGCTATTGTACTGCATCTCGGGTTACTCGGAGTATGTAACACTGACCCACATGTGCCAGGTCGTCCCTGAGAGCATGCTGCATTCCTCTACCTGAGCGGATCTGAGATTCCCCATCATGAGCTGCGTGATGCCATCGGCCCCCAGACCACAGACAGGGCTATAAACAACAGGGATATTGTTGATCTATCCATAACGAAGCTTTATCTTGTAGACATAGGATTAAGTTGCTATGGTCTCTATAGTGCTGGGAGAGAAATAGCAAGCTAGATGAAAAAAGATAGCAAGCTGAAGATAATAAGCACAGTGATCTCCTCACCTAACCAAACTGGCTTAACCTCAGCCGGCCACACACGCAAAGTCCTGCTCTCTAATTAGTCAATAGACACAAACAGTAAATACCTGCTTAAGGTGTACCGCCTGGCTTGGTCAACCACACCTTTCCATTTTCTAGCCTCACTCACCTCATCCCCTGTGGAAGTTGTTCTTCAGCTTGGGTGGCCTTTGGACTGGATGGTGGGGGGGTGGGTCATTGGACTGACCTCTAAACTGAATTAAGGCCATTTAACTCATTCTGAAATCCATAGGCTAGCTCAGAGACAGGGAAGCAGATGGCTAAGAAGAATTCGAGATGAGGGGGAGAGATCAACCCTAGACTGTCTGTCTGGTGTAACGTTGATGTTTCCTCACAATATTTATTGAGAATTGGAGGCTGATAGTATGACAGATTGCTCAGAGTACAAAATCAATGGTGAAAATGAATAAAAAGTGGGTTTTTTAGTTTGTTGGGATGCCAGGAAAAGGTTGGATTTGTCATATGTAAAGGTCTTGTCATATGCATGGGTTATCAAGCAGGACAATTGTCTCATCTGGGCCAGAATTTCTTAATACAACAGGGTTTCCAGCTTTTTAATGACGTTCTATACCATTAAGATTACTCGACAACAATATAAAAATAACACTATGGAGATTGCACAAAAAGTACAAAAAAGCCAAAAGTAAAAAGACACATTTATATGACTTAAATTAAATTAATTAACCAGGATATTTGGGCATTTTTCCAAACTCAAAAAATCATATAAAACTAATTTATATGACTTTCTGAGTCTGAAAAAATGTTCAAATATCCCAATTCCCTATCTAACAGGAAGTCAACAGTTAAGCACGAGACAAAACCAAAATCCAGGGTGAACGTAAGCAAGAGCTAATGAGAAAAGGTAAGGAGCAAATCCCCTCTTCAAGCACCCGTCAAACAATCATTCCATTCACCACAATCCAAATGACATTTAATTTGATTCTGCCGTTGATCTTTCTCGATATCCTAAATGATTCCAAAACATCCATTCAGCCCTCCGTTCCACAAATGGCTGGGCATAAGCTGTGTCAGAAGTCCCGGGTGCGCTGTTACGCACCACACACATGCAGACGGACATGCGGCATAATGGCATCCTGAAATGAAACCACTTGGAAAGAGCCCTCGAGAAGCTTTCACTGGGCGCATTTAGTCATCATGTGACACGGAGGTTGAGGTGACAGGCAGTGGCGCGTCAATGCGTTCACTTCCATTTAGAAAAGTGAGACAGCCGGAGTCAAAGGGAGTTAGGCCGATCAGTTTAGCGGCCGCGATTGCTCACCATTTGTGAGAAGTCTCACTGATATGCGGATGTGATGTCTGTTCAGGAGGAGTAGGTTTACTAAAAGGCATTTGTGAAACTCATTTAGGAGTGACCTGTGCACTTTTGAGTGTGCTGGATTACGCTCCGTTCTGTATAGGATGGGTTTCAGAATGGACATCAGCTTGGTCCAATGCCCACCTTACAACAGTGACAGATCTCTCCTCCTCAGCAGTGACCCCTACTGGGAGACAAGAGGAACCGTTGTGTCCTGAAATCTGTCACAAGACCACACAGATCAAGAGTAACTACTCATTTTGTTAAAGGATTAGCATATAAGCAATGCTCCAGACCACAAAAGTTATTTGGAAGTCAAAGTGAAGTCCCCAAGTATTAACATTTAAGTTCTGAGTCTAAATTAAAAATGAAAAACGCTTGAGAAAATTAATAATTAAACAATTGAATAATATTGTAAAAAAAGAATTGCATTTTTAAGTAGCAACCTAAAGAAATAGTTCACACACAAAAAATTCTGTCATCATTTATTGTATATGACTTTTCTTCTGCAGAACACAAAGAAGATATTTTGAGAAATATCTGAGTGATTTTGTGTCCATACAATGCGTGTTTTGCAGAAGAAAGTAAGTTATACAGGTTTGAAATAACAGGAAATACACAAACAATAAAAGAATTTTCATTTTTGGTTGAACTATTTCTTTAACAGTCCACTCCTAAGTCTCTATGATTTTCTAGTTCCTACTTTAGATCCATCAGACAAAGCTCATAAGTCTGATGAAGCTTAGAAAACAACACACCTCACCTCAATAATCTGCATGATTTCAGCTGTCATTCATGTCTGCCGAACAAACGGAAGGGATTTATGTAGCAAAGTTTAATACTTCAGGTTAAGGATTTAAACAAACCACAGAACTATGAAAAATAGAGTTATTCTTGCTCTACACACTACTATTCTGCTCAAAACATAATCTAAACCTCAAGACTTGAAGGGAACTCCAGATTATTTCACTGCAATGAGCAATATTAAGGTGTTATTGTTAGTATTATGATGAACCGAGTAAGCAAATAGTGTGCAAATATCTATAATTTAAATATCCACGGGTTTGCAGGATTCACGGCTGTGAAAGTTCATATGTAAAATAATGAAAATACGGCTTGTGCCTAGAATAGATGCTCCAGGGAGTATATTTGTTACATGTGTTTACATAATGGAAATTCAAGTGTATCCAATTCATTTGAAATGTTAACATTTTTGGCCATACACCATGGAAGCCAGATGGTATATACTGTACACTGAAAGTCATTTAACTAATGAGTGACTGAATGTAGCAGTAACTGAGCAGTACTAACTACATTAGCTTCTCTTTGCATTTAAGGCATAAGCATTTTATGCATACTTTTCTTTTAATTTAAGGTTGAAACATCACCAACTACACTTTGCAACACTTTTTCTAGACACATTATGCCTTCTAAATTGCTTTGCACATTTAAAGATCAGCTAAATCAAGGGTTACTTTGCTCAGAAATGTATTGGCTCAAGTCATAAGATCAATATTCAATCAAGATCAATCATATTTCATTTGTTTTTATTCTTTCCCCAGTCAAAAGTTGTCAAAACTGTGACTTTCAAGTCTATTTATCTGCATTTCCTTTTAAAAGGATAGGTCACCCAAAAATGAAATTCATTCATTGTTTTATTATTTATTCATCCTCATGTCATTTCAAACCTGTATGACTTTCTTTCTTCTGCAGAACACAAAAGAAGATATTTGAAAGAATGTTGGTAACCAAACAACATTAACCCTCATTGACTTCCATTGTATGGACTGTATTGAAAGAGACATTTCTCAGAATATCTTTTTTTGTGTTCCATAAACGAACCAAAGTCATATACAGGTTTTTAAAGACATAAGGGTGAATAAACTTTGACAGAATTTTTATTTTTGGGTGGACTATCCCATTAATAGAGAGTCCCATTTCCCAAACTAATAAAAAAAAAACTTGGTGAGGAAAGAACAAACAAAACACAAATCTGAACTATTTAAACAACAACAAACTAACAAAATAAAACACATATCAACAACACACACAGTGACCAATTAATCGCAATATTTTAAGGCTAGCGAGCGGGTTAACGGTCAGGTTGTTGCATTCGTTTCCTGGGCGGCTCGCTATCCTTGGTTTACTCATGCAAACAAAATGGCCTTCCTGCTCTAGACATCCGACCCCCATTTCCTTCTTATCCGTCGATTCCCTCCAAAACACTCAGCTTGAAGCCGCAGGGTTGCACAGGGACATTAACGGAGCTCACTGTGGAATTAGCCCATTAATGTAATGCTAACAAGATGGAATCCTTCTCCCGCGGGAGTAATATTACAGCGGCATCTCCACAGTTGTTCTTTTTTGTAAATCACTCAGCTTATCTGAAAGGAGCCGATCGATACGTAGCATTACAGTAAATAGATAAACTAGCGCTGCTGTAAGGGTTAGCGTCTGACTCGACCATTATAGCGCGCAGATGAGAGGGAACGATTAGCGCGTGTTTGCTTCCGCTGTGCCCTTGACAGACACCCGGTGCCACGGCAGAACGTCACTGCTGACAGGGATTTATGAAGGAGGATCGTCTTCCAGCGAACGGCCTAAGCTTGCATGTTTTATCTAGCGGAAATTTAATCAAATATTTGCAAAATTGCAAGTTTGATATTTAAAGGCATCAGCGAGGTTTCTGCGGTTCTGTCTACGTTTCAAAACTTGCTGACAACAATGGAGACCAATAACAATTTTAGACACCTTTTGTAAGCATTATCGCAGAGCGATCAACCAACCTAGAGAGAACGCTGGAAAATAAAGAACTGTGTTGTTTGATTTGGCCTAAAACAAATGCATAGATTTAAAGTCTCACTTCAAGATAACTCCGATACAGTTTAAGAAAAGGTTAACAACCCATAATGTAAGAGTTAAATGTGTTAATAAACTATAACCAGTCAAAATATAAGCATTCGAAAAATCAGAAAGACAATCAATTAAATACACATATTTTTACATAACAAATAACGGCCTACAAACACGACGGGTACACTCTTACAAACAATTGTTCACTATGATTTAACGATGCCATTGAAAAACCATTTTAGGCTGTACGGTTCATAAACAACCTTAAACATTCAGTTTCAAAAGACTTTTAGGCTGTAAAAAGGTCAAAAGAAATGATCTTTTATGAACCAAAGGTTCTTTGCAGAACCAAAAATCATTATTAAAACCTTTAAAAGCCCTTTATTTTTAAGGGTATAAATGAGAGAATAAAGGCAATCAAAGTTATTTACAGTATTTTTAACTGCTGTGCAAAAAATAGATGATCTAAGATGATTTAACTTGATTCAACTTATTAGATTCAACTAGATTTAACTAGATAACTAGATAAAACTAAAACAACTTTAAACTTGAGTAAAATAGTATATTGGACTTCTTTTCTCTTTTAGCAGGGAACGAGCATGAAAAACTCAGAGCAGAGCTGCAGTCTGATCAACACCCAGTTAGAGT
Source organism: Beaufortia kweichowensis (assembly GCA_019155185.1). Taxonomy (NCBI): domain Eukaryota; kingdom Metazoa; phylum Chordata; class Actinopteri; order Cypriniformes; family Gastromyzontidae; genus Beaufortia; species Beaufortia kweichowensis. The sequence goes on along the minus strand of CM032816.1, from coordinate 4,695,208 downwards.
CAATTTACAGGTACTAGTAACTCTACTCATGTCTTCAAGAAGCTGGTGGAAACATGCAAGACTGATCTGACCCCTTAAAGGTTATCACAGATTCAGCAACAACAGCCTCAGGGCACAGAGACAGCAGTAACGGTGGATGCAGTGATCAGAGACAGAGAGAACTAGAGTTTTTATAAAAATGAGCAGTATCACATGCACTGTACCACAGTGATTTTAATGCACTTTTTATTTGGCCATTAAGTTTCCCAAAGAGCATCATTAGATTAGTTTCACAATCCTTTCTTGTGTCGCGACTCACGAGTATGAAAGTGTTAAGACAAAGATGTTATAATAGCATCTCGGACTAAAACTTCTGTTTCAGAATTAAAGTTGGTCAAAACCTGTTCTTTAAATCTGTTTCAGTAAGTCTAAACTATATGTGACCCTGTCTGTGAAAACCAGGCTAAAGACTTAAAATAAAATTGAGATAACAAGCATCAAAGTTTGATTTCACGTATAAATATCACTATGATTTTAATATTTGACATGTCATTACTCAGTTAATATTCAAAACATCTAGGTTATATTTTCACAATTCTTTACTTTATGTAGAAAACAGTAAATCACAATAAAAGACTTTAGCTGGGTTTTCACAGGCAGGGTCACTTATTTCAACAATTTGTCCGCGTCATTATTCAAAAATGCTCAAGGAAGTCTCGGCATGACAAAAAATTGTATTTAAGCGTATTATTATACAAACAAACATAATAAAATATTTCTCCCTGTATTAATTTGATATAAAAATAGTTTATTTGAATTAGTTTTTACTGCATTTCAGTTCTTATATTTGACATTCTGAATCTACAGAAACATTAAAAGCCCTTTTTAAGTCATTTTAGAGGAAATACATAAATATCATGATATATATTAAATATGTGTAAAAGGTTTACATTTTTTCCCTATTGCTATATAAAACATTTTTTCTGGGGCTGTCAAACAATTAATCGTGAATAATCGCATCCAGAATAAAAGTTTGTGTTTACATAATATATGTCTGTGTACTGTGCATATAAATGTTGTATTTATAAACACAAAAGCACACATACATGTATATATGCTATATATTTAGAAAATACTTAAATGCATTTACTTATTTACCAATAATCAAAATTATATAAAAACATTTATTAGTTTATTATACTTTAGAAGAACAACACTTACATCCAAATGAACAGTAAATAAGGATAAGCATTGTGCTGAACACAGAGCCGCTTTGACAAGTCAAGACAGGGCAAAATTCTGTCATGAAAGTGAAGCGACTGTTAGGCTACTCTTTTATCCTCAGAGAGCCACCACTTCAGCGTGTGATTGGCCAAAACACGAGGGAATGACAGAAATGCCTTAAAGATCTTCACCACCTCCAGAGCACGTCAAGTGGATCTTTCAAAACAACAGAGGAGGTTTGAGGTGGATGCGTTCGAGCGGCCTGACCCAACACGCCACAAACGCGCGGGCACGCTCGCGGAGGTTAATCAAATACGACGCCGCTTCGACCTCTTCAAAAACTGAAGTTCATAAAAATCCATTACGATACCAAACCCCGCTTGATATTTTCTGGAATTAATGACTGAACAACAAGGAGATGGAGAGATGGTGAGTGCGAGTATGAAAGAGAAAAATCAATAAACACTACATGGCCTGTAAAAGCATTATAAATATAAGTAGCATTTCTCCATTAAGGGAGATTTGGAAAACAGCAAATGCTAATGAGGCCATTCGAGTCCATTAGTAGCTCTCTGTAGTGAAAATGGCCCGCTCTCTGAGGTTATCTACTGGCCAGTGCCACCAGTTGCAGACACACTATTCAAACCTGACTTCCATTTCCAAGTGACATATTGGACAAATGTGCTTTTTGTATAGCGGCGAGGGGCCGAGGGAGGAGCACAAAATGGATGATTCAAATGCAATGCTTTTTATTTTCTAAACAAGGAGCATTCTTATTCATTATGAATTTATTGTGATGCAGAGCGCTGGGAAGAAGGTAAATGACTTTATGTCCGAGTCTGAGTCACTTTGTGGAATTGGAAGGAGGCCGCAAATCACGGAGGGAGATGACGGAAGATTTTTGGGTTGGGAAATGCATAAAAAAAAAAGTGTTTTGTGATCCTTAAATAGTATTTAACAAAAAGGATTTTTAGTTTGGGATGTGGCATTGTGGTTGACTATATGTCAAGTTGAGGTTGCAGAATCTGGTTAAAAAATACTGGATTATTTTTTAACCCATGGTTGGGATAAAAAAAACCCAGAAAACGTTCATATTTGACCCAACCATGGGTTGAAACAACACAGAATTTTGGGTTGAAACAACCAAGCATAGGTTAATTTATATCCAAACGTTTGGGTTTGTCAACTTTTGACCCACTAATGACTTGAAAACAACCCAAAAGTGTATACATCGCCATCAGGAAAGAATAAACCCGAACTATGCTACACCTGCATGAGCACAGTTCAACGTCTCAAAACAGGCAACAACCACACATTACATATCTGTGTGATAGTGGAATCAAAAAAGTGTCAAAATGATAAAAATGTGATTTCCAGAAAACACTTCGGAGTATCTTGCATTTGCATTGCGTTCAAAGTCTAAACTGTTATCATTTTATACACCTTCTGGGAATCAAACCTATGATCCTGCTGTTATGTCTGACATGCTCTATTCTTCAACTAACAAGTAAACAACCACTGTCAGTTAAAAATTAAAATACATATTGTTTCATAATGGCCTGAAATCATAAGTGGAGGTGAGCAGCTGATGGATAAACCTGTCATTAATTAACTCAGTACTCACTTGAGAGGAATACGAGGGACCGTAGTAGGAGTGGAAGCAGCGGTGATGACCTGTAGGATCTGTTCCAGCGCTGACAACCCCCCTGCTACCTGAAATGCTACCTGATCTGCATTATTCTGCAAAAAAAGAGGGAGATAAACAGTCACAAACATTGCGAGGCGAACATACTCAAGTATCACATTGTTTTCTTATAGAAGGTATGACCTCCTGTTTTGTAGAGGGGAGCTGGAGTGAAATTTGAAACAAAGTGATCCCCGAAGAATTCCTGCTAAATCTCAAAAGTGCACAACCCCTCCCAACCCCCCGACAGCAACCAAAACCCAACGCAGGACAACAAACGCACATATCGGCACATAAAGCAGGGGTGGTCTGGTCAAAGACAATGAAGAGCTTAGGGAATAGTCAAAATCTGTGATATTTTACATCAGAAAGTCTTTAAAATGCACACATTTTAATTGTATTGAGAGGGAAGGTTTAAAAGTAACTTAGTCATTGGTTTTACCAGCCGTAAAAATTTTAAGAGGGGGTCAACCAAACTGTGCCTGAAACTCATACGCGTCTCTAAGTAAGAGAGGACGTAAAACAGTCATTTAACCGACGTGCTTCTCAAATCAAACTGTTTACAAAGGGGACATTTTTACTTGCATCATAAAATTCTTTCGAGTTCAAAGTAGAAACCCTTTAAGTGAGTCATACGGTTTAAGGCTAAAGTTCTCCCTTGCTTTGAGCCAAAGGAAGAAAGTTCCTTAGGGGTTGGCGATGAGTTCGACCCCAAACACGCACAAATCAACAGCTGAAAGTGACAGCAGACGAGTCATTTATTTGCTGGTTTGGAGAGCAAAGCAAAGGAGAAGAGAGAACATCACACCTACTCCATATAATGAGGTCAGATTCTCGTATGCTATGTGACAGCGCTCAAAGTCAGGCACTTCAAGATGTTTTTGTTCTGGGGATAGCGGGGGCTGCCAACAAGCCCGAACATATTGAGCAGCAAACAGAGGAAGTGCTTTGCAAAATTACATATAAGCTCCTCTCCTGTCAATCACAGGTGCCGCCAAAGAGTCATTCCTGGAGATCCGGTGGCAAGAAAGACGGCTGAACCTCTGCCAGGGTTAAGAGATTCGAACAAGCTTGCTGTCAGGTACACCAAAAGGTAGAGCGCGCTCCAACAGCGGCCGGGATTAAGAAGAGCTCGCTGACAGCTCCGTCATGACGCCTGGCAGACAGAACGGCCACAGTGAGGATTGGGAGGACGAGTGGGTTTGCGAAAGCTTAAACAACGTGCCCAACGGCATAGCCCTGTCCTATTCTTCAACGGCTCTCACGGTGGCCTATTTAAGGAGGGGTTAAACGGGACCTGTGTGGTGATGGCGTGTGGAAGTCAGTCCAGAGGGAGGTGTCTCGCCTTGCCTGGTCTGGCTTGCTGACAGATCCCTTTGCTGAGCAAAGTACCTGGAATCTGGAGGAGTTTAGGAAAGGGTTTGGGGATAGAGGAGATGATAAACATCAGATGAAGAAGATACAGGGAGTTTCACGACCCTGCGTGCCTATCCAAGGGTCTAATTAAAACAAGATTTAAAGCAGAAAGAAAGAAACAAGTGGCAATTATTGAATTGTAAACTGGAGGAAAAAGTCACAAAGTCTTATTTTATGCTATATATATATGTAGTGCACCTCTGCACAATGTTACCAAAACGTAACTTTAACATATTGCCACGGGCTAACCTTTCTCAATCCAGTCACAGCATCTGGAACTGATATACCTTTTCAACAGGCCACGTCAAACAGCAACCCAAACGTTTGTTTATTTGCGACCAGCATGCCTCTACAACAGCAGAAACAACGTGTTAACCTAGCGTTTGAATCTTAACATAACAAAGGAGGGGCTGTGTTCCACTCATGCGGTTTTCACGCAACGGAATGAAACGTTTCAATGCCGACACAAAAAATAAACAGAGGCAAGCTAAAGAAAAATAAAAGCCGGCGTAAATTCATGCCTGCTGCCTTGTCCTAAATATTCAAAGTGCTTAACAAATATCAAAACAAGCGTTTGCGAGTCCGAAGTCGCTCTAGATTAAGAGCGAGCGTAATCGAGTTCAGTAGCAGCGTTAAATGAAACGCAGCCCAGCTACAGCGTGTGGCGTCAACGTTCTGCAATTCAGTCATGAACTTGGTCACGATACTGTGCAATGACATTAAACATCCAGCCAGAGTGTAATATGATAAAACATTGCACGGCATGACATAAACAAAACGGGCTTGGAAGTGATGTGTAAAGCTGGTACTAATCCACGATTCGCACGGTGGGGGAGCGCACACTCGTTCAACAAACCCTCCATTGACATAATAATAGGATGAGAGCCTGTGGTTTGTTTTTTGCTGGGGGACTCAAACAGAAGACCTGAAGACAGATCAGATGGGGCAGCAGAAAGGGGTGGGGCAGCCGAGTAAATCTAAATTATACAGCTTGAGCAGTCTTATCCAATTACTAACAAGAATGGCCATTTTAGGCAAGGCTAATCAAAGGGCCAGGCAGCTGCGCTTCCCGCTGGCCGGCCAGGACAAGGGCACGAGCACGGGGTACGTGTTAAGTGGGAAGGAGGGCTGGATGTGTCTGTGCGTTCACCTCCCACAAACCACTCTAATTAGCCGACATGAAAAGCCAGGGGGAGGTGAACGCCCCTAAAATGCTGCATCCCCCTTCTCGTAACAGATGGAGAACAACTGGCCGGGGCATTCATTGACGGAAGGGGGTGCACGCAAGATTCCATCTTAGGCCCATCCATCTTTGGGCAAGTGGCACGGTGATGTAAACAGGCCCCCCTGTTACAACGACAGCTTCAAATCTCAGAACGAATAAGAGTGCTGGCTTGTACGCTCTGCTCTCAAGCTGAAATACAGAAATATACAAAGATGAATAAACACAGTCGCCATTTAGTGAAGAGGTCTGTGCTAACATCACAAGGAAAGGAAAAGAGCCGTAAACCACAACAAGAGTGCAGGTTTAATAGCGCAAAGTACACAATGTAGGATCATTTGCGGGGTTGGCTTTCAAGTGAGAAATGTTTGGGAAGAACAGTTTAGTTTTGGGAAAACAATAGGAACTGAGTGTTCATTAGACGCAAGTATCAAAGGAGCCTTGGGAACTTTTGAAGAAGTTGAAGAACGGGAGGATCCTGTTTGTATCTCACTCTTAAAAGTCAGATAAAGGTCAGAATCTGGAACTGCAGTACGTGCTGCGCAAACCAAAATTAGCAAAAAATAGTTGCAAGCCACGCCCATGGAGTATACAGACTGCTGTTTATAATGCGATATGTTTCTTCTTTTAACCTTTGACTTGAATATGGAAAAGGTACACAACACTAAAAATAAAAAAAGAAATCAGCCACCCAAGGGTAATTCCCTCATGGATTTCTGTCTGTTCTAATACCTGTCTTCAATGCCCATTCAAACACGCACCTGAGGGGAAACATGAATCCTCGACTCTCTTACAGTCACAAGCAAAATCCAAGTGGAACAAAAGAATTACCAGACAATTAGGGTTCGAAAATTACCTTACTGACAAGCACACAGTGAAGGAATGCAAAAACTATGTCCACGTTTTTTTCAACTCTCCAGCTAATTCCCAAAGCTCTACCTATCCCTCAACAGCACAGACAACGCCCAATCGTCTAGCACGTCTTTATGAAGAGGCTTGTTGAAAAATGCAATTCCTGTAATGTATTTCAATAACCCGGAAACCAACAAATGTTATATGTGTTTGATAATTGTATTGTGTTTTTATTATTCATTTTTAATTTATACTTGTGTCATGACAAAGTGTTCCCAAAATGTTTAATTTCAGGACCCACCAAGACAGTAACAATCTCAAGACCCACAAAAAATTTTAAACTGTTAACTGTCATTGTTTCTCAGGAGGAACACCTAAGATTGTTAAAAAAAATGGAAAATTTTTAATTACAATTAATTACAAGTAAATACAACTATTCAATTCGTTATTAATTTACATACAGAATATTCAATTAAACCTAAAAGGAATAGTTCACCCCATCACCCCATCAATGGGGTCCATTTTTGGGTGAACTATTCCTTTAAATGTTTTCAATTCTTTAACAACAAAAAACTAATGTTAAATTTAATGCTAATGTTTTAGAAATACCTCATCATTTGAATTTCAATTTAATTTTCTACATCACATTTTGTGATGCAATCACCATTATGAACCCAGTGCCATGTACTGCAAGAGCTGAGCGTACAGTCACACCAGTATAAATTATAGTAAGACATCAAAGCCACCAACGTCATTAACTGGACTAAGAGGATCCCGACCTATGATTTTACTCACGGAGTCACTTTCTTAAACTTTAAACAACAGTGAGGCAACTAGCTACTGATGTGCTTCACCTTAAAGCTGATTTACACTGCGTTAATGCACATCATCTCCACCCTCAACTAAGGTGTAGCCAGACCCTTTCTCCACCATGGGTCATCAAACACTATGGACCGTGTGTAGGTACGATGCTAGAAGGACCCCCTAGTGCTTCTCCCCACAGCCCTGGGCCTCTTCATCATCAGGTACAGCTAGCCACCAGTTGGCCACCAAGGGGAGCCAACCCCTGACAGCTGGCAAATGAAAATGTAAATACTGGCTGCGCTCTCTGGCTCAGCAGGCCCAGAACGTTCCTGACAGTCCCTCAAGTGTCATAAAGGCAGTCGATCTCCGCCTGGCCTTTATTTGAAAGCAGTGACAAACACTCCCTGGCAGAATGTAAATACGTGAGCTCATTCGGCTAAGGTAAGGGAACGCAGATCAGAGGAACCAGAAACTCCCCTGAACGACAAGAAGGAAAAAAAGGCTCTTCGATCACCCGGTTCTCCCAGAGACAAAATGAAACCTGGTTTGACACAAAATAAACCATTAGAGGGCTCGGAGGGAGAGGCGAGCAAAGGTCGGAGACTGTGCCCGAGCAAAAGCAGCGTGGGGAAATGGGGTGGGGGAGGCCGCCGTGCTTTGGGGGCGTAGAAAGTCTGGTGTTGTTCGAGGAATTAGGGGAGAAAGTGGAGACTGAATCAGATATGGGTACGAGAAAAAAACAAACCTGTAGGTGAGTCAGTGACATGAGAGATGCTTGTTAGGTCAAATAATCTAAACTATCCTGACTTGAGGGGGAAGCGGCAGACGCAGACGGCCAATGAAGGAGGAGACAGCTATTTATTTGACTTTGTCTCGGGATTAGAGGCAAACGGGGTTCACACACTTGCCCGGTTTGGGTGGCGCGAGGTCCTCAGCCGGGCGTTGCGGGAATTGGGAATCTGTAGCTTTGACTGACGGTTTAAATGAGGTCCAGATACTGTACTCTTAAGAGAGTTTTATCCCCATAAGAATACAAGAAAGAGCCTGAAGACCTGACATTTCCACAAGCACTTCACCATTCCAGACATGAAAAAACAACAACGGCAGGGGTTCCTCAAAGCAAGGTCTCGGTGGAAAACTCAAGAACGAGTTTGTGTAGGAGGCCTTGGGGACAGTACATGAGAAATATACTCATGGTTCTTGAGAGAAGCTGTCATTCCGAGACACTTTTAAGAAGAAACAGGTCTAAAGAGATGAAAAGGAGCATGTTTTTTGCTTGTCAGTTCAGTGCTAACCTTGCCTGAAATGCTAGATACACAAATCAACCTATTAATATTGTATATTAGGCTGGAAAAAAGTGTCTATTGACACTCCTCTCCTCCCTCTGCCCTCCTCCTCTCCCCATTAGCTCAGTTTTACCACCCTCCTGTCTCTCTTACCTTTCTCCAGAAACACCATTAACATCCTGCATCTCCTCCCACCGGTCAATACAGGCACACCATCAATGCACCATCTACCCACCCACTAACACACACCCACCAAACCACACATCCCCTCGCTTGATAAGTGTATTACAGAACGACACCAGCACGAGCCGTAAATGTTCTGTTTCATTACCAAAAAGCGACACGCCCCTCTATAAGTTCTGCTTTTATTGATCTGTGTAGTCATAGACAAAGGCTTGAAATGAGCGTGTGTCTGAGATGAAATGCTTTAGCAAACACTACAGAGTTAGTATATGTGACCCTGATTGTGAAATCCAGGCTGAGGTCTCGAAAACTAATTATGAAATTAGGAGCATCGAAGTAATCATAGACATAAAAATGTGTTTATTACTGTAAATGATAGATTATAATGATACAGTACTCAGTAAATGTTTTTTATAATACTGATTTTAAATACTGATATTAATGATTTTATTGACACTACATTTTTTTGATTTACTCAGTCAGTATTAAAGACGTCAAGATGATATTTTCACAAAATGTTCTTTACATTATGTAAAATGTGGAACAAAGAGTAAATCACAAAAAATTAATAAAAAAAGTTTTTGACAGCTGATTTCTCCCACTTAATGTTTATATATAAGAAAATATAATTAGTTATACGACAAAGGACACTAGAGAAATAACAAAAAATTGTTTTACAAACAATCATTATTCCACATATTTAATAAAAAAAGTCATCAATTATCCCGTATTGTCACTATGATAAAACACATTTTATCAATACAAACCAAATTTTAGGTTTAGGACGTCTTTTACAACAGTCAGTCAAACTCTTTAGTCCCAAAATTCAGCATTAAAAGCAATAAAAAAAAATAGAAATTGTTAATATATATCATATCGCATTTTAAATCTTGGCATATCTTAATGTTTATATTAACTTGTGTATTAAAATGTGTAACCATTTAGTTCGCAAAATAGGCCAAATTACAAAATATCAATTTTTTTTTCACGGCATTATACTATAAACTGTGAATCAACATTATTGTTGGTATTGCTGTATTAAGTGATTTCAGTTCTGGCATTGAGTTTTAGAGAAAGTAAATCTTATGCATTATTCAAATTGTCAAACTTCTATAGAAACTGGAAAAAACTAATATTAAAACACCTCATATTCAAATGGTGGTCTATTAAACAGACACTACTGGCATAAACATGACAACTCAAACTGTGTCATAACGTGCCAAACTAGCTCATGGGAAATTTCAAGAGATCGCGAAACCAAAGAGGCGGCTTTTCAAAAGCCCCCCATCTTTGTTACCTCAAGTCATTCGGATTATATTTACATTTGAAAAACCAACATATTATTGCACAAAGCCACAATGCACGACGGTAGCCAGCAAAACCATCCAAGCGCTTGGAAACATGTTCGCCTGTTTAACAAACGGGGATCTCTGCCAATTAATAACATCTGCGGCAATGAAAACAAGCACCTAATCTGGCCCTCATTACCAAATAACCGAGGGCAGAGAGTTAAGGATGGAAAGCGATACTCTGCATACACTGCGAGACAGGGACGACGGCAGCCAAAGCCGAGCGGTTCAGGAAAGTTATTGCCGAGAGCAGCCGGCGGGCTTATCTTCAAGTCAGATCCCTCCACACACACAAATACACATCCAATCCACAGACCTGAGACAAAAAAGCCCCCGAGCCATGACACAGACTGGTCTGAACACCGCTTGCAATCCCAAAACCACCCTGGTGGGACTGTGCGGTAGTAAAGGTGGAGAGATAAAGAGCAGTTTAAACACCAGATGCAATATAACCATTCGTCATTACCGGTGTCTCAGGATAGGAACAACTTTCTTCATTAGAGAAAGTTTATTGCTCTGTTAAGTGCTGTAGGGAAGAATATTACATTGTTTTGCTCATTCACGACCTATTAAAAGAAACTACTGATTGTTAAACTGAAAGTACAGACTCTAAACTTTGACTGGACGGCTTTTTGTCAAGAACTTTGACTTAACAGAGGTTTATTGCTATAATATTTACTCAGGTAACATAATTCAGTGTTGGGTGAGAAAGAACGATCAACAAAAGGATTATTAGTGCAAACCTGCTTCTCCAAAATGCGAGAGATTTCTCCCATGGTTCGGTCCAGGCCGGACACTTTGTTACTAGCCCACTGGCCGCTGTCCTGTCCCTGCTGCTGCTTTACCAGATCCTTCACCAGACGCTGGAGCCTTAACACAAACATGTTTGTTTATATGAGAAGGTGAGAACTTCCCATTGACTTCCATTGTTTTTATATTTAGCTAATTGAGTTCATCTCACACAACCTGCCACGGTCAAACTTTAGGCCAAAATCAAAAAGAAAATCAAAAACTATATTAAATTCTTGCACTGACATTTTATCACAATTAAACATTTCCACCTAAATTCTCATTACCATAATGCAAATAAAAACACTTATGAATGTAATGCAAAACAAAAGAGCAATTAAAAATAATTACTCTATTATATTAAAGTTATATTGATTACATTTTAGCGTTTAAGCATCACTGGTCACTTTTGTTGTACTGCCTTCAATTAAAAAACGAAAGAAATTAAAAGCCTTTATTGTCATTGTATAGCTCTGTAAATAATGAAATTAAGAGAACTGCTCTTGTTGGCGTTAAAAACAAACACATAAAAAAGAGAGTAAAGATAGTGGTAGAAGAAAGACATAAAAGAGATAACATTACAGTAACATTTTATTTTTATTATTTAAGGAACTTAAAGATAAGACCGTCCTCAAACAAAATAAAACTTTCAGGTCTAATAATTTGATGTCTGCCAACATTGTTGGGATATCAGCATTACATTATTACAATATTTAAAGATAAACCCAATGCTGGATGTTGTCTCTATAATTTTAGAGATGTGTATATGATTAATATAAATGGAGCAGGGAGCTTACTTTGCCTTGTAAGGAGAGTCGGGGGTCTGTGTCTTTGCCTCCATACATGTCTCATACTCCTTAGCCCTGAAGGAAAAACACAAACAAGTTGGTCAGAAAGAGAAGAAGAGAGAGCGAGAGGAGTCCGATGGCTGTCAGCCTGAAGACATGAGGAGATAAGATGACGTGCGGAACAAAGGAAAGGTCAAAGGGTCAAGCTGAGCCTCAAACTGTTTATTTAGTCTTTGGGCCGCACCAGCAGCAAATCACAAACTAACAAGCACGAACCAGTCAAAAACACTGCTATACAGAAGGAAACGACAATAGATAAAAATGGTTAAGATTCGTAACAAAGCTTTGACACCAAAATTACATTTGGTAGAAACTAACGTAAAGCACTAGAGAGAGAAAATACCTGAAAAGAAATAAATAATAAATAAATGTCTTTTTATTGTTAAGTGAACTGTTCTTGTAAATGAAAAATTAAGAGATGTAAGACTGCCTTCCCATCCTGTCATGAGAAAAACAGTCAGCTGAAAATAATGTTTGCTGTCAGTCAGCACTGAAACACTGGTGTGGTCCACAGAGTTAAATTCCTGACAATCACACGTCCCGCTCCTGCAGATAAGGATGATCGATCAGCTCCTGGAAGAAACCGGTTGATGGATGGACGTTCAGGAGCTGATAAACTCAGACGTCTTTTTCCGGAAGAGAAGGCGAGTTGAGTGTTCACAGAAAGCCGGATCAAAGTTTCTTAAAAGCTTAAATTAAGGCTTGAGTTTTAAGTTAGTTCCTCAGTGATTTGTTTAATGGGATAGTTTTTTACTGCTCAATAAATAATTAAATGTTTAAATTGTGTGACGCAAGCATGTTTCTAATAAACAGATTTTTAAAACATAATGGGTTTGTGGGTTGTTTTGGCTAGTCCAAGTTTGCCTTGAAGCTCCAATCTTAAAAGCTGAAAAAACGGATCTCAACCTATACGTAAAAATACGTCTTAACAAAAAACTAAAATGATATTTTTATTATAAATTACGAACAATTATACATATTATTAATTATATGATAAAAATATATTCTAAATTATATTACAATATGTAAATAATATAAAATACAACATTATGTTTAAAACGAAGATGTTGATATAAAATCATAACAAAATTGGGCAAAAAACAATAATAAAAAATACTATACCAATGGATTACGCATAACATTACTAATATTTTAACGGTAATATTGTTCACGACAGGTGATCTGAAGTCAGACATTGCCTTATTATCGATAAACACAGATCATTTAAACTTCAGGAGTCTAAAAGTTTTTAGCATGCTGACAATATTGGTTAAATTATTCATACAGTACAGAGTCAAAACCCAAAGCACTCCATAAATCCCTAATTTTATACTTAACTAAAATAAAATCTAGTCAAAATAAACTCCTCAGTTGTTAGATCATCCTAAACCATCTCTAGTTTCCCATATGCATATATACAGATTCAAAATGATGTACTATTATCTCAAAATGGGGTGATATGTTGCAACCAATAAGGACGAACGTATCATTTGGCAAACAAATTTGTTTCAATTTCAAGTTCAAACGCCTCCAGCAGTTCCAAAGAAGAACACCGACCCCATCGGCCGTGTGCTCAGAATAAAAACATGATCCACACCTGGCCTCGTCCTCATCCTCCAGATTACAATATTCCTCTCTGACAGCTTTACGCCTGCACGGGTTAAACAGCGGGGCAATCGCCGGACCATCAATCTCTGAACGCGGCAGGCCCCATTAAACGGGCCGGGCACCATAAATATTAGTAACCAGCTATAAGTAAGGGGGGCAGCTACAAAGCTACAATGCAGAGCTAATCATCAATTCATCACAATGTGCCCCACTATTCACCTCCGCCCATGCCGGACGCAGACATACCCATCCCCCCGACCGACTGTAAAACCGTCAATGCCTCCGGACGGATAAAAAATAAAACAAATATGGTGTATGCGTTTTAAATGTGCTATGGGAGGCATTCGGCCACTCCCAGTTAAAGAGAACGTTTGGTCGGTCGACGGGACAATCTTTAATATTGGCTCTGAGAGGCTCTCAATCAAACAATATGACAATTCGATGATGAAGAAAGGGGAGGAAAAATTTGACTTGTGATACATTTGCGTTGAGAGGAAAGAAGCTACATCAGTCTAATAAATTCTACATGGGTATATAAGGGGTTATATTTAAAATAAATAATGGATATGGGCAATTTCAGCATTATGGGTGCGACTGGATGTGACATCAGAAAAATATCAGTCTATGCACGAGTTATCTATCTTAAAAATCTACATGCGTTATGGATGTGACAAAAAAGAAAAGTTAAAATGTACAAACGAGATGCAATAATACCCAACAAGTGAAGAAGAGATAACAATTCAAAGTTATTTTTTTCATTTTCATGTGCTCATTTATCAGGAATATGGACTGTTATGAAAACAGCACTTTACCCGACTATGAAAAATCATGCTTTTAACATAAAAAAACTCCTCACATGGGTATTTATCACCAAATATTGACATCTGAGCTATAAGTATGGTAAAAACCTTTGGAGAAAAGTTAATTGTTATGGTACGGTTGACATTTGCATGGAATTGCCCATACGTCCAGTATTTGCTTAGGAAAAAGCGAACAAGAGGAAATGAATGAGAAACTCAGAAAGAGTCTTGCACTCGAAGCCGACACGGATGGACACGCTACATTCACGGTAATTAAAACCACACATGTTTGCACACGAAGAACAAGCCATATATTTAACGTATAAATCAGGGTCCGGCTGAGGAAATTACACAGGCTTTTTCCACGCCGGGTACCGAACGGGCTTAACAATGACAACCGGGGACAGGGCGACCTGGGAGGGCTGTGAAAAGCTCTCTAGCGTTTTACAAACACCACACTGTGCTCCTATAAAACGGCTCATTTCCACCCCGCGGTGGAGCCGCCAACCTCAGCGAGCCGGGGCTGTGGGCGGCCGTGATTTATGGACGTGTAGCGCCTGTTCTCTCTCTTTCATTCTTTCCTTCTCGCCCGCTTTACCCTGGCCGCGCGAGTGCTGCGGGGCTCAGCGCAGGAGTGACGGTGAACAGAAGAGGCTCATGTTGTCACTCTCTCAGCCAAAGCTCAGAGCCGTTTTCTGCCCTCTGTGCTACCTCTGCATTAATGAGCTCAGGAGCTGCGCAGACTCACCGTCTCCTCTCTACTGCATTTAGAGAGAGAGAGAGACATTAAGTAGACAGTATATTAGCATTTGCTTTTTTTCCTTATTATTTCAAGCATGTTGTTTCGTAGTATTTTTGTTTGCACAGCTTTTTGTATTGAAATGTAAATGCTTTGGCAATCCAAATGTAAAAAAAGTTATGCCAACACTTGCACTTAAGTGCACTTAAATACAAAATGAGAGAGACTGCGAGAGAGAACAAGAGAAAGAGAGAGAAAATAAATTAATTTACAAATACATAAATGTATTGAACATACATCGTGTTAGAATCTACGAGCATAGAAATGGAAACTTTCCCATATGCAGGATTTATTAGTTAAGATTAGTTAATGCATTAGCTAACATGAACTAATTAAAATTTGCTAAACTGCTCAGTGTTAATGTCAACAAAACAATTGTTCACGTTAGTTGATTGTGCATTAACTAATGTTAACAGTTGAAAGTTTAGATTTTATTATCAAATTATAAAATTTAAATGATATAAAATAAGAGAGAGAGAGAGAGAGAGAGAGAGAGAGAGAGGCGAGTGAGAGAGAGAGAGAGAGAGAGCGAGAGAGAGAGAGAGCGAGAGCTTGAGAGTGCGAGAGAGAGAGAGAGAGAGAGAGAGCGAGAGAGAGAGAGAGAGCGAGAGAGAGAGAGAGAGAGAGAGAGAGAGAGAGAGAGAGAGAGAGAGAGAGAGAGAGAGAGAGCGAGAGAGAGAGAGAGAGAGAGAGAGAGAGAGAGAGAGAGAGAGAGAGAGAGAGAGAGAGAGAGAGAGAGAGAGCGAGAGAGAGTGCGAGAGAGAGAGAGAGAGAGAGAGAGTGCGAGAGAGAGAGAGAGAGAGAGAGAGAGAGAGTGAGCGATTGTTAGAGTTTTATTACAATTGAAGAACATACAAGTTTAATGTACAAACTTATGTTTTTTCCAATTTTTGCCAAATAATTGATATACAATCATCTACTAAATAACCAGTCCTGAGATCAAACCCCATAAAACACAATCCCAGAGTGATGACACTGATCCTCCGCTCTTAAGGATCGCATACAGATTAAACTCATCCCATCCCTGATGCTGTAAACTCCATCCTCCACTTTACTGACAACAACCATAGCACATTTACTCTCATACGTACAGTGAAACACACACACACACACACACAACAGTTGTGACAGGAGGTAAAATTGATAGTGCCCAGGTCTAGGATCCAACACGGAGACGCGTTCCTTCCTATTTGTTGATTGCTATTGATTTTCTTTGATACTTCATTTAAAAATCAATAGTTGGAAGAGAAAAACAGGCATGCTTTACACATACTTTAACATACTATTGTACACTGGTGAAACCTTCGGTTTTGGCAGCGTGATGGCAACCAATTAGGAGAAAAGCTCTTAACAGGTGAAAGTGGGGGGGTGGAGAAGGGGAGGGGCTAACAGATCGATTCTCACTTTTTCCTCCCCAATCACAGAGAGTGGCAATAAATTAAGCTCATCAGTGTTGCCGTGCCGACAGCCGGGATGCACATAGCCTCCGCTCTCCATCTCCTTGTCACTCATAAAGCTCTCGCGGCAGCAACACCACCCTTTAGCCACATGGAGGGAGGGAGAGACAGATAAAGATAAAGAGAGAGAGCGAGAAAACAGAGATGCATCACCTTGAGTTCATGCGTGCACGCAGCTTCTTGGCCTTTTTCCGAGCTTTCTGTCTCTCTTCTCCATCTTTTGCGTTGTCGGTGGACACGCTGCTGTCCGTCACTATGTCTACGATGTATTTTTTCAAAGACAGGTGTTCCTGGTGAATAATAAAAATGACATAAGACAAAAAGAAAATGTAATTTTTCTTAATTCAATCATTTTCATCTCTGTTTGAAACAAAAACTACAGGTTCGTGTGTTTAAGTCACATGACATATAATTAAATTATAAATTAATTATTACAAGCTTACCGTCATGAATTATTTTAGATTTTTTTCTGTAATTGAACAAATTTTTGTTTTATTAATATTTACCCCCCCAAAAAGTTATGGATTGCAGCTTTTCTAATAATATTTTGATATTTAAATAATATTCAAGTCATTAAAAAAATACATTTAAAGAATATTTTTATTTTAACTGAAATGATCACATTTAAGATTATTTAGCTTATTTTACATTTTATTCCCAGTTCTTACAATTAAAAATCATGTGTTCGTCAAGTTTGCAAAGAAAAGAGGTACTGTCAAATTTGTGTTTGGACACAAGCAAAAAACTGCATATCCAAACCGAGAATGAGATCTAAAATATAAACCATTGAAATAACAAGAACACTGCTTACAAAGACAGTCTTACGTGATAAAGCCACAGTATTTACCGCAGAACAATAAGGACGAGAACACGTGGGTGTGTCGGTACAGAACAGTGTGAGGAGATGAAACATCAAAACTACCTCCACCTAGCACATGTCCAAAGGCTGATCTTCAACTCCCACACAGCGAACCCTTTCCATTGAAAGCCCAGGTGTGAAACTCTTTGTGCGGCACGTGGAGTTCACAATTACTGAGGCATCTCCTCCACCCGCTGCTGGCATTAGGGCAGAGGAAGTGCTGAGGGGAGAGAGGTATTGCTTTCCGTCTCCCTCTTCTGATGATGCCGATATTTCCATGGGAAGAAAGACGGAAGTAACTCGATTTCAGACGCCGTGATGCATGTGCCAGAAAGCAATTATCCAATTATCCTGTCATCCTGCACCTCTGAGGATGGAAGCATCGGGTGAGAGAGATAAGAGTTCCCGCTACGCGTCGATACTTCGAAGGCCGTGTGCTAACGGTACAGGACGGGGGCCAAAAACTTGCAAGGTTGATTCTGGAGAGCTTCTTGTGAGAAGCAGAGACACTTTGGATACGTCTGGGGCCGATTAATGCACTAAATACATGCAATTTGACATTTGTTCCAACACCACTAATAAAAAAAAAGTGAAATGAATGGAAACATTAGTTGTCTATTTTCTCCAACAGACCAGAAAATATTAGCAAGGACCCTCAACGTCAACACCACCGACAGCTTTGAAGGCTTGACACCTGTCCCTAATGAATTAGTTTAAGACAAATGTGACAAGTTACCTTGCGTACCCCCGTTTGAAATCTGTACATTTGCATCGTATAGTGTTTCAGATGGGTGAGGGATCGTGCGCGGGTTCGAGGGCCATCCCCCCGCATCCCTCGGGAGCAGGAGTCGAGCCCTGCAGTCATAACCATTGCCGCCCTGTGGCCAGAGAGGCATCTGTTGAGTAATCTCTCTGAAAGGCGATCCAGTTCGCCTGCCTTTCACTTAATGGGATTGTTTCTATAACACCTCAAAGACGTGCACCATCTTGAGATTATATCAAAGAGGGGTTTGGAGGAGATCTGTGGGGATCAGGGCTGGTCCTAAACCCATAACGTCAGGCCAACTAAAGTCAAGTAAACCATTACGTAAATTGCCTTTGTAGCGTTTTTTAAGCTAACTTTAAAATCGTTTTTAAAAATATGTCAAAATATTTTCATGATAGTGTGATTTTTCTTACTGGCTAAAGTCACAACAACCCACCCCCAAGTATCTGGGTCACTACGTCTATGGGTTTGTTTTACTGACATCATGAGCCTAACTGCTTTGAAAACAATACAATCCTTCTTCAACAGGCCGCATGAGAACAAAACTTTGCTTATAGAAAAACTGACAAAGTAGCATATGACGACCTATCAAATTCGATGGACAGGTGATGGACAGGTGTCTCTTTGCACCGAGCAACAATAGACGCACGACTGAGAGAAAGGAAGACGTGAGATAGAGATATAAAAAGTGAAAGAGACCAGCCCGTGAGCTAGGACACCCTGAAAAAAACCACCGAGCTTTCTGTGAGGCGTAATGAGAGACCATCACAACATCACACCGCTGCTGGTGCTCAGGGGCCGTGGAGAAGCTCTCACTGTCACAATGATACACGGACCCATCCTCCATTCTTTTGTGTGAGACAAAAGAGACCCTCGATGTGAAACAGACAGCTGTTTGTCATCCAGGTACAATGTACAGACAGGCGATATAAGATAACTAACCTATTCACACACATATACACAACTAGTTGTGGGACCTTTCCAGGAATCCATTATACAGCACACGTTTGGAAACACTTATTTGTGTTGTTTAGATGTTATTTCAACATTTTGGAATAGTAGTAAACTCATAAAAACCATGAAATAACACAACTGCAACTGTGGGAATTGTGTTGTAACTAAAAGCGTCCACAATAAATAAACACAGTTACTTTTTATCCTTAAAGGTAGTCACCCTTTGACTAGAATTTGTAAAATCAGACATTTTCTCATCATCCAGTTTCTTGAGGTCTCAACCTGGGAAGCTTTGTAAACAGCAATAAAGGAATTTTTATCTATGTTGGACTTATTGGCTGCAAGTCATTTACATAAACTTTATAGTTTTGGCACAAAAACACTATTTCTCTCATAGGAAAATAGAATAGAAATTTTTGTCATTTAATCTACATTTCTGAAAGTTAAGGAGGTGGGTTAAGGACATGACCCATATCTGTACTCGAACTCACATCTCCCACATAAACAGCACAGCACAATATATCTGAAGTGGTTGAAGCTCTGATTGGCTGCGACATATTTTAACAGAAATCTACCATCAAACATCAAACACCAGGGGTCTGGAGTGGCCGATATATTACACTAAACCAGACGGATGACAACCAATAAAGGAGAATAGAGTCCGAAAGGCAATCCAAAGTGTCCTACAGCCGCATTGATCCATGGCTGTTGATAATCGCCGCATTTTCAATTTAACTCCAGAGTCTTTAAAAAAGCGAAATATGACTAAATATAAGGACAGTCGGAGACTTTGGGCTCGCTTCCGCTGAAAAACTATGTTGTGACCTCTGCACGGTTCAGCCAACCATCTTAGTTTTAATTAAAAATCTTTCATAACGGCAAGAATTATGGAAGTGCCGACTGGAAAATAGTTGGCGGTTGCGTGAATGAAATACTGCGCACCAAAATGGGCAGAGACATAAATAAGGAGCGCCGTGGCGTCCGTAGCAAGACTATCCAAACAAAGAATCCAGCAATATGGTTTGTGAACGAATTGAAACAAGTGTGAGCTTTGACACGTACTGCTTAAAAAGTCCCACTGTAGATGTATTGTACGTGGTATGGGACAAAATTACAGTTCGAACACACCAAAGTCACTTATTTCTCTAGTTTTGCCAACTACTGCGTCATATAAATCACAGGTAAATTTCCTTGTTTTTATGTAAGCTGTATGAACGTTATTTCCACACAGTTTAACACATCAAGCTTCACAGTTAAGACAGGACTCATTATGCTAGCCGCACTTGACGTGTCGTGTTGTTGCGAGACACGGCGCAGCGGCCCGCATGTGTGTTTATCACGCTGTCAGGCAGAGAAATGGGTGGCCTCAGCCAAAGCTAATGATTTAGAGGAGGCGGTGGGGGTTTAAATATTACTCACTGAAAAAGGTTCGAATGAAGGAGGTTCAGGGGCCAAAGGTGCGGCATATAGCACCAACAGTTGTCAACCGTACAAAGAAGCCCAGTGTGAAAGCCAATCTCATATTGCCGTGAGAGATCTCGCGTTTAACGAGGGGAAAGGCACTATGTCAAACCCCGGGACGACGCAGGGTGAGCTCACCTTGCGTCGTATACGCAAACTCTATTAGAGTTGATTCTGTCATGCCGTTTTACAGTCCCACAAATCCGTGAAAATGGGGGACGTTTGTGCTGATCATCTCAAGTGGATATGAAAAACATCATAAAAATCATCAAATGAAATGTATCCCATAAAAGATGCACTTGAGCGTGTGCGTGCGTGCGTGTGTGTCTGTAAGAAAAAACGCTATTCTCACAAACGGTTATTTATGGGTATCACTGGAGTTTTGCATTGTTTGCAGGATTTAGGACATTAAACGTTTATTGTCAACTGAATGTCTACAACTTAATTTAATTGATTAATGTATAAAAAAAATATAAACACTTTTACAATTTAATTGAAATGTTTGTAAAAATTAGTTTAATGCTTCGATCTTTAACTTTTTTTTTTTTTTTTTTAGATAAAAATAAACAAAAATCAGTTCAAAAATATCAGTTATAAAAACTGTCTCCTTGTCTTACCCCGATGCACAACAACAAACTTACAATTATAGTTATAATTTGAGCTGTCAGATCAGATTTACGAGGAAACGTCACTTGTTTTTCAACACACGTAAAGTACGTAACTTAACCTGCAATTTTATGTTTTAAACAGAGATGGCGATAGAGAGACAAACTTTATGGATCTTAATTAATTATTTTTGGGATACTTACCACCTCCTCATCAGACAGCTCCCGCCCCTGAATGCTGCTGCTGTCTCGAACGGCCTGCTGGTGCCTCTTTCCCTTAATGTGACTGAACAGGTGGACTTCAGAGGTGATCTAAATACACAAACACAGAGGTCACGGGTCACTCGAGAGAGATCCGACGGAGAAAAAGCCAAAGGCCCGAGATATACACGTCTACCTCACAATACGTTACGGCATCATTCACGGCTTGACAGTTCTCAGGTGTCGAGACATATGTTCTGACTTTTCAAAGCTAAATATGATCCCTTGATCCTGACTGACATCTGCAAAGCTGACAGACACATCTCATAAGAGTTTGAAAATCAGAACATGACGCCGAATAACTATAACTAAAGCGACGAGAAAGCTTTGACGACTCTGTTTTGAACATGTCGGCGCCCCGGGCGCTGTTGTCAGTTAGCTCAAATGTCACATCTTGACTTCGTAGGGCAGATCACCTGTCCCAAAAACTCAAGAGGTCATGTGAAAATATGGTTCAGGCTCCTCCTCCTCAGAATGCCTTTATTAGCATTTACTGGTAACTTAAAGTTTGCGGATTTAAACTCTTTAACAAACTGAAAATTTACAATTTAGTGAAAATCTACTCCACAGCTCTAAAACCATCACATTTTTGAGATTGCCAAGACACACTGCACCGGCTTTGACATCAATGATACAATGTAACAAAGGGTCTCAAGTGTCTCGTAACAAAAAGTGACACAGCAAATCAAAGAACGATTGAGATTTGAGAGTTGCGCCACAGGGTTTTTCCTCACACAAAGCTATTTTATGATCTATTAAACAACTGTATGGATTACATTTATGATACTTTTGGAAACTTTTTTTTTATGTTCAACAGCGCCTGATCACTGTACACTGTAAAACCCAAGAGTGAAATTCACAGAATAAAATGAGTTGATTTTATTTAACTTGCTTTAAAATTATAAAAGTTAATTTTAAAAATGTTAAACAAACTTCATAACTAAATATAATAAGCTGAAGTCAATCTGAATAAATTTCAAGAACTATTCTTTTTAACTCATTAAGATGAATTTCTGATGATTTGTTTATCACGTAGCTTACTCTATGTGTATGGTTGACAAAACAATACTTATAGATATACATATAGTTATAAATAATAATTATTAATAGGGATAAGTGCATATAACTCGATGTTTATACGTTTACTGTACTGGTACTTATTGGTTTTAAAACGTAAATGGTTTAAGGCAATCAGTTTCCTCAAATGGTTTGAGTTTACTGACCTTACAGTATCAGGGTTTTTTTATCTTTTTTATTTTAGGTATTTTTATCTATAACGTTAAAATTAACATTTTCATTATTTTTTTTAGTATATGTTAATTGTTATGAAAATTTGACAAACATTTATTCTAAAACATCTCCTTGTGCATTTCACAACACATAGAAAAATCACACGTTTTGAATGACATGAGAGTGATAAACAACGGCAGAATTTTCATTTTTAAAGTTTAACCCCAAAAATGCCAGTCAAGGCCACTATCCTCTCGATCAAAACATTTTGAATAAATCCTTAATGAGCCTCTTTCAAGTTTGTTTTACACAAAAGCATCCTGCATGACTAAGCAGAAGGTCTGCAGCAGAATCTCTCGTGTTTTTCCTGTGCCAGGTGAAGACATCAGTATCTGGATGCTTGTGTTGTTTGTCTCCTGCACCGAATCCTGGATTGGAGCCCACACAGGAAAGTCTGTGTATAATATCATTAACTAGAGTGCTTCCCGCTGACCCAGGGTTGATCTCTGGTGTCAGAGCCTGGCCAAGGTCATCTGACATTTTTAACAAGATTTCATTCTCCTCAGAGCTTAATCTGATGTCAGTTTCAAGCTCCAAGGTGTCTGGCCCCGGTAACAGTAAAAGACGGGCATGTCCGAGATAAACCCCACCGCTCAAAGATTTGTTGACTGTCACTTGCAAAGCATAATCACGCCCAGCTATTAATCTCCGCCCAGAGTTCATGTTTAACTGATGTAGTTAAATTCTCATTTAAATATGAAAATCCTACAGATCACCTTGTAGTCTGTGATTTTATGTACTGTGCCTGGCAATGTAACAAAGACTAAATTGTACATCCTCACCAGAGAAACTTTGCCCTAGTTTTTGGCGCAACCGGAGGAAACGTATCGTACCCTGAATGTTCCTACATTTGGCAAAACATCACAGTTTAATGTGTAAAGTCAACTATACAGTAAGCCATTCGCAGGCTGGCTTACAGTAAAGTGTAAACACGGTGCTTTCAAAACTCGGTTTGTTTGACAAGGCCGATGTGTCAACTGCTGGCTCAACCAATGGTGCGAGCTGGAGGCGGGACTACCTGAATGACAGACGGTGGATGAAGTGTTTGCAAAACCTGTGTGGAAAATGATTCTTTTGTTGATGCAGACTCTGTGAGGACATACCACAACATTACAGAGCGAGCAATGTTTCTTCCGTTCATAAGGTGTGAGTTTGGGTGCGTAGTCAGTGTTAGCGTGTCTGCCGCTGCTCAGCTCGGCCGCCTTCTCTTTCCTTTGCTCGATCTGTTCCATGTGTCTGCGGCTACTCTCATCATGCTACAAAAAAACAAAGCAAGTGAGAATCTGATATCCGTATCAATGTTGAATCTATCTGGAATCTATAGTGATTTTATATTTAATCTGAGTTAAAACTAAATCTACATTTATATGGAATCAATCTGAATCTGTCTTGAATAAATGTTAAATATAGCTGGAATATATCTGAATCAATATTTAATCTATGTTGAATCTATCTGGAATCTGTCAGAATCTATGTTGCATCTATGTTGCATCTATGTTGCATCTACGTTGCATCTATGTTGCATTTATATAAATCTATATTTAATCAATCGGAATCTAGATTTAATCCGTGTTAAATCTATCTGGAATCTATACAGCATTCTTCCAAAAGTGAATGAAACATAATGATTAGAGTCAGAACTTATGTTTATAGTTTACCTTCATCTGGATTTTTTTCTGTAGCTCCTCCATGGCCTCCTGTTGAGCTGCACTGAGCGCAGCCAGACGCTCCTCACGATCCCTACAGAGCGTGTTCAAAACAAAAAGTCAGAAGGGACCAGCAAGTGCAAATAACCTTTCAAAGCGGCCAAAAAGTATTCCCATCTAAACTAAACAAGGCCTTAAAACCTTCACCATCTTTTTTAAAGCCATTGTAAACTTAAGCCAACATCAAAGTTTGTCTGACAAACTTTCCTCTTCCAGTTTCCTTCACTGTATCAATGGAAACAAACATCTGAATTGCATATATTTTGTTTAGCTTACACACACAAACACACTCCACTAATAAAATTTACAAAGCCTTAATCCCCACGAGTCTTTAAAACTGTTCTGTTTATCCTTGAATTTCGCTGAATCAGGTTCCAGGCCCTGGCAGGGCGTCGCGAGGCTAACCTGGCTCTCTCCCGTGCCGCGTCTTCTCTCGCTCGCTCTTTCTCCTGACGCTGCTGTTCGATTCTCGCCTCCTGTTCTTTCCTCCTGATCAGAAGCTCCTCTACGCGAGCCTGTCGCTCCGCTTCCAGTGCCCTCTTGCGCTCCTGAACAGACAAATAACGAGACAGTAACACAAGAACATAAAATTAGTATTTTATTTTTTATGTGCTTATTTATGATAAATATGGACTGTTATGGATGTGACAATTCTGAAAACAGCACTTTACCTGACAATAAAAAATCATGATTTAAACAAATAAACTTTAAAAACGTTGAGAGAGACCTCACATAGGTAGTTAAAACCAACAAATATTGACATCATTATTTTTTCATATTTGCATAGGATTGCCCATATCTGTACCTGCACGGCTTCATCTCGTGCCTGTTTCTCCTCCTGTCTGCGCTGGCGTTCCTCTTGTAGCTCGTTGAGCCGTTGTTCATATTCGTTTAGCTTTGCGAGTACATCGTGCCTTTTATTCTGGGCTTCCAAAGTGTTTATGAAAGCGATCTCATTCACCTACAATACACAAACCGGCAACATAAACACGCATAGCATTCAGCTTTCCAAATATTGTTAGACTCGTTAGAAAATGTGTATTTGATGCTGCTAAGAATGACAAACCTTCGCTTCCTCTTCCTGCGCTTTCTTCACGATGGCTTGTAGCTGAATCTCTCGCTTGAATTCGGCATGGAGCAGTTTTTCCTCCATCATTTTTCTCCTCTGGTCCAACAGCTCCTCTTTCCATTTCCTCACCTCCTTCTCCTGAGAAAGAATGACACACGATGATCAAAACTGCAGTGGTCAAACCTGTCAGAGGCGTGAGAAACGCGCTTCAAGTACGAATACGTAAATACGCAATATTGTTTTAGATCTCACTCATCTCACAAGAACGGGGCAGAACAAAAACAAACACAGGCTGTAAGGTTACCAACATCAGATTTAAGAGTCTCGCCATGAGTGTATCACCATGAACGACTAAAATGGCTGTTAAGTGATTCTTTCAACATCTATGCGGATTGAATTTTCCCCGATGGCTGGACAGGGTTAGGAAAGACCGAACGTGTCGTGTCTACAGGTGCTGGGAAAAAAACGACATACTCTCTCCAAGAGTTTCTGCAGTTTGTGCGTCTTCTCTTCTCTGAGCTTTTCTCGGAGCTGCTGGGCTTTGAGTTGCTTCTCTTCGTATTTTTTCTTCGACTCTGCGATGGTTCTGACAACAACAACAAACAGCAGAAAGTGTTTTTACGTGCTGCTGTTAGAAATGCATAATTCATGCGCTTTCATAGTGGAGGTAGTGGCAGAATTGACAATAAATGTGATAATACGAACCATAAACCAATTAATTTAGTTAGAACAGAAGAAAAGTTTGTTTTTAGTATTTCTGAAAAATAAAAATGTGATTGTTTGACTACCGTTTGCGTGAAGGAGAGGAGAGTTTCTCATGCATGTGGATGCCGTGGCCAGGTGGACGTGACGGCTCTTCTTCGACCATGTCGCCCCATGAGGTGCTCTGACGCCACGGCTCGCGAGCTGTGAGAAGACAAAATAAAAACATGTTGGGATGTCACGATACAACCCATGCATATTTTAGAACGTTGTCAAATATTATATAATATTTGAATAACAAAATACTATGTTAAAATACATAAAATATTATAATAGTGAATATAAACATGCTGAATTATAATTATATTTAATAAATATAAAAATAAAATAATACATATTACGTTAAATATTGAATTTGTTGTTTATAATATTTATTTTATTTATTATATTTATTTATTTGCTGTCATCTATCAAGTATTCAGTAACCATGAAGAAACGAATGCTGTTATTACCGTCATAATCAGCTAACATCTCACTCCAGTCCAAGTTCAGACCACAACTTCCACTTCCGATACTTGCCTAAAGGAAAAGATAAACAAATAGAAAATTCAGAAAATATCTTTGTATTATAAAAAGTTAAAGAGTATAGTCCTTTAATCTGTATAAAGGGAAGATTGACATACAGAGAAGTCGCTTTCGTTGTCCGTCTCCAGTTCGTTGTTCTCCGCCTGGATCTCCCGCGTCAGCTGTTCCTCCTCAGCGATGGCACTCGCGATGGCCTCTTCGTTAGCTTTTTCCAGGCGGTCGGCCAGCTCTTCCTTCTTCGCTAAAACTTCAGCCATAGACTGAGGCTGACAACAGGCACAATAACACACACCCTTAGTCACAAAAGTCAACACGCCAAACTGAGCTGTCAGAGGTACAAACTGCACGGGACAGTGCCAAGTTATCCACACCAGGCCTTTGAGTTCATGCCCAGACCGCATAGCAGAAATAACTTCAATTAAGACGGGGTGCGATCAATTCAGCACTTCATCTGGAATTACGCTAGACTTTAATTTTAGGAATCCAAATGTTCAAAGCAATTACATTTTGGACGTTTGTTGTAAAGCCCATTTGTAAATTTTACGAATGCGAAAAATGAATTGTGAACTGGATGAAATGAAAACACAGGCACACGCCATAAACATGATCAATCACAAAACGCATGGGGAAGCATATCAAAATCATGCAGCAGCACACGATCACGATAAGGATGAGGTCATGAGAACGAGGGAAGGTGTTCTTATTTGGCACTTTATGGCATAGATGCACATACGTCTCATTCCCCGTTTCCACTGAAATGGTGCTAGTGTTGGTGCATGTGTCTGAGGTGCAGACATATTTTGTCTGTAATTCTTCAGCAAAGAAGAGAAAACATTTTTTTTTTACTAATAGCATTATTGATTTACTTTAACCTGTTAACTGTCACCATTCCTAATCACTGTCACAATCTTGACAAACTAAAAATGAATGGAAAATGTATGTAATGTGACTAAAGATGAAATATTTGACAAATTTTCATAATAATGAACATAAACCCCCCAAAAATATGTTTTTGTAATTTATAAAAAATACCTAAAATAAAAAGAACAGAAAGAAAAATATCAAATATCTAAAAAATTATTTTTTTAAAATCTCATGCATTTCAATGTGTATATTAAATTTTAAATTAAACATATTGCGATGATAACGTTACTAACGTTACAAAATTCTTTTGACCATGATAATCAAATCTGATATTGTGACGGCCATAACATCAAAATAAAGAAGCACGTTCTTAGCACCTCAATTTTTATAAAAATATCATTTACCTGAAAATGAGTCTATGCTAATTTTAAGGTGAAAAAGAGGGGTTTGTTAAAAGACGCATTGTTCCTCATGCATTCCTTCCCCAGGCGCACCTGTGGGTCTTCATGACTCGTGATGACTGGTAAATTGCCAAAATATTTTGGAAAACCTATCCTTCTCATTGCCATCAGAGGTTACAGCACTTGACCTCTGCTTCCAGGACCTGACGAGTGAACAGTATGCCAAGTGCCAATTTCGGGATGGAGACAGCGAGAGCTACACAAGCTAGTGTAATGAGAAGTGGATTTCTCTCATCGGGGCGCCTGTTGGTCTTACATCTGGAGTCTAAACAGACCAAAGCTTATCTGACCCACCCCGAGAGGAGGTGTCTGGACCTCGGAAGCAACGATTCCGGATCTCTCGTCTGAGCGTTTAAGCTCAATCCATCTCTATTGTTTCAGACTTGTACAGAGGCCAAGAGCCGGTAAGTAATAGACACTGGTAGTTCAAAGGGTGGTGTGTGTGTTTAGCCCTAATTAACCCAGCAGAGAGACAGAAGACAAAGAGAACAGCAAGACAAGTGACCAGCTCCAACACCAGCACTTGGTGGAAAACAGCAATGAAAGGTATTGAAAAGGTTTTAGGAGGTCAAGGCTCAAACGGAGGTCAAGGCCATTGACAGCTCATACACCCTAAACTGCTCAAATTGTCCGACTTGTGCAGGGGACACTTGATAATCCTAAAAGAAAGACTTGAGCAACTGTGGCGACTCCCAAATCTGTCTATACAATCTCTTTAAGACTTGCCGCAGATACTCGTTCCCCATACACACATAACCTTCTCACTCATTTTGGAGGTGGGGTGAGGGTAATCCCGCTTTTGGGATTGACTTTGTTTAGGCGGGAGACCTGACCCTGGCCTGTGTCTCTCATCACTCACGGTGGAAAGTTCTGTGGGGTCCAGCATGCTCTCCAGTTTCACCACTGCCAGGGGAACGTGGACCACTGCCGACGCTTCTTCCAATGGTGCCGCGACCTTCCACGCCGACCCCTCCGTCCCCTGCTCCCCTACGGCCTGCTCAGTTCCCGGCTCATCCAACTGGGGAAGGTTTGGAGGAATGGGAAGGGAGACCGGCGGAGGCAGAGGAGTAGGGGGTGGCGTGGGGTCGGACACGGGGGGTGGCGTGTCCTCAGATGGGATGCTGACGCTCTGCTTTGGCTCTTCAACATTTTCTGCCGGGGGCTGCGCGATATACACACAAATGCATACACAAACATGAACAGGAACATGCATGGTACTTCTTGCTGTTTCTCAATGACACACACACACACATGACTGAAAAACAACACAGCATGCTAAATAATTTCCCAATTTCATGCATGTCACCACAAACATTTAGCATCCCAAGAAAACATGCATTTGAGTCATAGATACAATCTTTACATCAATGCAACAATATGATATGTGCTTTTTCAGACTGCCTATTAACTTCCCAAAAATAGACTTAATTATAATGAAATGAAAAATGCAGAAATGTGCATAACAAAATCTAAAGCAGCATTACATTTGCATTGAAATCCATCCCATAATGCATTGCAACGAGGTGATATATTTCAGGTAAATCTATATTGCACAGATCAGTGTAACAAAAAAATATCCAATATTCATGTCAAAATAAAGATTTTTACTTAAACTCCGTGTCAGCAAAGTATTTTATGACATGACACTCCAAACAGAATTTTCTATATTTTAAATCCAAACTTTTAATAAATGTAATGTAGTATGTCACATTGTCAACATTTCATAAGATCTCATTAGTCCCTCTATCAATCTGATACACATGCACAAAATCAATGCTTGTACACTTGATACTGCCCTGTCTGGACAGTGTATCTATAAACACACAGTGACTCAATGGTTTGTTTTTATGTTTTGATGAAACAGAGCCCTGTATCATCAAAATATCATCCTGATCTGTGAATAATTAATAAAGACTTCAGTACCTCGATGACAGGGATCTTCTTATTCTCCTGGATCTGTTCCTGAGGAAGTTGTTGCTCTTGTTCCCTCTCCTCCAGAGGTTTCTCCTGGGGTGTCGGCTGGAGCTGCTGGTTTTCTTTGTCGCTGTCGTCTTTAGGGCTTACTTGGGCTACAACGGGGGTTACTTTGGCCACCATGGCAATGGAGCGAGGCCTCATCGAACGGCCGCGCTGCACCGTCTCCCAGCCCTCTGCGTCTTTCTTTGCTGTGGAAAAATTGTAAGTCAGACTACTTGAAGTATTAATGTGTGTAGCACAAGTTACTCTTAAAGGGGTAGTTCATCCCAAAATAAAAAGTCTGTCTTATGTCGTTAAAAAAAACATGACTCTTTCTTCTCTGGAACAAAAAGAAGATATTTTGAGAAATGTTTTTTGTAAAGAAAATCATATAGATTTGGAATGACATGAGGGTGAATAAATGATTGATGTAATGATGTAATAACTGCTCTAGAAATTGGCAAAAACAGAAGAAAATAATTTAAAACATTACCTGGCTTTTCAGTAGGGATGTTGCTGCTTTGACTAGGGACAGGAAGTGACTGGGACGACTTGACTCGATCGGCCCAGCTGGGTCCGGTGTGGGAAAGACGTGCCACAGCGAGGGTGGGCGGAGGACCTCTGTGATAAAAATGAGAAAAGCACATTATCCCTTCGTTCTGTGGCCAACGTGCCACACACTTTAGCTATACACCGCTTCACGGTACAACCACAAACATTGAATGCTGAAATGAAAGTGCTCGTACATCAGACCGAAGGCCCTCCGTTTTAATCGATATCCATTTCCTGCGGCGTCCAATTACAGCGTAATACAGACATGGATGCCCGTGCTTCAGCAGTCTTTAACCACACTTAGATCCGCACTCGCACAGTCTCGGGCCGGGGAACAACCCGGCGAAAATCGCATTAAACAAAACGCTTAGGCCGTTGCGGATCGATTTCCCCCCTCCCGGCCTCTGCCAGACGGGCGTAGACTTTCCGGTCTCGGCCTGAGTCTCAGATATGTATCATATCTGCCATTGATTTCTCCATCTGAGCATTCGGTGGCATTTTAATCGCATTATCAATTGTCTTCCTTTCACACTATCAGTTAGAAAGAAAAGCGACTAATGGAGGAAGACTCTTCTAGCAGGAGCTGAAAGTAGCCACAGTTTGCCAACAGAGACGGCGGTGTCAATTAGTAAGAAGCGATGCGGGGATAATGGGCTCAGGCCAGACTGGCATACAGGCACCACAGCTCATATTGCAAACAACAACAAATAATTCTGGCGACCTAAATGAGTTTTAAGAGTGGACATCAGCAGAAACTTTGACATAATATAAGTCACAATTGAATTACATTATGGGTTCTTAAAGGGATAGTTCTCCCAAAAATTCACCCTTATGTCATTCCAAACCTGCATTTCTGCAGAACACAAAAGACGATATTTTAAAGAATGTTGGTAACCAAACAACATTAACACATTCTGTGGCATCTCGAAGGCTTTGATGAGATGAAATTCTTTGCAAATGATAATCACATCCTAATTAATCGCCTACTTTTCATCTGAAAGATGCCATAACCTATAACAAAATGTGAGCAGGAAAATAAGACAATATTATTTTGTAAATGAACATTCATTAGCCACTATATAACCGTTTTGACTAATTCAACATAATGGTTGTTCCATTAAAAAGTGTGGCATTGGAAATAACCAAAAACAAGATCAGACTATTGTATGACAACAATAGGTTTGACTGGTTCAGGGTGCGATGGACGCGACTGGATCGACTCACCCAAAGTTGAGTGCACGACGAACACCAGGTGATGGAACGATCCGGTCTGATGATGGGCTGGACATCACATGACGCCCTGGTGACATCTTTCGAACTTCCCAAGCCAAAGATGTCGGTCTGCAGGAATGACATTAAACATTCAATCAACAACATTCATTTTGAACTGACCCGAATAATATCACAATTTAAATGTAACGAAAAACAGAATGAATATTTACACAAGCGCCTTATACAAAACAGTAAATTGTCTTGAAGGAGATGCATTCATCTTAAATCAAATGCCAGTACGGACTGAACTATACAAATTGGAACAAGCACTTATCTTTATAATGTAATCAATGAAAAACTGTTGTAGTCACAGTAAAACAGTCACTCACCTCAAATTACTTCTCATTGATCAGACTGAAAAAAATCACAATTTAAACCCTATAGTGTAAAATGTGTTTGTGTATGTGGTGCGTGTGTGTGTGTTATCACCTGTTCTGAGCATCTGTTTTTTCCAGCTTCTCCTGTAGCTGGATCCAATCGATTAGAGCTTTGAAGTCTCTGACATAGTTATCCAACATCATCAGCACCTCCTGTGAAACAATACGTGTGATGTCAGATATGGAATTACTAATTACATGCAACTGTGATATTAATGAACAAAGATTTTTGTTTTAAACCTCAGGTTGCTTATTATTGTAATGATTACAGTAAGTGTCTTTAAAACTTAGTGGACGTTTTGAAATGTTAAAGAAAGCACAACTTTCCAATAAAATTTCCAAATAAGTGGTTTTCAATCTTTTTAGGTACGTTACCACCTTTAATCAAATCAGAATATGGATATACTAATATAAGATATATAATCTTTTTCCATCCATTTGAACTTTTATTTTTAACAGGCTATGTCCCATGGCAAAAGTAAGGTGTAGTTATTTGAAAGAACAGAATGTTTATTTAATTTGGCTACCAACATTAACAACAAGTTCTCCAAAGGGGCAGAAGTATTAAAATACAGTAAAAAATATGTAAAATGTTTAATGGTTAATGAACTATGACAAGATGAAAACTTTCTCCAAAAAACATATAGATGTATGTGAGTCTTGAGTGTACTTTGAGCAATTATTAAAGGCATAGTTCACGCAAAAATAATTGTATTTTATTATTTACTCACGTTGTGTCAAACCTGTATGAAACAAAACGCAGAAGAAAATATTTCGCAAAACGCTGGTTACCGGCACCCATTCACTCTCATAGTATGGACACAAGGTACAATTGAAGTCAATGGGTGCCGGTAACCAGCGCTTTGCAAAATATCTTCTTCTGTGTTCCACAAAAGAAAGAATCATATACAGGATTTGAATGACATAAGGGTAAAAAAATTATGACAATTTTTATGGGTAAACTAAACCTTTAGATAAGAATGTATTATTAAACCCAACATCAAGCTTTATTTGATCTCATCTGTTCAAACTAGTCAATAGGGCTGCAAGATATATAAAACGTATAATAATATTGCAAATGAGCATATTGCAATGGTTTGCAATAACTGAATGACTCTCATAACCCTATTAGTCAAAGAGAAAGACAAACCAACAAACAACACAGCATCCCAATGTCAACAGATATCCCATCCTCAGCACTGTTGGCCTTCACCTCAATGATAAAACTGTGACCCGAGAGGCCTAATCTGACCTGGTTAGCCCTCCCACCCTGACAGCTCTTTTGTGTCATGTCCGGATGAACAACAAGCCAGCCCACAACTTTATGCAGAAACTTTTTCGATAAGCGGAATCCCGGATTTCTGTTCATACCGGACTGATGTAAACCAACACCAACACCCTGTTGTCTCTGTTAAAGACTGGCCATCTGAAGCTACTGAAGCACATCTCACACACTGACCAACCAGAAAAGCAATCCATTCACAAACGCCAGAAGGGGACAAAAAGAAAAGGATGAAGGGTGAAAGAAAAGAAAAGAAAAACAGCTCTGCCACTCTTTCTCGCCTCAGCGGTCTTCCACAAGAGGTGCGGCTGAAATTACCAATTAGCTTTGCAAAAGAGGGCTGGCAAATCTGATTGGGGCTGTAATCATTTCTAGTTACTGGCAAAGAATGTGCAGCGAATGATGAAATGTTCATTGTCTATCTGATACTGGATCTGGGAGTGTCGTGGGGACTCTGGGGAATCCCTTGGCTCCAGCAAAGACCCTGAGCTAGAAAGTGCTGCCACAACACAGATTAGGACAGAGAACAGACCTACCACAGGCTCTTTACATTACAAATAAACCTGTTTGGGACTGTTCAGGTCTGAAACGTTTTTTTTAGAAAACAGAATGCTATAATAATTCATGAAAATTACAATTAATAAAAGCAGAAAGTTAACCTGATAACTATCACAGCAGAATTTGATTATACACATGAAAATGCAATTTCTGAACTACATTTTTAAATATTTAATTTTTTCATTTTTAAGTCTTTTTATTTTTTTTATTTTAGATATTTTTATAAATTACAGTAACATTAAATACATTTTTTTTTCATATTTATTATTATGAACATTTTTCAAATATTTCATCTTGAGTCTTAGATCTTTCTATCAATATATAGTTTGTGATTAAAATTTAGCTATGAAACATTAAAGTGAATAGGGAAATATCATAGGTGTTCCCCCTGAGGAACGGTGACAGTTAACAGGTTTAACTATGTTCAGATGGCTCAAACTTTTAGCAAAGTCATATTAAAGCATTTTACTCAAAAGTGCAACATCATATATATTAGGGCCGAATGATATTAAAAAAAAATATGACATAGTATAATTTGCTAAATAATGCAATAAATATATTCATACTTATTTTTTTGTATCAACATTAATTTTTATATCAATTTAGTTTATTTAATTATGTTTCCTATAATTTCTTATAGATATATTAACCTGTTATCTGTCACCGTTCCTCAGGAGGAACACCTATGTTATTTCCCTATTACTTTAGTATTTCATTAAATACGTTCATTCTTTAAATTTGAATATAATCATGACAAATTATGAACTTAGGGAAAGTTTTAATGTTACTGTAATTTATAAAAATACCTACAATAAAAAAGTTTTTTTTAATATCTAAAAATTAAAAATTGTAGTACAGCTTATTCATTATTCAGGGTAATGATGTGAGAAAATTTACTCTGAAACTGTAATGTGTAGCGCTTCATAGAGCTGGTTCTCAGAAACACCAGAGTTTAAAACCGTACCCACAAAATGAATCTCTTTCACAAACATGTCACATCTCTCTCACATACCTGGCACAGTTTCAATGGTGACCTGGTAATGATATCATGATGCATCATGAGGAACTGTATCATGAATGTATCGTTTCATGAGGTACTTGGCAAACTGTTAACAGAACGTGCGAGTTAGTTCAGGTGTGTGTGGATCAGGACGAGGGGCTGTGGTGTGACTGATGCTCTGGGTGAGGCAGGGAACGGGTCAGCAGTGCCGTGAAACAGGCGTGCGCATGATTGATGGGCGATAATAGGGGGTGGCAATCGAGAGGAAAGGTCCACGGTGCTTTTAGTTAATAGAGAAGTCAAGCCAGTGAAAGATGTGTCCAGCAGCCGGCCGGTTTAACAGCACCGGGACATGAAGAAAGATGCAACAGCTGACAGCACAGAACGAACACAGCGTGAAAACAGGAAACAGGAGTGTCTCGTGGTATATTTAGCATTCACGCTCTGAAAAAAGACACATTTTGTCTAATTAGGACAATTCAGTTGACGTAGCTCAAGAGTTTATTCTCGATAAAAGAAGTGGATTGCAGGTCAAAGGGAAAACTAAATGACCCCAAAACATTTATGATGTATTACATCTCTCTCTCATACACACATTCATACAAGTGAAAAGAGAAGTTGTCTTCTCCACAGGCTCATCTGACATAAATCATGCTTGAGACGAGGGAGAAGCCTGATAAGAACTAATTAGTCCTCTGGGCTGTGGGTTAAAGATGTGGGCGTTACTTGAATGAGGATAAATCAAGCAGTCAGACCAACCAAGTGTCTCACAGCGGAGAGAACTGGCTGAAGACACAGGTGAGGGATTGTGGGATTGATTTTTTTCATGGAGGGCAGATCATCTGTGCATGTAGTTGATTGGGGGTTTTTCTGGGTAGAAGTATGTTTTTTTAACCTGGTTAACTTTTGCTAAAATGCTTAAAGCTTCAAACTACATTGCCATCTCTTTTTTAAACAATAAAACTAAAGGTATCTTTGAATGGGTTAAAGTCAAACAACGTCAAACCAACATTTCCCATGAAATCACACATACAGCACAACGTATAAATTATTATTATAAGCTTACCTTTGCGAATCGGGGTATGGAGACAGTTTTGAACATAGTTTTTGGTTTATTTTTACACGAAAAAAGTTATGAATTACAGCTTTAAACCTTAACATAAATGTTATAGCGAAATAAAACATTCTGTTTTCATAATCTTTCATCACTGTAATAAACCGCACCACCTCTAAAATGTTTTTTCTACTGATATAACCAAAGCAATCCAGAAGCAAAAATATAACATTAACCAATAATCATAGCCTAACGTTTCACAGTGAATTCTGTTTCATTCAGAAATGCCAGTTTATCTTGTCCTCATGCCAACATTTAAATAACGTTTTCCTAAACTAAAGCAAAACGTTTCACGTCTACTAAAAAACATTTTCCAATCATGAAGGCGTGAGTGACAATTCAATTTGATGGGTTGTTATGTACTACACAAAAATGTGCTGGTAAGGCACATGTACAAGGAAGGCAAGCATGCAAAAAATGCTGAATCACAGATTTATACATCCATATAAGAGCACTCAGTAAGTAAATGTGTTGTGTGGGTATGTGCGTGAATGATCGGTGGGCACGTGGACTTCTGTAGCTCCAGGGGAAAATCTGCAATCTCTCATCATACAGTCCCGTACAGTCAGACGAAATTCAGCTAAAGATCTATACAAGAGCATGAATGCACACAAATAGACTCAAACCAAACGGCCACGGAGTGTTAACATACCCGCCGGACATGGCAACACCGCGGCTGGATAACTTTCGCATTCGTGCAATCCAGCTGTCAACAAGGTAACCACAAGAGGATCTGTTAGCTAGCCGTGATCGGTTGGCTGAACCACGCTCAGCATAATTTTAGATTACACGCCAATCAATAAATCAGAGCCGGTAGTGTCAAGCGCAAACCAAGGGCCCGAATGCAGTCCGGGGCCGTACCAGCCAGGGTAAACACTGTAAGTGCCCTGGCATGGACTTTGCCAACCAAAGCTAACACACTTTGAAAGAAAGTTTGCTGACACGGGTCCCGAGACCAAACCGGACACGAAAACACAGTTTATCGACTGTTGAAGTGGACAAACTGTTATTGCGTTCATCACTTGCTGACTGAGTACCGGTCATGAAAGTACATTTGTGGTACGTTTTGCAATCAGCTTTATAGATTTTACTAAACGAAACAAAGAAACTATGGTGGAAAAGGTGTTTGGGACGTCACCTAGATCCCGTAAGCGATCCGAGTGCACACATACATGCATGGATTGAATGAATTGAGGGTCTTTTGTTTACACACGTCATCCATCTCCACTCCCTCTCAAAGGCCCTAGAGAGAAGCAGTGATAATTCTCTCACCAAACCTCTCTGACACAAACCAGAAAACAAAAGGAATGTGAAGGGGGGACAGAGATTCATCATCATAACAAACCCCCTATCCCTCTAGTGGTGAAAAGGTGCAATAGCAGGTGAGGTGAAGGTGAGGTCTTCTCATTGATACAATGTTTAGAAAGAAACTTTCCTGCATACTGTATGGCACCCTAAAAACTATTTTGTATTATTTAAATGATTAAAGAAATCCATGCAGTGTTCATTTGGTACGGCCTGTTGAGCACACAGGATTGCAGCAAAAACAGTGAATCATTATTATGTGCATTTTGCATGAAATATAATGTGTATAGCATAAAGCATACTGCCCCCCATTTTTTTGTAAAAAAAAATATTTCTTTGTGTAAAAATTTGATGATCTGTGATTTTCAGCTTATATGTTTAATAAAAAATATTTATGTATTTTTTAATTATTTATTTATTTCATTATTTACGTTTGCTTTTATTAATAATTTTTTTTAGTAATAACAGATCCGAATTTTTTAACTGGTAATAGACATAACAGACAGATACCTTACACTCCACCACACTCTGGTCAGATTCACACGTGACATATATCTCATCCACTGCCCTGCGCAGGTTATCAAACAGAAAGGCCCAGTATCTTGCTCTGAGGTCCACTTTACGTGGCTGTCTGGTTTTAGTGGGACTCTTCTCGGCTCCTTTGTCCAGTATCGGCCCGGGTCCGTGTTTACAGTCCAGCGCTGTGTTCTGTTCAGGGCAAATGCAGAATTCAAATGTTGCGTCTGAACCACTTTAAATGTTTAGATATTATTAAGTGAGTAAATAAGCTGATTTAAGAATGATGGGAAAAGACGGTTGATTTGATACAAAAAATTAAAATCTAACATGTGTTAAACACTGGGGATAGACAGTAGCTGAAGTTAAAGGTCTGTGGCGCCCTCTACTGTATGCCGTGATTAACTGCAATTACAAATACAGTAACTGGTTAAATGATCAGAGGAAGAGGAAGTTGATAAAGAGATGTTGTGTCTTTTTTAATAATCCAGGACTAAATTAATCTAGATTTACTTAGAATTGTGCATTGTTGCAAAGCATCTTACAGAAAATATATTTTTGTCACAGAGACAAAAACCGCATAGAAATAAGAAAAAAGAAATAAAAACAGCTACAAGATACACAGTATTTAAAGCTTTTTTAAGAAATGTAAAATAAATTGTCTATTTTGTATTATTTTAATTATTGAGCACAAATGCGAATGTAAATAAAGGATTTGCAGACATCTGAGACATTTCTATTCTTTTAATGCTCTTTCACCATTATTCAAAAGCAACACCATTAGAGGAACCATATTGCCTTCCAGTTTTCTTAAGCCAAATCATATTGATTTTAAATGAAAGATTCAGAATCCAAACACAACTTTTTTCGAGTGAAGAAGTCCTACCTGTTTTTTGTTCCTGTGGAGCCCTGAGTTGATTCGGTGAGCTCTTGCATTGCTGTTGGTCTGATGTTTTGATTTACCCAAGACAGTAGAAAGACTAGATCATTTTAATAAACAAAATAAGAATGTCATAATGTAATAAACTATAATCAACTACATCACTGACTTTAAATGTTAATTTTAGATATTACGGGGAAATAATAAAGTACTGCACAAGACAGATGTGTAGGCTATAGACAATAGCTCCACCAATTCAGCTACACAAAATACAATATGACCTTTGGCTGAAAGATGTCTTGTTAGGTGAATCTTGAAGTTCTGGCATTTATAAAGTGCCTATTAGAACTGATCCTGGATCAGGGCCTATATTTTAAATTGTGTATAAGAACAGGATCAGCTTTCTGTAGTCAATCTAATCCTCTTTATCAGGATATAACAGTAAAACTGATTCTAAATCAGCACTTTAAACTATTACACAACTAAAAAGTTACCTATAAACTTAACCCAAACATGTTTATAACAATTATGATTATATAACTTCTGATCTAGAAACAGTTAGAGCACTATATGCATGCACTACCATTCCTTCGGACATCCACACACACCCAGTTGGTCCGGGACTAACAAAACCCCCCTGTGGTGACCCGAACAGAAGATCTGGGTCAGCTTGTACACATGCACAGGAGGCTTTCACACACACTGTGACAAAGACGGTTCTGTAACGGCAGGTACGAGAGGCGAGTGACAGATTTAGAGCGCTTGTTCATCGCCCACATTTGCTTTGCAAATTGATGCGCTTCAAAAATGAGCCTTTTAAGCGGCAGTCTGATGGGCGGTGATTCATGTAGGAGGTGAGACTGTTTATGACGGTGACAAAAAGAGCAATGAATCATGGACGTTTTATTAATACATAATCTAAGATTGGTCTCCATATAATTTGTAATAATGTTGCAAAAACATGTCAACCTGCACAGGGCAAACAGAAGATCCAACTGACACGGAGGCATGTTTCTCTCTCAACACCGCAGAAGCAGTAACATCTTTGCAAACACCAGCAATTATATACATATATAATAATATGGAATATATTATAATATATGTTTTAGACAACATTGATAATGTGTTAACAGACCCTCTTCCTCTTTGTTCTCCACCGGGACACTCCAGGCGATGAGGTTTCGAGCAGCCCGGCCTTCTTCAGCCACAATCTTCCTCACTTTGTCATGGCTGTTGGACCGCTGGAAAGAGGCCTGCGAATGATAAAACACACGGCACGTTACCGAAACAAAATAAAAATAAGAGCATAAATGCAACCCAGACTGTGAAAACCCAAAACCCAAACAATAATTTAATATAAACTTAATATCTTTAATATTGAGTAAGGCCATGTCAAAGAGTACATAAGTTGGATAAAATCATTAATTTCTGCATTATACTGTAACTTAAAACGTATAACTGAGTTCCCATTCAAGCTTTAATGAAAGAGATTTGACTTCAAATAACTACCCTTAACAGTCAAAGTGACTTGTTTAATTTGATCACATAAGCTGAACTGACGTCTGACTTCAATGCTTAACACTCTTTCAACATCAAGTCAACACAACCTGCCAGGAAGCTACATGTGAAACAAACAATGATTGTGACGCTCAGTCAACACAATGACATTTGATGTGGAAAATGACATCACCAACCAATAAAACCGGCTTTCATAACAATACAAGACATTCAACAAGACATTATGACAGCAGGTTGTATTACTCATGTGAACATTGTATGATTTTCCATTGTGACAATCAGCATTACAATGCTTCGTGCCAGTCATTTCTCTTAAGGTCAACCTCAGGTCCAATGGGAATGTGGGTGGAGCCAGACCTTATAAATTATTACATCATTTTCTTTAGTATAATGTTCAGTGATGAATCATACATAATAAGACCAAGACGCTGGTTCACCCAAAAATGAAAATTCTGTCATAATTTATTCACCCTCATGTCAGTTCAAACCTGTATGACTTTTTACTTTTTTGCAGAACACAAAAGGAGATATTTTGAAGAACAACACTGACCCCCATTGACTTCCATTGTATAAACACAAAACCACTGAGAAATTTCTCAAAATATCTTCTTTTGTGTTCGTCTGCCACATTCACTCACACAAGGCTCGATGGGTTTCACACATGCATAAACAACATTATCTCCCTGTCTGCCACAATTTCATGTCCTTGGGGTTAAAATACACAACTGACCTACTTAGCCAAATGATAGCAACCTTTATTACACAGCTTTAATCTGTGAAGAACAAGGATGAAGGAACACAGTGAATTTAAAACAGACAAACAGAATTCCACAAAGTCTACCAAATTGACTTGTATTGTAAATATTTACCCAGGGATTCCCATGGTTTGACAGCTGACGTCCAGAGCAAGGCCCAAGTCTACAATAGATACCATAGATATATATACACATAGATGCCTCATTAGCGGTTCTTTCTATGGGTCGCTATATGCAAGACGTCCGCCATATTGGAACAGTCAAAGCCGATACACGAACACTAAAAAGTAAGTTGCCTGTGCGTTATACGGACATATGAATATAAGAAACATTACAATTACTTCAACTTACACAGTAGATAAAGGCATTAGCTAACACAACATTATAATTCACACACCTTGTGAAAGGTGATCCTGTTACATCCCACATTAAAATGTAGGCAGTTTGTACACCCAAAGTTTGCACAATGTTGTCACATCTTCAAGAATTTACTTGTACTAAGTGACAACATCAACTGAAATGTTGACCTTTCCAAGATGGCAGACCTGTCAATGTGTCTACAGCGGTCAAATGTGGCATCTACGTATACATATCTATCACATCTCATATGAGAAAGGAGGGGCGTTGTTTATAATGTCACATCCCACAGTGCCATACAACCAAAGTACAAGTAAGAAGGGGCTAATCTGATCACAGATCAGTGCTTTATGCATGGCTAATGAAATGCCAAGTTAATCACCTAATCACCAGCATGTCCCTTGACACCCAAGGTCACATGGGACAGATCTAACCAAGCACCTCTGCATTTCAACGCAAGGACGTACAGCTACAAAAAACTGTTTGCATGCAGAATAACAGCGCGCTGAGAACGCCAGACGCTGTGAGGTAGCAAGTATTCGGTTTCATGACTGCAAACACGTCCAAACTGAGAAGCATGCAGAAGGCAGTAGAAAAGAGAGAGAGAGAGACGAAAAGAGAACAGAAGGTACAGTACGTACAGAGTAGAAGTAGAGTCTGCAAGAAGGTTCCTCATCCATATCCGAACCTGTCATACAGTACTACCCGAATTGCTTACGGCAACTTGTTACCCCCCTCTCTGGCATCTTCGCCGAGCGCACGGCCTGATTTCGACATCTGGACCAAAAATAGCCCTATGAGTGAGCGTGGCTTTGGGCTCCTGCAAACTCGCCCGGCCGAGTAGATGCCTTTGCCAAACGGGACAGAATTGAGAGAGAGGACTGCTTAAGCTTTAGCACACAATGTCTCTTCTCCAGACAGAATCTACTGCTACTGTTTTGCAGTCTTGTTGGCGTTGTTGTGCTTTGCAGAATATTGGATGCATCTCTC
This sequence comes from Beaufortia kweichowensis, assembly GCA_019155185.1. NCBI lineage: Eukaryota > Metazoa > Chordata > Actinopteri > Cypriniformes > Gastromyzontidae > Beaufortia > Beaufortia kweichowensis. The sequence goes on along the minus strand of CM032816.1, from coordinate 4,652,893 downwards.
TCTCTCTCTCTCTCTCCGTGCAGTCACTCTCTCTCTCTCTCTCTCTCTCTCTCTCTCCGCGTGTGCAGTCTCTCTCTCTCTCTCCGTGTGTGCAGTCATGTGCACATGGCAGGCCGCCCACTTCACCAGCATGTGCTGGAGGCGGCAGGGCTGCTCGTGTCAGCCCGTCTGCATTATACGCCGCAGCCTCTCCGTCCGATTGGAGCGCGACGATGCGGAACTCACACCGGGGTTGGAGATGTAAACAGAGACGAGCCAATGAGATGATCTGGCAGAAACTCAGCCGGGCGAATGACGTCTTGCTTGCAAAAATACAGGGATATGGAGAAAGCTAACTACACTGAAGATTTAGGTCAGTACATATGAATAGTTTTTTAATTATTATTTTACATTGATTGAGAGAAATACTGCTTACGGATACTGTTGAGCAGCAATAGCAGAGTGTCATATAACAAAAAATAAGAATAAGAAAATAGAGAACTGTTATTTTTTTGCCTTGCCTTGTATTTAGAGCTGCAACTTGGGTTTGACCCTCAAGCAAAAACATATCGATTAAAAAAATGAGCTTGAATTCACTGCCATGATTTAAAATGCACAAACCAGAAGCAATAATGCCCAATAAATGGAGAAGTGATGACTCTTTAAAGAACATAAAATAGTTATTATATTTTAATTTTCATGTGCTCATTTATGAGGAATATGGACTATTATGGATGTGACAACCTGAAAACAGCACTTTACCTGAAGAAGCATGCTTTAAATATAAAAAATGCTTTGAAAGAGACCTCACATTTGTATTTAGACCACCAAATTTTAACATCCAACATGGTAAAAACATGATTAGGTTGACAATTTGCAATTGCTTACATTATCTTATTTATATTATAAATATTTATACTTGTAAATCTTAAAGTAAGTAAGGCATTATGCACAGAGTACAATGCAATTTGTTACTTTACATGTATGCTATAATGTGCATGCTTTTATGTTCAGTAGTGATGGACTAAATATCATTATAATGTGACTCGACACGAGGATTATAACGTTTTAAGGTAATTATTGGTAATTATTGATCCAGGCCTTCAAAAAGCAATTATCAAATGCCATGGCATGATCTTACTGGCAGTTCCCATAGGGAATTCCACATCCAGTACGTGAAAGAACAGATGTCAATGTAATGACTGCTATAATATAGATCTATACCATCTCTGTCTAAACAAAAGCAAAAATAATCAAGGCTCTCAAACCAACTGAGGTTTCTTCTAATGGCAGGTACAGACGTGCACTTTGTGGCGATGTCACAGTTAAAAAGTATTTTAAAACAACAAGACACATTTGCATACAAATCTAAAGTTAACACAGCAATGCACTTCAATAAAGCATTATAGGTATCATGACAAAATGTTCAATTCTAAAATATTAAGTCATAAAAGGGATCATCCCACAAACACATGATCTAAACTTACATTACTCGCATGAAATCTTATTTGTCTAAACACAATACAACAAACAGCAACAGCCAAAATCTTTTTGCATTAATTACTTCAAATGGTAATTACAATACACACTATAACAGCCATGATTACAGCAAACATAACCAGCTAAATGACTCTAAAGTGTCGCAAACCATACCCTGCATTTTTAGGCAAAAATGCCTCATTGCTGTACAGTGAAAACATAAATCAATAAGAAATAATATACGATTGGGAGAAGCTTTTATCATTGATTTCATTTTCTTTCTGTTTGACAGTAACTTTGGCAGCGGAAACTGCGGTTGCCATGGTGAATTTTTGCAAGACAAATACACGAAAAATATGAGTGACATGTATGGTGTCAGTAACCCAGCATGAATTTTCTACCTGAACACCCTTTTTGGACATCACGTGCTCATTTATGCGTTTATTTAAAACCCAAAAATGTTGTTCAGGTAGGCAGCTCGCTGTGTTTTGACAGAAATCACCTTTAAGGCAATGCTGATGGGCGTATTCCTGCCTTTCCCTCCTCCGTGAGATGATCCGGAGCTGTTACTGCCCGATCTGTCTCTGCCGTCCCCGCTCGGAGCAGATCTCAGTCCGAGCCGGTGCTGTTGACCCGCGCCGCGCCGGCGACCATCGTGCCGGCTGTCCTTCGACATGAGCCCGGTGTCAAACGAGCGACTTTCAGCGGACAACTTAACAACCAGAGGACGAGAAATTAAACAGGCCTCCTTTTCTTTTACACTGAACAGAGAACAGAACAGTGAAGAGATGGAGCGCCACCCGCTGGACTGGAGGACGGTAACGTCACCTGTACCCTGGTAGCAGTCCCGCCAAAGTCCCATATGTACAACGATAATACCGTGCTAACTTGGTATAAGCCACCTCCTGTGTAATTTAATATATATATTTTTAATTGACAGACATATTGTGAAATCTTACACTTTTGGGAAAAGATCCCATATTTATTATTTAATTGCAGCAACCATAACTTACGCTGCGTTCTATACAATTCGAATTTAGGATATTTCCCACTTCAAACCCGGGAATGACGCCTTGAATTAGTGCGTTGACCATTTTTAGTAACATTAAAACATTAATATCACTAATGATTTGGTAACAATTAAAACATTTAAAATATTTAGTAACAAAATATTTAGTACCAAATATTATTTTCAGGTTGAGGTCGGAAATATCCGAGTTGTATAAAACGCAGCATTAGTAACCAAAAAGTTTGTCGGGAACTGTGGGTGTGGGTTACTGTGTTTTGATAAAATGCAAATGAATATGCACATTAAAAATCAACTTATTTACTTGCAAAAATAATTTGAAGATTTCCCACCTTTTTAAGATGCACCTGTATCACAATGAACTTTTATCTTGATTGTTTTGTACATAAATAATGAAAAACCTTGCTAATTACATAAACATTCTGAACATTAACAGTAAATAAAACTCTCTAATGTGCAAAAATGTGTTTCAATTTGAAGTTTTGAACTATCTCTACATTATAAATGTAAAGTCCAGGCCTCATTTAAATTTCACTTAAAACAACAAAAGTAAACATTTCTGGAAAACACATCTATGAAATATAATCTGTTGGTGATTTTCTTGTTGCTCCATGTGAGATTTTAACTACACTGAAATAAATTTGTTATATTTAGTACCATTATGTACAAAGGCATCATCATTCACAGAGATGTTTGAAACCAAATTGCTACACAGTCATACATGTGGCTTTCTGTGTATCTAAATGCGTTGTATGAAGTTTGTGTTGATGTGACTAAAGCAAGTTATTACAAAGTGCATTCATCTAGAGAGGAAAATAAATACAAAAGTCAAGGCCACATGTGATACTTCTATCCCAACCAGCAAGGAAGAAAACACCCATTCCAATTCTTCTGGTACATTAAAATCATGTATTAATGTCCATAGAAATAAAAAACATTGGGGTAACACTGAATGAAATGGAAGGTCTACCCTTCAGAGGTAGGTAGCGCGGTACATGATAATTCCTAAAACAGTTTTCAAAGCAGGATTGCAGGAAAGACGAATTGAGAAAACACAGAATATTGCAGATATGCAGTGATTTAAGCTAATTCATGTGCTGGTGCTACAATTACCGGACACTTCAGAAAGAGACAAAGCATTATTTTTCACAGAAAGCATTTTAAAGCACATACAGTATTTTACATTTCCGTTATACTTGTATATAAAAAACTAAAAACAGAAAAGTTAAAATCCCCAAATTAGGACTGACGTAGATAAATGGTATTAAAACGGCCAGTAACTAAAAGCCACAGCTAGAGAGGGAGAAAGAGAATCAAGATTTGAGATTTACAAATAAGCGTTTTGTTATTGTTTTCCATATACTCCACAAGGGATGTGACTGGATAAGCGATTACAGTTTACCGGATTACGAGCGTTTAAAAGCCAAAGTGAAACGGATAGGGCATTAAATATACATAAAACCTAGAGTAAAAAAATTAATAAAAAGCCAGCTTGTCTATGAAAAAGACTTTTAACTAAAAGGAATGCATAATGAATTAAAACCAAAGGGCAAGTCATGTTTTACAAACTTGACAGGAAAAAATATATATGTACAAATGTTATATATACATATACACACATAATTGAATGTATATATTCATGTTTTATATATTTCAATTCAACTGGTCATTCCTGTTGAAGTAAGCCAGTGGCCTGGGAGGGCAGAGGATCCCTTTGAGCACCAAAAGGAGCGACGCATGTCCACTTCTGCACAGCGCTTTACAATAAAGTCTAATTCAGGCATAAACTCCCTTCCAAAATGGATGACCAATGAAAAAAATCTTCTCACTTTCAGCTCCATAAATGAGTGTGTATAGAAAACGTATGCATACATCAAGTCATTTGTTTTAAAACATCTGTTCAAAGCCCCGCCCACTACCACCCTACATAAAAGAAACGCCAATGTTGGCAAGTCTGTAGTTGAAATCCTTATGGCAAAGAGTTTGTGGCAAATTTTCCTTTCCCCATGGTGTAAATCCCCACTGCTTAAAAACAGTCAGGTTGGCAAGAAATGTTCGTTTCGACTGGCAATCGTTCAGTCCGGGGGCAGAAGGTCATGCAGGCGAAACCTCTCTCTTATGTGCGGACGAACATCCTCATCCTGTAATAAAAATCACAAATTAACCAAGTGAACTAGATCTGCAAACCAGCAATCCTGTACTAATAGCAGATACATGCAGATTATACCTTGGACACGAAATTCTTAACCATTTATAATTTATAAAAAACCTTTAGCATTTTAATCTTTTAATAGAATAATATGTTTGCAGTTTGCATTTTAGTATACAAATCAAAAAATTAAATCAAAAGTATTGAATTAAATCAGATTCAAATAAAATATTCAAACAGAACACTTTAAAAAAAATAAGGAATAAAAAAATTAACTCCATTTTGAAAAATTATGAAAGTGTAAATATTCTTTAGCAATATCTTTTTACAAACGGCTTGCTTGTTTTTACTACTGGAAAACATCGCACTTCACCCTTAAAAATCAGCACAAAACAAACATAAGACGCACATACCAGTTCCACCAGCTTCTCCAAAAACGGCACCAGCTTTAGGAGCTCATTGTCATTCTTGTCCACAAACCAACTCTCAATGGGGATCCCATTTGAAAGCTACAATAAAAGAGAGCAGCAAAACCTGAGCTTTACATACTAATAACTCACAACATCAATGCAGGTTAAATAACGATCATTTCTGTAACTGCACTTAAACTTACATCAGGCGGTGGCATTCATCTAAAACAAGTTTAGTGCATCCAAGCTATATCATTTATCAGTATGTGCATTCCCTGGGAATCAAGTTTATGACCTTGTGTTGCGAACACTGTGATCCACCAGTTGAGCAACAGGAAGTGGAAAGAACTGGATTTACCAACCTGATAGGCAAAAGCCTGTGGTGAGTTGTCAATGATCACCGTCTTGGAGAGATCTCTGCCGAGGATGTTAAGGTCTTTGATGTAGTTGCCTTGGACACATACGCAGTGTTCACGAAACAATCTATGCCTGAGATAAGAGAGAAATATGTTGGGTTTAGACACGTTAAACATCTTTCAACCAGAGACATTTATTCACATATTTATTCCAGATCACCCCTACATTACTACTGGGCAAGAAAGCATGTGTTTATTCTAAACATTTAATCAGCAATTTAATGAAATGCACCAATATATAAAAATGATAATGTAATTTTATATATATATATATATATATGAAAAGCAACTGACCTAACCAACTGTTTTTTGGGATCCAGGATGTTCAGCAATTTATCTGCATACACCTTCTTGGAAGCAGTAAAGAGAATGATCTGTGGATAATTCAAGATCAGTTCATTAACTGTCAGGCATACAGACCGCATCATTGGTTTTAAAATATCCCCCATGTTATAAAAAAAAAACGTACCTCATACATCTGAGACATACGCTCCAAGAATTCTCTGAAGAACGGCCGTAACCGAACATAAACCTTTAAGAATTAAAAAACAATTGCTGTTATATATCTGCAGTAAATTTGTATGAGGGTAAAAGTGAGCAAGTATAAGGAAAGTTAGACACAAACAAAATGTGAAATACAGATGTTTTCTCCCATACCTGGTAAATGACATCTTGGAAAAGTACAGGGAAGGTCAGGGCTGCATCCTCCAGTTCATTCAGACTGCAGTGGACCAAAGTCTCATCCTACAACAGGACGACAGTGAAAACTCAATTCTCATTGGACAACAATCCATAAACAGTAGCTTGCATCGACCATTAACAGGTACTGAAGTTATTGCAGACGTACTAGATCGAGGACGAGGGAGAACTCGGGTGTGCTCCTGGTTTTGAGAGGCAGCGCTGGTTTACGGGTCAGCTGTTCCTCGGTCAATGGTGGCACGTGTTTGATGAAGAAATACCTGTGAGGTTTAAAGGTAGGTCAAAGAATCAACAGTCAGAAACATATTATATGCTTTTTTAAATCGTGTACAATTTCCTTGTGTTCAACTCACGGGTCAAAAACTTCCCAGTCCTCTTCGTAAGTTCCCTCCGCAGGAGGCGATGGGGGGACGTCTGGGTAGCTGCTGTTGGATCCTACGGCTAAAGGGGAAAAGTTGAAGAGAGGTCAAAGAAAATCTTAACATTTACCTAGGAAAATAAGAGTGGTGCTTGCCTGTGCAAAACTCCCCAACACAATCCATGTACCCTGCACTGCAATTGCTGAGGTGTTCAGAGTAGTTTTTATAATGCTGCTACGCAACTGCTAAGATGTTTAAGGTGGGCACATAATAACAAACAAGCCCGCCTGCATATCTCTTTGATATTCTGGTTTTCTGAAATGGCTCGGAACCCTCCAGACCAATTCTAACGGGTTTTATTGCTGCGAAAACTGTATGTCGGACTTCTCAAAAAGGAAATGCCACACCTCTCCTACATAAACCACGATGTTTGAAGTAGTATTCACATCTATACCAAACAGTGCAGGACTATAAAAAAAGTTTTTTTTTTAATTATCACCTCAGCGCGAAAACATACATGTATACCAGACACTCACCAGTGAGCGGTGGCATATCGGCCTCTGTGACAACCTCTCCTTCCTCCACTGTTGTGTCTGCGTGGGGCAGAGTTCTGGGGTTTAGTGCAGGGTCAAAGGTCAGCTCTCTGCCGTCAGTGGTAGTGCTGGTGGGGGTTTCCTCAAGCTGCTCCATGTCAAGTTGCTTTACGATCTCTTCAGCCTCCACCGCCTGGCCTGGGGAATCTGAGCCTGCCGTAGCTGGAGGAGGAGAGGATGATAGACCGTTAGACATGGGTACAATGAGAGTACAAGCTTATAATGAACTGGAAGGGTGCAATAAAAATGGCAATACTCTTTGGTAACTACACTGTTTTGGGTGACTGATTTTAGCAGGTGCTTTTATTGGTGACGGCACATCAACCACAACAAAAGTCTGTCTGACCAGGACATGGGGACAGAAGGTCAAGTTCACCCATGCATGATGTCATATAATGATGTTGCTTTTAAATCATTATTTGCCCTAATTGGTGTTATCAACATTACACTAATAATTCACTTTAAATTAATGCAGTAACCATTTTAGAAAGACTTTAGAAAGGAATTACTTTCAAGAGGTGTAGCTATTAAAGTATTTTTAGAATAATGTCCTAAGATTCATGATAAACAAAATATTAATTCAAGGGCATACGTTCAAAAAAGCCAATATCAACATAATGTTGACACTCAGTGTGACACGGGGAAAAAGATTCAAAGTCTTGAAATTAGAAAATCTAAATGTGGAGCACAATTTCGGTTAATAAGTATAAAGCCGCACACATTTATCAGCTGACAAGTGAGATCACAGGCCCTTACAGTTTTTGTTGGCTGGTGAGAAGAAGCTGAAAACAGGAGAGAAGATTGTTCCCAGGAGGGTAGTGCGGGGAGGACTGTTTGGAGGTTCTGTCTGCACTTCCAGCTTACCGTTGGGCTTCACTGGTTTACTCTGACCTGTCATGGTATCTGAACAAAATAATATCAAAGACATTCAACACAACTGTTCTACATGTTTTGCTACTAAAATATTTAAAGGTAGAAAACTGATTTAGTGCAGGAATCCTTGACTGACATTATAAGAGGACCACAGGGAAAATCAAGTACCTCCATTGACAGGGCCTTTCCTGCGCGTCCTGGGGTTGGCTCTGCCGGGCAGATTTCCACCGGTCGGAGTGGATGTGATCAGATTACTGTCCGAATCACAGTCTACACGGCTCCTCTTAGCAGGAGTGCACTGCTCCACCTGACATTAAGAAACACAACTGAGAATAAACTGAAACCCCCCCCAACATTAACAATATAATGAAACCACACTCCTAACCTTGACAGCATTGCCTCTGATGAACCTTTTGATGGTGGAGAAAATGCCCGTGTCACGTTTCTGCATCTTTGTGTCTTCTGTGGGCAGACTGTGTTCCACCTCGGAGTGCTTCCTCTTGGTCTTGGCGGTCCGTGCGGACGGGGTGGTGCTCCGCTGCTGAGATGCTTTACGCACTCTCAGCCTCATTGTCCCGAAAGTCACATGTAAGACTGCGAAAAGACAACGTCAGTCAATTGTCAATTATCATAAAGCAGAGAGAAGCACAGAGTGCATCGCTTGAAGCACATTCCAACTGTCAGTAACATTTCAAAGTGCATTAGAAAAATAAATTTCAATATTGCTAAATTAATAACGCCCAACATAAGACATTCAGATGTCAGCACGGCTGAGAAATTCCATTTGTGAGATCAGTCATGGCAACTTGAGGAAAACAATAGGATCTATCCCCTGCTGCCGTTTGACAAGAGGTCTCTGAAGCACCCTGCCGCTCTCTTTTTCAGCGCCACAAAAAGAAAGGGAAATAATAAGCATCACCCCGAACTACTGAAGCCTGTGGCGGGTTAAATCTGGGGATACCTCGCTGCTAACCTTGCTCTAGATGTTCTCGAGCAGATTTAAAAACTGAACAAACTGACAGATATGATCTGATATTATCAATTAATTTTATTTTGCTATTATTATTATTATATTATATGTAAAATTGTCATTGAGAAGGACTGTCACTACTGATGCGTTCTGGAATCATTTTTTCCAGCAAAACCTAACCTCTGGTTAGGAAAAAACATTGAAGCGAGACATCATAAGAAAGCTACAATAATATGAAGAAGTGCTTTACTAAGTTTACAATGTTTCACAGTCCTACATACCACCTGTAGATGAGCAGAGAGGGTTAGTGGGATTTTTTTTAGTTATAATTCATTTAATATATTCATTTATCTTTGATATTGTGCAACCCCTAATTGATACATATAGATTTTTTAATTATCGTAATTATTTATTAATCTTTCCTAAAATCAGTAATCATTTAGAACATCTTAAAAGGCTAAGATGATTTAAAACATTTCAGATCTGTAAGGTTTTCTAATATCTTCAGGATTAAAATAAACCCTAAAATTAACCATTACATTTTAACATTTAACTAAAACCTTTAAGATTTTAGGCAAGACAAAACAGCACTAATATGCATTGTTATACTAGTCTTAATCTTGCGAAATCAAAGGCCATAGTTCACTATCCTGTCAAAATGATTAAAAACAAGCATCTGGAGGCTAATAAAAATGGATCATTAAATAGTTGTTGTATTTGTAAAGGTTTGTGTGTGACAAACATCTACTGTAAAATCTAAAACAAAAAAAACATGAAAGTCTTCAGATGCGTTTCAGCGTAAGAAGTGGGCGGGGGTGAATCATGTCTCCTTCATATCCCGCTTCGCTTGTTGAACCTAAACAAATGTAGCATGCCATGTAGCCTGCCAATCACATCTAATGTATTGCAAGTTGTAAAACGTATTACATTTAAGACTCAACACAAAACATCACGTTTTCATTCACGTTTAATCATTTACTGTCATAGCATTTACTGTTTCGCACAGCTCGCGCCTCCGAGCTACAATATTAGCTAAAAAATGGTTGCGCTTAAGTTAGCTAGCAAATCAATTAATCGTTTAGACACCAAAACAATAAAACAGCTGGTAACAGTCACTCCGCATTTGGTCCACCGACTCGAAGCTACCAACCCACATTTACTATTTAAAAAGCATTTTAATGAGAATCTTTAAGTGTAAGAGCGTTTTTAACGCCAACAGCTAAAGCTAACAGATGACTTGTTGGCTGTCTCGCGACACCCGCGCTCTGCGTCTTTCGTAGCTCGCGCTTCAGCGCACGAGCCTCACTATACCGCAAACAAGCACGTAAAAAGATTTGTCTGTTAATTATTTTAATAACAAACAGATTTTTGTGCAAATACGTCATGTAGCAATTGCACCGTGTTTGTATAAATCTGCATGAAAAACATGTTCACATACACACGGAGGGGGCGAGTCATGAAGACGCGAGATTTCAAAGCGCTGCGACCGTGGCGTACGGTTAAATATTTATTTTTGCATTATTGTGGTCAAAACAGATTCAGGTTCAACACTTACATGGCAAGCGTCGCAACGGCTCGATCCAGAGGTGCTTGTGGATCTGGCCACAGCGGCTTGTGCGGCCCGTGAGAGTGTCAGTGGCTGAGTTCTCCGCTGAGAGTGAGTCACAGAACGGTGGATAGATCTTCTACAGCTGCTCGGGACGCCATTTCCCGCCTCCTCTCAGAGGGATTCTCGCGAAGTACCCGGATAACGCTTTACGGTTCTGCGCATGCGCGAACATTTTGGAGGGAGGCGTTTGACTTCACGCAGCGCTGCGCAAACCGATCGGCTTATGACATCAACGTATCGCGAGAATAATTCGAGAACACAAACAGGAAATTATAATTCTTTACTTGAATTTTTGAGGGAAACTGGGTTAATAAATAGGATATAAAGGATGGGCTTAGTAGTGTGGTTTTGTATTTATTGATTTATTATTTATTTAAGTTTTTTTTTTATATAAAAAAAATTTATTTATTTATTTATTTATTTTTTCTTCCCTCTCTCTCTGGGGGGTTAAGTTTCTGTTAGTCATTCTGGTCCATACTCCAGTATAGTAGGTGGCAGTAATACACCTTAACATTGGGTGTCACCCGCCGTTAAAACAAGAAGAAGAAGAATTCGAGAACCATATAAAATAACAGTATTTACACGTAATTGTTGTTGTTGTATTGTATTGTTGTATTCAGTGCAATGTATCTAATAGATAAGGTGAACTCTACCAATCAATTACGAGAATTGACCTGAGTGATTTATCTGTAAAAGGTTTCCAAAGAAAACAAGGCAAGCACAATATAAAACAGAGGAAGACAAGTTCATGAAGTTTATATGTATGCCATGCTTTGCAATATAGGAAGTTAAAACCACATCCTCATAAACAGGACAGATGTGTTAGGTTTGACTTATGTTTCAATAAGGAGGTCTTCATTCTGTAGGGGGAAGACCCTCATGGTAAAGTCCTCTCTCTGTTATGTTTGTATGATTACTTGGAGTTTGTTTTTCAAAGCAAAGCCATTTCAAATAGTGATGTGTTAAACCTCTCTTAAACTAGTCTCTAAGTGAAGTGATTTCAACATGGCCTATAAACTGAAACCGAATCCTACCGGGTTTACCACCAAGGATTTCTAAGCAGCGCTCTTAATTTGGAGGTGAGAACAAATCTATTGATTTGGAATTAGATTTTGGATTGGATTTACTCCAATAAAGGACACAGAGACGGATCTCCCAAAGTAAGTAACTGAGGGGGGGGTCACAACCTCATGACTATGCAAGCCAAGATTACAGAAATTTGTAGTATTAACCTGGGCTTTGAGTGAAATGGCTCAGGCTTATTCTGCTGTCTCTCTTTCCCATTTTAAGATTACACAGGTGGCAGCTGTATCAAGCTCCAAATGTGTTTGGTTAGTTGTAGTTTGTGTGTGGATGATGGTTTTCTGTTGTTTCTTCTATCTGTTTAAGTCTAATTCCAAAACAATGAATTGAGGAGGAGAAGCAGATGCTGACAACTGACAAAAGATGATATTAACTCCCTCCTGTGAGTGGAGGGTGGGAGAGCCTTTTCTATGAAGACCAGAATTTTTAGGTCCTGGCTTGTCCATGATGAACGTATGTGACCCGATAGGGGAGCATGCGTCACCACTCCCACTCTCTGTAGCGATCCCATAGACCGGACATGGGGTATTGGACTCCACATTGGTCTTAAACAGGGGACTGAAGGGGTAGTGTCCTTAGCTTCACCTTGTTTTAATTATATCCTTTTGTGTTTCTTACATATTACTGTTCAATTAATAATGAAAGTATTTCTTATAGAAAATAAGAAATAGAAACTTGGTGAATTGAAATATTTGTATCTGATGATTTTTGTTTTGAATTAGAAGCTGTAACAGACGAGGTTAACACTTTGGCAAGTTCTGTCTGATGAGTTCATGAAGGGAGTTAAAACCACATCCTGATAAGAAACAGGTGAACGGTACAAATTAGAAAGTTCATCAAGTTCATACGTGTGTGCTTTTCCTTGCAATACAGGATGTTAGAGGTGCTAACCCCTAGATGTTCATATGTATATTCTTACTTCTGCAACACACACCGCTAAAACATGTAACGGTTAAGTTACCAGGTGTGCATATGCTTAAACTGCAAGGTTGCAAAAAACCACAGATGTGTTAGGTTTGACTTATGTCCAAATAAGGTCTTCATACTGTAGAGTACTGGAGTTTGTTTATTAAAGCCATTTCAAATGGTGATACGTTAAAGTCTCTGAGTTTCCTTCCAAGTTTTGGATTCCTCCCAAAACATCAACAAGTGTTTTCAGAACAAACACAGTTAAATTGATGTGTGACCCTGGACCACAAAACCAGTAATAAGGGTTAATTGTTTTGAAATTGAGATTTATACATCATCTGAAAGCTGAATAAATAAGCTGTCCATTGATGTATGGTTTGTTAGAATAGGACAATATTTGAAAATCTGGAATCTGATGGTCCATGGTCACATATTTAAAACTCTTCTGATGTTCAACCTTGGTTCTGACGTATAGATCTACCTAAAATGTTCCTAAGGATTTTATCTTTTTGAAATAATTATTTCACATTGATTTGCATTTAGGAGCAACTCGCATGTGATCAAATCTATTCTTTATTTTCACATTAATAAAAAAGTATATGTAAATGACCGGTATGAAACAAGTAATCAAGAATTCTTGAAATGGGTAGAATGTCAGTTTAATTACAAGGCCATTAATTATGGCATTTTGCCATAGCCAAAAAGCTATTAAACAGAATGCCAATTAAAAACAAACTATTAACCTATATGTAATTGCAGGCAACTATGAATGCAATTAGTCATGTCACATCAACAACCAGAAAAGGCCCTAAACTCTTTAAGGGATAGTTCATCCAAAAAAAATCATCATTTCTTCACCCTCGTGTCATTCCAAACCTGTACAACAAAAGAACATATCTGTAAGAATGTTCACTGACTCCCATTGACTTCTATTGTATGACCACAAAAAAATCTTCTTTTGTGTTCCACAGAACAGTCATATACAGGTTTTAAACAACACAAGGGTGAATATATGATGATAGAATTGTCATTTTTTGGGGGGGTGAACTATCCCTTTAACACCATCATGTTCCTTCCCATATTTTGTCTCTTCCCACACTTTGATCTATTTCATTCCCAGATGCATAATGGTCCGGTATGGTCCTGGGCCTCCCCAAATGCCCCTTAAAACATGGGAAAGAAAACAGAACCAAAATAAACATCAATTTTAACATCAACTCATATAAAGGCAACAGTACAAATGATTGTAACTTCATTAGCACTCACTTGAGAAGTCCATGCCAATACAGGTGAGGCATGACATCAGCTTTCATGTGGTACATGATCCTGCTCTCTTTACTTTGGTCCACAGGAAAGGTTTCTATTGGCTGCCCGTCATAATCGAATTCTGCCAAGATGACTGTGTTGTAGCTTGTGACCAGTGGGCATGAGGTGTAGCCATTATACTGCAAAATAAAGTAGTTGGATATCACAATAGTTGTTATGAAAGTTTTTTTAATACACTAAATATTAGTAACAGTGATTTTATAAATATAAATGTTGGTATTATTTATGTTCTATCTTTTATTTTGTTTAGTGAACCTGTTTATTTTCCAAACCAGCGTTTTGAAAAATATCTTCTTTTGTGTTGCACAAAAGAAATAATCATATACAGGGCTTGAATGACATAAGGGTGAACAAATTATGACATCATTTTTTTTTTTTTGGTAAACATACAGTGTGTTTTCTGGTTAACACAGCACCCCCCAGTGGTATACTTTAGAAATACTTGATATGTGTAGCTAGTGGGGGGCAGGTGAATAGTAAAGTTTGCATACATGTGACCAGGACTATCACGATTATAAAATTTGCCTTACAGTAAAATGTCTAGTAAATAATTATGATTACTGCAACAAATGATCAAATAGTAACCTACTTACCGCCTTATCTGGTGTCTGTTTCTTCAAAACTCTACTGACAGTTCGGTCAAGTACTGCAGACTGTGCAGCTGTAAAAGAATATAACCACAAATCATCTTATTTCACTAAAACAACACCTTTCTCGCCAGACTAATCTGTTTCCATCAACAGGGCACAGAAAATAATCTTTAAAGTAGTTACTTTTAGGTGGAAAAAGTGCATTAGGGACAAATAGTAAGAGGATTTACGTTTAATAAGTGGGAAATTAGAAAAAAATATGCCAAAGAAAAATAAACTTAAATGAAGTTAAATGAATATTTGTACTTTATTTAATATTAAAATTCTCTTAATTTTAATATTATTTTCAGGAAATAAGACTGACATATTAATATCTTAGGTCATTTCTCTTCCTAAGTAAATCTTTTTAAAGAAAAGACTGAGCTCCTAGGAGAAGGACTGAGCTCCTTTATAGAGCCCACAATTATAGATGTTCCACAACAAAATAAGGTTCGTAATAAACCATTATGCATAATTTAAAAATAGATAATCATTTTTAGGCTTTTTACCTATTGCTGCCGCCGTTTTGGATGTGGGTAGATTGGTGCAGTCCCCGATACCAAATACATTATCATACTTTTTATGCTGAAGGTTGTCTTTTTTTATGTCCAGCCAGCCGGCCGCATCTTCCAGCGAGGAATCCTTCAACACTGCGGGTGGTCCCATCGGAGGGGTAACATGGAGCATCTCATACTATGACCCAGATGAAGTTTATGTGAGACACCCAATCTAAAGTACATCTAACACAACTGAGGCCTAAAAATGTTTCAAATTTAACATTGGCTACCTTGTAAACCTGTGTTTCTTCTGGTTTGTCAAGATTCTCAAAAACAGCTTCTTGTTTGTCGGGTCTAACCTCAATTAGGTTGTGTCTGAGATTTACATGAATGTCACGTTTTTTAACAACCTCCCACAATGCATCAGCATATTTCTTGACACCGAATAGCACTGGTAAGGAGGTGTTGTAAATGAAGTTGGCTTTGGATCTTTTTCCAGTCTAAAAATGAAAAAAAAAAACATTATTATTATTATTGAAATAAAATGTCTCTCATGAAATGTGTTCTTAAACCTCATACCTTTCTCAGGAAGGCATCCGAGAGATACATGATTTTTTGAGGAGCTCCTGCACATTTGACAGGTGTGTTTGGGAAACTGAACAACGCATTGCCCTCCTTAAAGTTCCTCAGAGCATTCCAGGTTTTTTCTACTGTTTGTAATGAGTAGTTTGAACCAATTTTGGGATGTTCAAAACCTTCCGTAAGACCTTTGATCTACCGAAGTAAATTAAATAGAATTGAGATGCAAAACTTATCAAATCTTATCAAATTCAAAATATATTTTATCTTGTATTAATAGTCTGGTTGCTAATATTGCATTAATAACGTAATCAATAATACTAAATAACGTCACATTAGAGCAGTATGAGCCGGTTTAAAGGTTTGTAGTCTGAGAACAGGTACAGTGTTATATTGTATCTTCTGTTTTTTATTAAACTTGAACTTTGATATTAGGTCTGGCAGACACACATAATTTACACTAGATGTGTTAACTTCCTGACGTGTCAAGAATATGACACCACACCCAAACCCTTAAAAAACCCCCACAAATGATTCCTGTTTAGCGAAATATTCCCATCACAAAAAAGTCTTTATATAAACCCAATGCTGCTACTCATACCTTCTCATAGTGTAGCTCAAGGCCAAGAGCTACAATCAGATAATCATAGGATATCTGTAGATAAAAGAAAAGAGAATATAAACATACTATCATGAAGAATTCTAAAGCATGAATTTGTTTTAAGATAATGTCACATTTTTATCTTTTAATCTGAAAGTGTTTATGCAACATTCAATAGGGTATAACACCACCCGCATGTAGCTTCATATCTGAAGTTAGATCTATTACATATAATAACACACCTTCAGGGCGTTCAGTAAATGTGCAAAGTCACCCTGTGCACATTCACAATGACCACAAAATCTCCCAGAATTCCATGCAAATAAAGGCATGCGTGACGTGTACTAATCTATACTAATCCTACGTAGAATACACAACTCCTACCTTTTCATTATAACACCCATTGACATTCTTCCACATTCCACAATGCCATTACTATCAGTCTTAGTACACTTTCATACCTTTTTCCCAGAGTCTGTGCGTACAGTGCTGTTCTCAGGATCAAATTCTGCCACTTTGGACTTGACCCACTTTACCCCTGAGGGTATAACACTAGCAGTTGGTCGTCCGGAGGAAGCGACGTTTTTAACTCCTGCACCAACCAACGTCCATATAGGTTGATAATAATGCATCTGCAATAGATTACCAAGCTCATTATGCGTAATGTTGTTAGGCTTAATGAGGTATAAATAAGGTATAGTGCAAAGCTTTTCATTTATGGATAATGAGCCACTAAGGGCATTATACTGTACTAAACGTTATCTAATTTGCTGTCTATGTGCCAGCATAATATAAGGCTCTGACCTAAAAAGTGCATGGTGAACGGGCAGTAAACGGGACCTTGTTAAACCTGAATCCTATACGTGACATGTGATGCCACGAGAACAAGAAGACTAAAGAGTAGGGGTCTCTTAAAGGGACAGTACACCTAAAAATAAATGTCATTCGAAACACACAGTAAACGAGACTGATGAGCTCCAAAAATGACAAAATCTGTCCTATAAAATTAGTATAAAAGTATAATTTGCATAGAAATTTTATATAGAAACACCATTTGCTTTTGATCTTGGCCTTTTAGACATTCTGCCAAATATCGCCACATGAAAAATAGTCTTCCAGTTGGTGACCAAATTTCGTTTGGTGAACTATTCCTCAAAAGAAAATGGCACTTTACTATGGCATACCTCGCTGGGCTCCACAATGGCCACATTTTCCGCACCGACCTTCCTTTTCAAGCGTGCGGCCATCGCTATGCCCCCACTCCCACCACCAAGCACCAGAACCTTGTAGTGATCCTTAGAGGCCAAACCACAGCTGGTATGAATTTGTGAGTTTATCACGGAGAAGGCTCTGCTGTACTGCTTGGACAGCAGCAGCTGTGGATGGAGAGCGCCTGCCATGGTCTGGGATTATGTACTAAAATAACACAAAGAAATATGTAAACAAGTTCTGCAACCAACAAAGCGCACAACAGAGCAGACATACACACCGTGAAAAGAATAGAAACCGATGCACGCACATTAAAAACACAATTGAGTTTATAATGAGCTTTTCACTATAATATTCACAACCTTGATGTAACATTCAACTATAAATGCTGATGGTAGGTGTTTACTTGCTGGTCACTAGTTGGTCATTAGCTGGTCAAATCTGGTTTACACGTTTAACCAACTGGTCAGATGTAACCAAGGTGCCAAAAAACCAAAACCAAAAAATTTGTTTTACTGTACATGCAATAGTTCTTATAAATGAAAACAAAAATGTAAAGAATGATAAGACAGTGTAGTAAGTCACACATATTATATTGCATGCATGAAGTTAATAATAGCTATGAAAGTCATCCCAAGCACAAAACATCTTTTGAAATCAAAATAGTCTAGCTATCATGATTTTAGACAATTCTGCGATTTTGACCTTAAAAAGAAAACAAAAATGTAAAGACAGTATTCTACACATACAGATTATACAGCATATACTTGCCCTTGTCTTTTCAAAGCTGTCTTTCATACAGTATGAACTGTAGACATGCAATCCTCACATGTGTTGAATGAATCTGTTGTTCCTGTGGCAGTATAGCTATAGGTCATTGCATACCTTGCATATAGTGTGGATGTTACAACAAATCTAGTGAGCTGCCTAACTAGACAACCTATTTAGGCTTCTTATGAACATATGCACGCAATAGACACATTCCTATGTAGGGCGCATTATAATGTCTAGGTGGGAAACGCACTAGATTTTAAGACACAGCCTATAGGATTACAGACGGTACATTCTAGTGTTTTTCTGTACTGTATCCTCAACAATAACATAAAGGCATTTATAACATACAGGCATTGAAATACAATCTACACAGAAACGTCAAAACGTTGCATGGTTAACGCAGATTCTCTCTTTTATTTGAGCATTGAATGCAACCGTATGCAGGCTTGGTGCCAAACCGCAAATCTCTGATATTTCGTGTACCAGTATGCGAACTAAACGCTTATCTTATCTTTAGTATCGATCAGATATAGGTATAATGTAGACTTACCTGAGTCGATCCGCCGTCTGTCACGCCTTGCTGTAGCGTCTATCACGCAAACAACCGCTCTAAATAGTGACGTTTCTTGTCCTGTTTCACCGCCCGCTACATATGACGTATGTGCTTAAGTAATGGTACGTGATAATATGTGCCTGCAATAAATCTTTATTTGGGCTCAGTATTGTAGCTATCATAGCATGTCCTGACACTTTCAAAAACAGTTCAATGTTTCATCGAGAACTTTGTGTGCACGTACACCACGAGACAAAGTTCATATGCGTCTATAATCGTCCATAAGGTGTCGTCATTGCTCCATTAGGCTATCATCAAATATTACATCTACTGTCTGAATTAACATGCCTTAAAATGTATAATTTAATAGTTTAATTATGTAAATAACCTATAATATTGATACGCTTTAAAACATTGAACAATTGCTAAACCACACTTTATTTATTCTGCTTAATTTTATTATTTATATATATTTTTTATTATATAACACATATGCCTCTCAAATGTGTAGTATTATTGCATATCCCAATAGGCTTTATCAGATTTCTGAGTGTGATTTACTCGGTATGTACAGTACTCCTAAATTAATACTTAACATTACTGGTTTGTCATTTTTAGGAAAATTCATTAAAAGTAATGAAAAGGTCCAGTTTTTATTTTGTTATGTTTATGTAATGCAATGAAATGCACACATTTTAATGTGATTTGATGTCAATATAATTTTGGGAGTTTCAAAGGTTAACAATTTCCTAGTTTTCTTTTTTCATCATAGTACTTTTTTCTAACTGAAACACACTGACTTCGCAAATCTCCATGAAGTAATCATTCCAGTGTGACCAGTTTGTCAGAGCTGGAGCATATAACAATATATACACGTACTATTAAACTATTAAACTATTAAAATGTGATGCATGTAAACTGCATAGTTTTTCTAGATGCCCTTGTGTTTTCTTCTGTACATTATCTATCCACAAAAATCAAACATGTTTGTTTTGTAAATTTGATAAATAATATTGTTCATATTTGTTTTTATAACCATATAACCAGCTATAATGTTTCAAAAACCTAATAGGATTTTCGGTTATTTTTTTAAACAACCAATTCTTCATGTAGGAAAATGAAACTACAATCTGGATTGTGTTTTCAAAGACATTGTTTTCAAATGAGTATTAATCGTATTTGGTGCACATCAATTGTGATATGACTGTATTAACGTGGTAGCTTAAAATTAAAAGTGTTGAATTATTGTAAATAATACAACACTACTATTATATCAGTACATTATTTTATTTTTTAAGCTGTCAATCACGCGCTCCACAGCTCGTGACTTACATCATTAATTAAAATAACGGACAATGTTATACAATGAAAAAAAATTGATTTCAACTCATTGCTCAATGTTTTTCACAAAATATTAATTTCTTCACGTTTCTTCGTTTTGTTGAAAATAACACATTTGCAAATAGAATAGCAATCGCGCGTCAGTTTCGCTCTGTACCTTCTGCAAAACAATCGTGTGTGGTTGAGCGTGGTCGAGAGAGAGAGAGAGAGAGAGAGAGAGAGAGAGAGAGAGAGAGAGAGATCTTGTGAATCTGTCTGGTAATTTCTCTGCTTTATTTCATATGGACGCGTAACTCCACCCTGTCTTTGTAGTGGAGCCACAGATGAATGGATGGAGCATGTTTGCGGTAAGCGCATTATTGTTTGTTTATTGTATCACAGTAATGAATGGCGCTATATGAGGCGTATTGATGCAGCGTGGTTATGAGCGATAAGCGTTTCACCACATATGACTGTCTGACAGAAATGCGTGTTATTCAACGGGACACAGTCGTCACAGATTTGATAAAAATGCTGTAATTTGTAGCTTATACCTATTCTTTACTGTACATCCCACTTAAGGTTGACTAAGCTTGTTGGTATAAGCTGAGATCTTTTACTATTAGTCATATTCAGTTAGATAGTGGGTAATCAGATTTGTTTTATACATTTATTATAAAGAAATTATTATTATTATTATTAAATAAAACATATATAGAATAACAATATATACACATACAACTAAATATGATTATAATGTGATGCATAGTTTTTCTAGATGCCCTTGTGTTTTCCTCTGTATGGTATCTGTTCATAAAAATCAAACATGTTTGTTATGTAATTTTGATTAATAATATTGTTCATATTTGTTTTTAGACTCCCTGTAATTGCATTTTGAGTGTTTCTTGTGTAAAGCAACTGACGATCACATCTGTGAAAACATATCTGTTCTGATCAATTTAATTGTTAGCTGATCATTTTGTTCATAGACTCTGTAGTTTACTTTATTGTGCACTTGGTTCTGCTGCCGCTTTGCATGTCACGTGCCTTTAGCTCATGACGTGATTCTTGCTTAATTTACTCTGAAAGAAGTGTTTTTATGTTCATCGGACATTCCCGGAAGCTATTTCCACAGTAATATACAACATAATGGACTATCCCACCAACAGTAGTCACCTCAAAAAACCTTGTAACGCAAAGCCACCATATGGCTGTAAAGCGCAGACTCTGGATCACCTGTGTTTACTGCATGCTAGCCTCAGCACACCCCCACCCCCTCATCCCTGCAGTGTTCCCTGTGGTGAGGTGTGTTCTGATGGGTTTCCACGGGCTGCAGGTCCACTGGGTTCTCATTAGGGGGATGTGGGGGAAGATACCCGGTGTGCGTCAGACATTAAAAACAGAATTACATGCTTCTTTAAAAAACAGTGACCTTGTGACTTTGAAGGAAACAGTGTTTTGTTTACCGTATAGTCACTGTCTATTTGCATCAAAGCAAACTATTGCTAATTTAGCTGTTTCTGTCAGAAAGGTAACATGATGTTCAGTAAAAACAGTTTTTTATGTTCACACACTTGTTTCAGAGAAACCCCTAGGATCTGTCGGAGATGGCCTGATATTATGGCAGTTTGGAAGAAGGACGTTCGCATCGGTTAGTACAGCTGCTTTTACTAAAACAAGTGATGCTTGTGCTTATTTTCTGTATATACTGTATGTCTGAAACACATTCCAGAACATGAAATTAACATTTACGTTAAATGTTAATGCATTCATGGTTCTTCAATCTTACAATGTCCAGTAATTTTCCAGTGTTTTCATGTGTTCTTGCTGTATAGAGAAATGGTTGCATTTTAACATCATAGTATTCAATCATAAATATCATGAGTGACTGTAGAATTGAAGTATATTAATAATAATATATAGTAACTTAAATATGCATTTTGAGGTGAAATGTCACATAGGCATGTGTAGGTCATATTGTACATTAAGGGATAGTACACCCAAAAATAAAAAATCTTTCATTATCTATTCACCCTGATGATTTTGAAGAATGTTGGTAACCAAACAACATTAACCCCCATTGACTTTCATTGTATGGACACAAAACCACTGAGACATTTCTCAAAATATTTTCATTTGTGTTTCACATAGGAAAGAGTCATACAGATATTGAATTACATAAGGAGTAAATGAATGGAGACAGAATTTTATTTTTGAGTGAACTGTCCCTTTAATTGTCATGTAAACAATGTCACAATATAAAATTGGCTTTTTTATTTTTCATGATTTTTTAAGTAAATTACATTCTTATTTCTTGTATTCAATTATGGGTTGAAATATGACTGGGACTGGTTTCATGAGCACCCTTACACACTTTTAATGTTTCTCTTGGGCAGTTACTTCTCCAAAAAATCCAGACTGACAACAAGACCCACTGCACAATGACCAACAGATACTGCAAACAACCAGATAATTACAGTTTTCACAAAGACAGATCAAATATCTCAAAAAAGACCTGCATATAATTGTCAACAACAACGTCATGTGTTTGAGTTGTCTTCTCGTCTTCTCAGGTCTTGTTGCCTAGAAACCTTGATGACACCCCCCTCGTGCGATTGTTGCCGCTCCTCCCGGTTTCACTTGCGCACAAACAAATGAAACTGATGTTAATACCCAGCCATAGTTAATCAGTCCTTTATAAAGAAGGAACAGTTTCCATCCTCTTCCTGTGACATCACTCATTCCCTCTTTATTTCGTGCTGTGCTGGTCCACAGAGATAAAGCAGGGACTCTGCTGCTATAGGGATACTGACGTCTGCACTATACCATGCGTTTGAGATCGTTACTTGCCGTTGGACGGCAGGGACATCTTATTTACTCAAAAACATGATCTGCCAAACTGGATGGAGATCATTTACATGGTTGCACTCATAACTGAGAAGGACATGAGGGTGAAACCAGGTATTTTCTTTTTATGTTGCTTAGTAAAGATTTTCAGTTTGCTAAAGGCGACACTGTTGTAATACACAAATGTTGAAATTTGGAAGTTGGAATGACAGTGACGTAAGATTGACACTTTACAGAAGTTCGTGAAGAGTTTGTGGTTTTTCATGGCGGTGTGAGCGTTTTTTGTGCAAGCGTTTGAGCAGTCAAGTGGACAAGAAGAACACATCCACCTCCATGTAGACACAGAGGTCGTTTAGTCTTGTTGTGGATTCTCAGTGTAGTGTAATGCACTCATCTTGTCATTTCCATAATTTCAATTCACTTATGCAGATTCAAGAGGCGAATACAAATATATCTTGTCCTCTGCAAATAAACATTCCAACTAAAATGAAAAACAGTCTGAAAGCCTAAAGACTCCAAATCTAAATTGCACTTAGAGTTTTGAGGCTTTAATTACATTTACGTACATTTAGGCATTTAGCAGATGCTTTCATCCAATTTATCTTATATATGAGACACAATATACAAAGTTACAAAGATTCAACATTAAAAGTTTCTTCTTCTATTTATGCATTTGGCATTATGCATTTTATAAGTTACAGCAACTTGGCAAAAACTTAAAATCTAATAAATTGAAATAATCTGTAAAGCAAATTTGATTTTAATGAAAAATTTAAGGATGCAAAACATTTTTTACAATGTAGGGATTATTTCCAGGCCAAATGCATAACAAATACATCAGCGCATGAAAGAAAACGTCACTCATTTGCCAGTTTCATGGCTTGTACATTTATTAACGCGACAGGCACTGTTATCCAGTGCAATGCATTTCTTTAGGATGTGTGTTTTTAGGAATTAAATCAATTTTGGTAACTGGCAATAGTAACGTTTATTATTGAAAGCGTATGGAAGGAATACAACATCTTATGTCGTATTTTCCATTTGTCTGCCGTGTCCAAATGTGTGAACGAAGTGTAAACCTATCTGCCGGGTCTGTGGGTGTGGAAACCGTTCAATTATTAATGACTGATGACAGTTGTAGCACCTGGGCTAAATGAGGAAACAATTCTCATGTTTCACAAAGCTTTGGCATGCGTTGAATCAGTCAACGCGTTCATTCAGAAATTATTTACCATGGTGTGCTGGGAGAGGGTTGTTTGGTTACTAACTTCTTAGTTATTTTCCAATTCGCTGAGCTGCAGAACGAGCTGAATTTAAAGAAATGTAGAAGTCCTTCCTTGAAGTTGCGTTAAAGGATGTGGTCACAATGCTGGGAGTTGTGGGTGGTTACCAGGGTGTTGCTATGCAGAGGTGCTCTGGGTGGAGTTTAGTGCTCTGTGCGGTTGCTACGGTGTTCAGGATGGTTGCTAGGTGGTTTACTGATGATGTTTGATATTACTGTAATACGGATCATCAGAAGACCTGCACTGTGTATTCCAGTTTGACTCTGTTCAGATAATTTAAACTTGAACCTGAGCCCAGATTTTCACATTTCAATCGATCCAGGTACATTACCTTGTGATGATTAATGTTTTGCATGACCACAGTGTTTTAGCAATACAAGGACCGTCTGCCATGTTGTACTGTAAATCGTTCTTTTCTCTGTAGATGAATACGTTCACCTTCCTGCAAGTTCAGAGAGTTTATCTGTTGAGTCACTCACTATAAATGGTTTGAACGATTTGTTCCATGTGATATTAAGTCTGAAGATGCAGTTCGTTGTGTTGGATGTGTCCCTGACCCCCTTATCAAAGAAAACTTACAAATTAGATTTTATAAGTATCTCAATTTTCTTGCTTTTCTAGCAATAAGATTTAATGTGCAAATGAAGACTTTTGGACAAATGACAAAGTCTCCTGTGCTTAGATTTTTAAAAAATGTTTTTATGGCTGTATATTTTTTTATTTATTTTAATTTATTTAAAAAAATCTTTTGTTTATTTATTTATTTCATTCATTTAATCAAAGTTCATACTTAAAGGAATAGCTCTTTTAGTTTGCTCACCCTCATACCATCTTAAATGTACATGACTTTTTTTCTTTAGTTAAACACAAAATACTGTCATGTCATCTTCTTATATGGGATCCAAAATGTTGAAGATAAAAGTAATTCAAATGACTCCAGTGGGTTAATAGATGTCTTCTGAAGAAAAATGACACATTTGTTAAAGAAAATGATTTATATTTTCACTTTATTTAACAAAATTAAAATGCAAAAATGCAGATCCAAGCAAACGTTTGTCACTGGTTCACACGCATCTTGTGTCTCGTGTCACATCACAAGAACCATTTATTTCATTATTATAATATTTATTGATGTGCAGACATTTTATAATTTAGCACTTCAATATGCTTGTTTTAATGATTAAAAATGTATCATTTTTGTTTAACCGAAGAAAGTTATTCTTATACTTCTGGGATGGCAAGGGGGTGAGTAAATTATGAGAGATTTTTCATTTTTGGCTAAAGCATTCCTTTAAATAAAACATAATGAAATTAGATGATTAACTGTATTTAAAAGAGCAACCCATGAGCAATAAAATATTCCTTTAAGCTTTTACAAAAGCAAGAATTATTGATTATACCAGATGTTCCACCAGCTCTTTACTGGTAGATCAGTAAACGATTAAGAGTAATTTTATGTTAATGACTATAAGCCCTGCAGGCGCTGAAATTCCACAGGCGTGGCTTAAGAAAACACGTTTCAGTCTCCTGAAATCTCAGGCAAGTGTAGGCAACATCTGCTACATTCCCCAACAATCTGTCCTTGGAATTAGCTGCCCAAGAGAAAGCTGAGTTTCTAATATTTTGATGGGCTATTCTTGTTAATTTGACTTGAAATTAGATTAGGGACGTGGGACTATTTTCTCTATTGACACTGACTAACTGTACGTTCATTTGTGCCGCTCAAAGAATGACATTGCAAACAGGCAATGGCGCTGCGATGGCTATGGATGTTAGTGCCATGGAGAGGAGGTTGGAATCCACGCTCAAAAGGACCTGGACAAGGTAGAGATGCAAAGAATTGTGGGATTGGGAGGGCAGGGATGTAAACTGGGCTATCCAGGACTGAGATTATAATAGTGATATTTAATAAACAATAATTTAAGGTTTCTCAAAGGAGCTGGCAGTTCTTTAGTACAGTACATTAGGAGAATCAGTGTTTGATTTTCTCAGCTTCTGAGAAGAGCTTTGTGCACTTCCTTTTTAATTAATTTCTTCATTTGCTGAGTGATATTCACCGATAACCTCATAATGTTCCTCGAGACAATGATGTCAGATGCTTTTGAAAATATTGAGTCCAATTATCGCTTCCCACTCACCTTCAAAACCACAAAGCGAGAGAAGGACACAAACAAGCAATAAAATCCAGGAACTGATGGTGATACATTTTGTTTTTCCTTGAAACCGGAAGCGATGTGGATACAATGAAATTTGCTTGTAATTACTTGTAATTCTGTAATACTGTCATTCTTTCCACCAATATTTAAAATCTTTTTTAAACTTTAGAAGAGGAACGACATGTTCGAGCCAATGATCGGGACTACAATGAGCGGTTCAGTTATGCTGTAAGTCAATAATAATATTATGGGAATATTGGGAAGGTCACACTACACTTTTTGTTCCATTGACTTATATAATAGTAATGATAATAATCCCAATTTGTACAATACATCCTTAAAATAACAAAAACAACAAACAAGGCAAACATGTCGAAAACTGATTAGTTTACTTTATTATTAGTTTACTAATATTATTATATTGAACAAGACAAATGCATGATACTGTAACAATTCTTTGCAGGACAATCGAATTAAAACAGCAAAATATAACGTCTTCACCTTCCTGCCCACCAACCTGTTCGAGCAGTTCCAGCGTTTTGCAAATGCCTACTTCCTAGTACTGCTAATATTGCAGGTTTGCCTGTTTCAAAGTCACATTATAGCAGTACATTTCAGATTAAATGTGATTTCTGTTATAAATCCCTTTTTGTAATCACGACTATATGTGAATTCCAGTTAATTCCAGAAATCTCCTCTCTGTCCTGGTTCACCACCATTGTGCCTTTGGTGTTGGTTCTGTCTATCACAGCTGTCAAAGATGCTACTGATGACTATGTGAGTGTCTATTTTTGTTTTTAATCTTTGCGTTTACGAAGGCTGCTAAACTGTCTGTGGCCTGCTTACATAAACTAACATTTGCTCCGATTGATCTATTCTGGATTCCAGTTCCGCCATAAAAGTGACCAACAAGTCAATACCCGGCAGTCTCAGGTACTCATCAAAGGAAAGTAAGTGCCCTTATTGTACGCCATGTGTCAGCATGTTTAGGTAATGGAGAACAATGTGTAACAGAACAAACACATTATTTTGTTTCGGTTTCAGGTTGGAGAATGAAAAATGGATGAATGTGAGAGTGGGGGATATCATCAAACTTGAGAACAATCAGTTTGTTGCTGTAAGTTTGAATCCTTTTTACGATCCTACTAAACTGTAATGTAGCTGTAAGCAACAATTATGGAGACATGTATAACCCGTCATGTTTATTGTGCTATGTTAGATCCAAAGAATTAAGAGATCAAAGGCTATGAGCAGATTTAATTTACTTGAATTTACTTTTTAAATTAAATTTTTACCACTTGTAGTAAAAATCACTCTAAACTCCTAGGGCATGAGCACAAGTTCTGTACTTTTAATATAAAGGAATACTTTACTCAAAAATAAAAGTGAAATCGTTCATATTTTCCTTAATTCTCATTTTGTTCTCATTGATTTATTTATTCAAAAACAAAGGAGATGTTAGGCAGAATGAACAGACATCCTCAGTCACCATTCACTTTTTAAAATTTGAGATATTATAGATATATTTAGATTTTTTAATCTTTTTTATTTTAGATATTTGTTACATTTGTAAAATTTTTATTGTTTTAGTTGTTTATATAGTTGTAAATATGTTTTTGTTATGAAAATATGTCAAATATTTACTCTCAAGTCTTAGGTTTCCATCAATATATAGTTTGTCATGATTGGATTATAATTCAACTATGAAATATTAAAGTAAATATTGAAATAACTAAGTGTTCCACCTGTGGAACAATGACAGTTTACAGGTTAAATTAAAAAATATATATAAAAAATAAAAATGACATAATCAGCATACATGTTTTATATTCTTTCTTGAAAAAGAAAGCATCATTTCAATTACTAAAATGAACAGTCATGCTTTACTGTCGAGTACATAAAAACAAATCTGACAAGCACTAACCAAAACTATCAGTCACTAATATTTGACTTTTTGTGTTCTGGTCAGCAACCAGACGATAAAAGCTGACAGAATTTACATTGTTAAGTAAATTACAACTTGAAAGTTTTACAAAGAAACACACTTACTTTCTGCTTTGACATTTTCACTGTCAAATTTATTAGCTGGGAATAACCAGATGTATTTTGAATATAGAAAGAAACTATTTTAATATCTTTACAGTTATCTGTGTTCCTTTGGAGCGGATGAATCAGAATCCACTGTACTGCAAAAACGCTCTACATTAGACTGTCATACACGACATGATTTATAAGTTATTCTCTCATCTATACCGTCTCTTCTATCTACAGGCTGACCTTCTCCTTCTCTCCAGCAGTGAGCCCTATGGACTATGCTATATCGAGACCGCAGAGCTTGATGGGTGAGAAGTTTTCTGTGAAAAACGTCACGTCTAAACGTGTCCAACATCCAGTATAACCACCTTAAAGTTGATTTTGTGAGCATGAACACGAACATGAAAATACAATCTTTCCAACAGGGAGACCAACCTGAAAGTGCGTCAAGCCCTGACTGTAACCTCAGACCTCGGGGATGATGTGGCCAGGCTCGCAGACTTTAATGGTGAAGCATATATTCAAACACACGTTTAATGCACGGTCACCACGAACGCAACGACGCCAACAGCGTTAAACACAAACACTTAACGCCCGCATCGCATTGATTGGATTGATCTCTGCGGCTTACACACAAGGCCTTTGGTATGCTTGCCCATGTCTTTTGAAGCTGTCAAGGAGCTTTGTAATGAGATTTTGAGCGTCTTCGCTTGGACTCCCTTCCAATTAATTTAAAGAACAACTCCTGCATTCTTAAAATAAAAAAATGGCGTCGAGTTCAACTAACATTTTCTTTTTGCGAAACAATGATGACCTTTTATATATGATGTAATTGAAGCTGTGCCATTATCATTAACCGGTTTGCGTATATAAGCATCAGTCTTTTCAATAACACCTCCAATTGGCGAAAATGTCACGGTAAACACACAGTGCGATAAAGGGCCAAAGCAATTCAATAAACCAAAAATAACAAGCAGCATTTGCCTCGAAATGACGTCTTTGTCTTCCTGTTACTTGTTGTCTCCCAGGGGAAGTCATCTGCGAACCTCCCAACAATAAACTGGACAAGTTCACAGGGACGCTGTACTGGAAAGATAATAAATACTCGCTGGACAATGAGAAAATGCTCTTGAGAGGCTGTGTGCTCCGTAACACCGAGTGGTGTTTCGGATTGGTTATCTTTGCAGGTACTGTACGTTTCTTTTCAACATTCTTATATTTGTTTTCAACAGATCGGATGTGATCGGACTTGACTGTCCTCTGTCTCATCTGTAATTAAAGTTCACCAAAAAAATGTATTCTGTCTTTTTTACACAAAAGGAGAAAATTAATGAATTGTGTCCAGTTTGCCCTTTACCTACAGTGGATGGGGACTGGAGCTTTTAAGCCATATAGAGTATGCAAAAACACCATCAAAGCATAACAAAAGTGGTTCATAGGACTCATCTGCTATGTCTTCACATGAGTGAAATTCAAATCAATATTTATTTATGGTGTATTTCCATCCTATTTATAGTTTGAAAGCTCCTGTACCCATCCAATTGTATTTGCATACGTAAGCATAACATTATTCAACATGTTCCTGTGTTCATGGTAATGCCATAGAAAGTCATACTGGTTTGTTACAATGAGGTAATGAGGAGTAAATGATGACAGAATTTTTATTTTTAGGTGAACCGTCCCTTTAATTTGAACTTGTAATGAATGCCTGAATACTGTATAGAGATTAGCTGAGCCCTGCTTGTTGATTGTTTGTGTACAATGTGGCTCTCCCCGTTCCATCAGGTCTCCAAACCAAGCTGATGCAAAACTGTGGAGGGACGAAATTCAAGAGGACCAGCATCGATAGGCTGATGAACACATTAGTGTTGTGGGTGAGTGTACTGGGAGTGACAAAAAAGATATTTTAAAAAATGCCTCCAGTGGTTTTGTGTCTACTGTATACACTGAAAGTCAATGGGGGTCAATGTTGTTTGGTTAGCAACATTCTTTAAAATATCTTCTTTTGTGTTCTGCAGAAGAAATGTTCATAAACAAGTTTGGAATGACATGAGGCTGAATAAATGATCAAATTTAAAGCAATGCTTGAATACTAAAGCAATGTTTTGGGTTGCCAGATCTTTGGATTCCTCATCTGTATGGGTATCATCTTGGCCATTGGAAACACTATTTGGGAGGAGAGGGTTGGCAGTAACTTCTGGGCGTATCTTCAGTGGAATAAACTCACAAGCAATGCAATCTTCTCTGGCTTCCTGACCTTCTGGTCCTACGTTATTATCCTCAACACTGTCGTACCTATCTCACTATACGTCAGGTAAAGTCAGACCATATGGTGTGTTAAAGAATTTATCATTCTTGTTATCAAATTTATACTTTATAATAATGAAACATAGTTTGGAAAGACTGAATTGCATCACAGGCTTGTGTATTAAATCAAATTAGTGTACTTGAACTGAGTTTGATCAAAGTTTAAACAAAGCTTGTTGTATTACAGTGTTGAGGTTTTGCGCCTGGGTCACAGTTACTTTATAAACTGGGACAAACGCATGTACTACAGTCGTAAGGACACCCCTGCCGAAGCTCGGACCACCACCCTCAATGAAGAACTGGGTCAGGTGGAGTTCATCTTCTCGGACAAAACAGGGACGCTCACCCAGAACATCATGGTGTTCAATAAGTGTTCCATCAATGGGAAGACCTATGGTGAGATTATATAGTTATACTGCGTTTACACCTACTGTATATACTGTATAAATATATAGATATAATTATTAATTGCTTTGTTTTCGGATGTCTGTCTAGGTGATGTTTATGATGATTTTGGGCATAAAGTAGATATTACAGAGGTGAGGAATTTTTTTTAAACTAATTAAAATGATTGAACTTAAATGAATGATTGGAAATTAAAACCTGTTAACCATCGCCGTTCCTCAGGAGGAACACCTATGTTATTTCCCTATTCACTTTAATATTTCATAGTTAAATTTTAGACTAATCATGACTAATTGTAAATTGATGGAAAATTAAAAGACTCGAGATGAAATAATTGGCCAGTTTTCATTAAAATAAACAAAAAAATGTTAATGTCACTGTAATTTATAAAAAATGAATGATTTTTTTTCCTAAACACTGATTTCAATCTTTATCCTGGTCTTACTATCAGTATTAAATATATGAATAAATATTTTATATTTTACTGAATGTTCTTTATATTATGTACTATGATTTTATGTAGAAAACAGTAAATTACAAAAAATGACTTCACAGACAGGGTCACATATAATGCTTTGGTTTTTTTAAATACATAACATGGAAAAATAACAAACACATTCAGGTATAAATACCATGTGGATGAAAGATTTCAACTCTTTTAAGACCTTGTCCAGTATAAAAAAGCATTCCGGCAGTCACGCTTTCTCCGTCTCTCGCAGAAAACGCCATGTGTGGATTTTTCCTTCAATCCACTGATGGACCGAAAATTTCGTTTCCATGACAGCAGTTTGGTTGAGGCCATCAAACTGGAGGAGCCTATGGTGCAGGAATTCTTCCGTCTGTTAGCGCTCTGTCATACTGTCATGTCAGAAGAGAGAAATGAGGGTAACACTTGACCACAAACAAAATATTATCTCATATATTTGTACATGTAAATATAAGGGTGTAGTTTTCTATTTTAGACTTAAAATAGTCTGACTGAAGCTCTGTGTGTTGTTCAAGGTGAACTGGTGTATCAAGCACAATCTCCAGATGAAGGAGCTCTGGTCACCGCGGCACGAAACTTCGGCTTTGTGTTCCGGTCCAGAACCCCAGAAACCATCACTTTACATGAGATGGGTCAGCCGGTTACGTACCAGCTACTGGCCATTTTAGACTTCAACAACGTCCGCAAGAGAATGAGCGTTATTGGTAGGTTCTGTTTATTATTACTGTTAAAAATCACACACATTAAAATGCAACTCTTTCTTGAATTTGAGTTTTTCTACTTTTGTTATTTCTTATGTATTTTTCCTATACAATTGAATTTATTCCTTCAGTGAAGCATCACATATTTAACTTATTAATTCAGTATATCATCACTAAATTCCTCCATCTTGCAATGCATTGTGGGATCTGTACTTGGGTGCTATATTGTATGTAACAATCACACAAATCAATCGCACACATCTCTTGCATTTTAGCTTTTGATCTGTTATTATTTCTTATGTTGTTTTTAATGTACAATTTAATTTTTAATATTTTTTCTAATTTACTTATTCTTTTTTAACCTCCCTGTCCCAATGAATTGTGGGTAATATCAGCTATTAAAATTTTTAATTAATCTGTACTTCCTTTTACTGGAAATAGACCATTTGGGTACTTTAAGGATAGTTACTTCATCATACTATTGATACAACAAAGAAGAACAAATATAAATATGCAAATTATTCAATTCATTTCAATTCAATTCACATAATACCAATATGTATCTTTTCTCATGTATCTTTTTTGTGTTAAGATTTAAAATTGCTTTTAGTTTTGTCTCTTAATCTCAAAAGCTACTGTATGCCTCTTCTCCATCATCCATTTCTTTTTAAACCTTTACATAATTCATCCACTCAGTGAAAATCAATAGCCGGGTCTGTTGTTTTATTGTGTACTCTGACATTCATAACTAGCACTGTCATTTCCTGTCTCTTCTGTAGTGAGAAACCCAAAGGGGCAGCTAAAGCTTTACTCAAAAGGAGCAGACACAATACTCTTCGACAGGCTGGACCCGTCTAATGAAGAGCTTATGTTTACTACCTCAGAGCACCTTAATGTAAGCCTATACACATTTAAATAAAAACTAAAGCGAGTATCACTAGTGCTCATACATGCATACTTAACACAACCATTACCCTGAATAAGTGTAACTTATTCTGTCCGTCTTATGCTACGGATATAAATGATACATTAAATGATGCAGATAATTGAAGAGAGGTGTTCAATTACTTTCCTAAACAATTAGATGTGTGGTTTGTACCTTGCAGACATTAAAAAGAGTAAAAAAATCCAACAGACTTATATATGAGCCACATCTACAGACTAAAATATATATAAAGACTTGAGTATGGGCTCTTGACCTGGGCCAGTAAGAAACCACCCATAACACCCTAGCAACTAAATCACCATAGTAACTTCACAGCAACAGGCTAAAAACCATTCAAAACACCTTAGCAACACCCTAGCAACCAGTGCACCATAATAACCTCACAACACCAGGTCAAAAGCTAGCAGAACACTCTGCCAACAAGTGCACCATAATAACCTTACAGCAACAGGCTAGGAAGCACTCAGAATACCTTAAACACCCTAGCAACCAGTGCACCATAGTGTCATCACAACATCAGACCAAAGCTGGTAGAACAGCCTAGCAACAAGTGCACCGTAGTAACCCCATGGCAACAGGCTAAAACCCACTTAGAACACCTTAGAAACACCCTAGCAACCAGTGCACCATAGTAACCTTTAAATACCCACAATGCCCCACCATCATAGCCATAGCTTTAGCCAAAGCAAAAGTGGTAACTGGTCCTACTCTAACACATTAGAGATCACTGGCATATTGTCTGGTACGGTTGGGTCTGAAAGCAGCAGTGGTCTTCACTTATTATGAGACACTGTCCATCAGTTATGTCTCATTTACTGCTGTCTGTGGTTTCTCAAGGAGCAATCAGCCTCTATTGATGTCATGGGAGAAGCTATCCAGGCCGGGTAAAAATAGCAGCTTTTATACACGTATGGATAATAATAGGAAACAGTAGATGTTTCCTATTATATAGATGCTTTCACAGGTTAGATAAAAGATTGAAAATCGGTGTAGCGTGCTTTGTATAATTATAGCACCAAAGTAGAAAGACAGAGGTTTCATTTTCACAATGACATTAATTTCCGATATGTATCTGTGACGCAGGAGTTTGCCGGGGAGGGTCTGAGGACGTTAGCGCTCGCGTACAAAGATCTGGATGAGGACGTGTTTGATGAATGGATGAAGCAACTCCTGTTTGCCAGCACGACGCTGGATAACAGAGAGGAAAAACTCGGAGATCTGTATGAAGAAATAGAGCAGGGCCTGATGGTAAATGTGTTTGTTGTGTATTACTTTTAAATCATACATTTAAATCATGTTGATGTTAAGAATAATAAGTAAAAATTTCATTTGTTTAAAGCTCCTTGGTGCTACAGCCATAGAGGACAAACTACAAGAGGGAGTCCCAGAGACTATAGCCTGTCTGACTTTGGCCAACATTAAGATCTGGGTGCTAACAGGGGACAAACTAGGTAACCCACACACAAACCTCATTTACTCAAGCTTAAATGAGACGCACTGTTTTCACAATCTCACATGGTGTAATTGTTTCCACTGCGGTCGCAGAGACGGCCATGAACATCGGCTATTCCTGCAACATGCTGAGAGATGACATGAACGAGGTGTTTATAATCTCAGGTCACACCACGCTTGAGGTTCAACGGGAACTCAGGTAACATTTCAATCTAATGCTGCACATAAATCCGATTTGTTTGAAATCTAATTTTATCATTTAAATAACGAAATCAGATCCATTTGTTCAGACGGTGTAGTCAATTTCCTGTACATCTACCTTGGATGCCACAAGATATAAGACATTATAGAAAGATATAGACATTAAAGAAAATCCAATTAGAGCATTTAGACTAAAGTTTTCATTTCAAATTTTAATGATATTTATGTTGGCACTACAAACGAAGAAATGGATTTGAGTCAGATGTGCCAAAAAATACATTTTCTGCTACCAGTCCAACAAAGCGCATTAAATTGAATCATTATTTTTGTCTTCTGCAAAAGAAAATGGCTTTTCTGTTTTTTTTGTGCTCAGGACCGCTAAAGAAAGAATCATGGGACCCAGCAAGGATAAATTCAGCGGTGGTCCTGACATGGAAAAAACTGATTTATATGCCAGTGATTCTGTGTTTGAAGAGACCATCATTTCAGAGTTCGCTTTAATAATCAATGGACACAGTTTGGTAAGAGTCTCTCACTTCTGTATGATGTTATGTCGTATATGAAACGCAATTGATGTTATTTTTTTATTCTTTGTGCTGTGAAATGCATGGGAATGAAATCTTGTTGAAGTTTGACAATAACAATTATTGTTTCTCTTTTGAGTTATGGATTTTCATGTGCGCATTGTTTGTTTATATTGGTCTTTTGTATTGATGCTGTTGTTCCATGTTCAGTAGCGTAGTGCTTACTGTGCAATATATCATTGCGTATATACTGCCTAAAATAGTTTGTGAAATAGGAGTGTATGCAATATGAATCATAAAGAAAATTATGACTAATGTTTAAAAAAACTTTTTTAACAGTAGTAGGTATATTTTTGGCACATCACCACATGATTATGTATTCAGTACCATTTTTTCTGCAAATAAATATGTTAAGAATATAAGGGATAATGTAGAGAATAATTTTGAATATTATCCCACTTATTACACAGCTTGTCACGAGTAAATTATTGGACACAAAATATTGATTTGAAATGTATTATTATCTTATTTGTAATAAATACAAAACTTCCACGAGGAAAAAATGTTTTTTGTTGGCATTAGACACGACTGTCAGCCAAAACACAACGTTCAAACATGACGAACACCCAATTTGGTTTGATCATTTGTGATATAATCAAAATGTTATTAATAAGGCAAATTTCTAATTCATTCGTAAATAATTTTCAAGGTCAGTTTGATTTACATTACCCATTTAAGCATGTGTTATTAGTTTTGAGCGTTTTTATTGGGGAATAACGTAAATAAAAATACCTTGTATAACTTGAAATGTCGCGACTGATCTAAATCAAGTATTCCAGAGTGTCATGTAATAAATTATGTTACCGATATAAATGTCTATTATTCAGTTTTAATGTAAATCGGCTTAGTACACTAAAGTATATTTAGTCTTCAGTAGTAGTTGTTAAGCCCTACAGCTGTAGAAAGCAGTGGCCAAAAATGGTTTTGCTTGGATTAATGCGTTTTTGACTTTGACAGTCAAGCTACTGCCAACTACAGCCACAACAAATGAATTCAATTTTGAATTCAATGTCAATAGCTGCTGACAGTTTATTCAGACTACAAAGTTGTACGGTTTCAGTCTGTACTGTGTTTTTCTGTATATCTG
This sequence comes from Beaufortia kweichowensis, assembly GCA_019155185.1. NCBI lineage: Eukaryota > Metazoa > Chordata > Actinopteri > Cypriniformes > Gastromyzontidae > Beaufortia > Beaufortia kweichowensis. The sequence goes on along the minus strand of CM032816.1, from coordinate 4,616,360 downwards.
ACACGAAGGCTCATGCCCTGGAGGCAGACCTGGAGCAGATTCTGGTAGACGTGGCGTGTCTGTGTAAGACTGTGATCTGCTGTAGAGTCACTCCACTACAGAAAGCTCTTGTGGTTGAGCTCATAAAGAGGCACAAGAGAGCCGTCACGCTTGCCATCGGTGATGGAGCCAATGACGTCAGTATGATCAAGGGTAAGACACTCAGATCTATCTATCTATCTATCTATCTATCTATCTATCTATCTATCTATCTATCTATCTATCTATCTATCTATCTATCCTTAATGCACACTATCTGTCACTTGTAATGCATATAACATACAGCTGAAGTAATATAGATGCACTGTTGAGTGGTTGCTATGGAAATACACAGTGCTTTTAGATCTGTAAGTGTGTTGAGTAACTGTATATACGATCTTCTCTCTCCCCCAGCGGCTCACATCGGCGTGGGCATCAGCGGACAGGAGGGGATGCAGGCGGTGTTAGCGTCCGATTACTCCTTCGCTCAGTTTCGCTACCTGCACCGCCTCCTGCTCGTCCACGGACGCTGGTCCTACCACCGCATGTGCAACTTCCTCTGCTACTTCTTTTATAAGAACTTCGCCTTCACGTTGGTTCATTTCTGGTATGGGTTTCTCTGTGGATTCTCTGCTCAGGTAAAGGACGGTTACCACACAATATAAATATTAAAGCCTAGAATAGGTATCGATGCAACTTTCATGAAGTAAAAGCACTTATAGTCTTCCTTCTGCTGGACAAAATAGTCTCTGAGTGACTGTGATATAAGTTTATGTTGCTAAGGGTGGTAAAGGTTTTAGAAATAAAACACAACTATTGACCAATCAGAGTCAAGGACTGGTTCTGTTTTATAAATGTATATAAATATATAAATGATTTCAGTAAATATTTAGCGTGTTGATCAAATACACAGTGTGTGTGTTATTTTACAAGCAGATTATAATGTATTTCTTTTTAACATTGCAGACTGTCTATGACCAATGGTTCATCACACTGTTCAATATAGTCTACACCTCACTTCCTGTGTTAGCCATGGGCTTGTTTGATCAGGTAAGCTTATGTCAACATAGTCTTATGATGATCTTTATTAACCACCCAGCCAAATTTGAATGATTAGAAAAACGCCTAGGAAATAAAATAAGTTATCAAAATCTTGGAAAAAATAGGCAGGATTCTCTGCTATTAAACGCAAGGGGTGTGTCTGCTGGCGGCGCTGAAACCACGCCCACTCGCGGGAAAGCGGCGGTCTCTTTTAACTAACAAACAAATAAAGTTATGGTTATCAATGAATGACAAGGAACAAAACATAGTTTGTTACTTTACCATTTTTATTATTCTCATTCCTCTGTGTAGTCACAGATAAAACCAACAGCCATGGTGCTCGGTGGATTCAATGCGTCATCAAGGCCCCGTTTTAGCCCCGCCCACATATCCTGAACACAGAATTGATGACAAACTGTTTAACGATATAACTCCGCAATTCAGTACCACACAGTTTACAGTCTTTGTAATGTGTTTCAGCAATACATTTATAGTGTGTTTAGAATCATTTCTCAAAATTGACATGAAACATTAAACGTAAAACACATTTTTGCAACTGCGTTTAGTGCCGCTAACAGCACGTCACGCCGCAGCATTCGCAATGTAACGTACTTAACGTGCCTTATAACGTAAGTTACGTAAGTGTGTTGATGTTTCAGGATGTAAACGAGCAGTACAGCTTACGCTATCCAAACCTGTACAGACCTGGGCAGCTCAACCAGCTTTTCAACAAGAGAAAGTTCTTCACCTGTACACTTCACGGGGTCTGCACGTCTTTCATTCTCTTCTTTATCCCGTATGGAGCCTTCATGTCCGCTGTAAGAGACGATGGCGCACAGATCTCTGATCAGCAAGCATTCGCGGTCACCATAGCAACCTCTCTGGTCATTGTGGTCAGTGTCCAGGTGGGTCAATATAGCGAGATCGAGAGCCAAATTTGGGACTTAACACAATGTACACAAATCACTGGGAGGAATGGGATTTCAGATTTAGGATGTGCACTTTGAGGACATCTGCTGGTGGAAAACCCAAACTGAGTTTGAGTTTATTCTTCACTTTCTTCATTATGTTTTTCATCCACAGCAATAAAATTCATACAACTTGTATGGCATGTTGCCCTGGCTGTTTATTAACTACTTTCTTGTTAACGATATTGAACTGTATTTTGTTTTAGATTGGACTTGACACAAACTACTGGACGGCTGTGAACAATTTCTTTATATGGGGCAGTCTAGCTGTTTACTTTGCAATACTTTTCGCAATGCACAGCGATGGCATTTTCAGCATATTCCCAAACCAGTTCCCATTTATTGGTAAGAATTAAATATGCATTAATGCTGTGTTTTAAAATGAAATACTAGCTTACTAAAAACAGTGCAATATACGCTTCATACTGTTAGTGTATTAATTAGTGATAATTGAATCATCGTGCATTATGCAGTGCTAAAGACTTCAGATAGCTGTGTGTGTGTGTGTGTGTGTTATCACATGATCAAATCACATTGAGTTTGAATAGCATTGAGTTATAAAGTTGGATGTGAAATTAGTTTATGGTTTTGTGTGTTTGATTTTAGGCACGGCACGTAACTCTCTGAATCAGAAGATCGTGTGGCTGGTTATCTTTCTCACCACTGTCATATGTATAATGCCCATGGTGGCTGTCCGATTCATCAAGACTGACTGCTATCCCACACAGACTGACAAGGTTATTAGAAACACATGTTATGAATAATATAGTTATACCTATTATTAATCATGCTATATGAATTAATGTGGCTGATGCTTTTACTGTACCTAAAGTGATGTACATTTATTATTGATGTTTTGCAAACTATAGTTAAGTGTTTATGAATCACGGAAGTATTATTAGTTACTCTTAGGTACTCCGTAATGCACGCACATTTAAAGGAACAGTACATCTAAAAATGTAAAGTCTGTCACTGTTTATCACCCATCTTTTTTAATAAATATATTTAATACATTTTTGGTTGGGTGGGTTCAGTAAAAGGGCAGCACATTGTTAATCATTGTAATGCTAAAATGGTATGGTCACTGATAATTAAAAAAAATACAAACATATTATTTTAAAGTGGTAGTAGCTTAAGTGTAACATTTTGATTTAATTGTAACATTTATGTAAATCATCCTCCTAAAAAGCCAAAACCTTTGTCCTCCTGTAGGTGCGTTTACTTCAGCAGGCCACCAGGAGGCAGGGTCCTCAGGAGCAGAACCTCAGGAGAGTCCGCAGGACAAGTTCTAGACGCTCGGCGTACGCTTTCGCCCACCAGCAGGGATACGGAGAACTCATCACCTCTGGAAAGAACATGAGAGTACCCACATCTTCTACATCCACATATCCTCTGTCCTCTCCTGAAAGACGCCCCGCCACCAAAACAACCCCGGATGACACCACCACCACCGAGGTGACCACCAACACTGACCTTAAGAGGGATTTTGACCAAAGTCAACAGATAACGGTGGAAGACCTGGAGGCCAGATGAAGAACCGTAAGATCAAATGAACCTTTTTTCCTTTCTTAAAGAAAGAGAGACTTAGTAACTGTTCCTAATGTCCTTAATGTGTGGGATTTTGAACAGACACCTTTTGGACTATTAAAGATGCCCTTGAGCACTACTGGACTATGGGGAAATGGACACAGGAGACTCCAAAGAGCCAGCATTATGAAGCACAGATAACACTAATTCATCTCATTTTTACTCTTGCGCAAATCTGTTCTCGCCTGACAACACGACTTTCGTTTTGTAACACTTCATTGAATTTATAAATGAACCTCAGTCTCATTTTGATTCAATTTTGTCCTTCTGGCACAGATTCAAAAGGGCAATGTTTCCTCTGAAAGCACCTTGTTTCTAGTTTTAATAACATCTTTTTCGGATCCAAAGCATTACAAAGTTAATGCGTATAATTCAACTGTACGCACATATTCACTTATATTTATTTTAGGAATGGCAAGCATTAAATCCTGTTTATTCTCTAACCCTCACAAGTTTTGTAAGCGTAAACGTTCTACAAAAAAATGACATCAGACTACTGAAATATCAGGGAGCAAAAATGTGCAAGTTTGAAAAATAATACCTCTTAGTTTATTATAAACAGTGATACAGCCATCTGCAGGGGTACATGGTTGTAAATGCATTGCACTGAAATCTTTTTACTTTGTGCACAATTAATGTGAATATCTTTAAAGCTGCATTAAAGACATCTATACCCAGTTTACTGAAATGCAGTGCATCATGGTAATGATTTTAGGGATTGAATAGTATCAAATAGGAATGTGCAATAACAATGCATTGGCTGTAAATCTTACGTTTGCATTGTACGCAGCAGCACTAAAGCAAGACGACTTCAAGCTATTTTTCGCCAATAATAGTTTTAAAAATGGCGATTGTATTTTTAATATACCTCTATTTTTAAAATGAAAATCATTCCACACTAACCATAACATACTTAACATTCGCTTTGCATGCAGCTCAATGAATTCAGAATATTGATAATAAAATGTTTTGACAGAGTCAAACGTCAGAAGATACATAACCAACCTGATCTTGGGGCAGTTTTTACAAAGTGGTTAATTCGTATGATGTTAATCGACTAAAAACATTAATTATTAGAAAAAGCCTCTAACCTCAATGTGATGGCAAATTGTACTACAACATACAAATGAGATTACACAAATTATCCACCTTGCAAAATATGTACCCACGAATGTTGACATAGCTGTGCCTTCCATCAGACGATAGATTAAAGCATTTACTCTGTTTAACTGTATATAATTCCACATGTGTACTTAAAAGGTCTATAAAGTGGGCATTTCCTTCACGTGATCCTTTGTGGAAAAGGATTTTTGTGCCTTTTTTGTTGTCCTCGTATTTAAAGTAGTAATTTCAGTTGTTTATGTTGGGTAGAATGTGTCAACACTGACATTTGACTGATTACAATGTATTTGCCATTTAGATTATAGCCTTCATCTGTTGAGATATTTTGCAGATAAAATGTTAACATAAAAATAATATTTTCTATCTGAAATTTATTTGATGGGGGTCGTGCAACATTTCCTTTTTATGAATGTACAGCGGACATGTGAATTTATGTTATGTTAAATATACATGACGAATGTATACGATTTTTCTGCTGTGCTATTTTGTCAAAGACCATGCAGATTGTTGATTATTTTTTATTTAAATGCATGGATTTTTATACAAGTCATTGTAATTTTTATATGACATGCATTAAATGGCCATTGTTTAATTTATTTAAAAACGGATTGTATGTGTTCATTTTCCACACATTAACATTTTTTAAGTAGATTTTTACATTTCTACACCTCTTTTAAACAATATGTATAAAGTATCATTCATTTCAGTTACTTAAGTTTAACACTTAAGTTTGTTAAAATCTTGAGCAGTATAGTATTGGCAAACAGCCCTGACATGCCTATTAAATATCAACAAAAAATGATGACGCTTGTAAACATTAGGGTCTTTTTATTAAATGCAGGACTCAAATATTGACCTTTCAGAAAGTATGTAAGAAAAAGCATGTACTGTATTTGACAATTCTCAGCAACCTTGAAAGTGTTTTTAAAATTTCTCCTTTCTGAGATTCACTCCATAAAAAGCAAAAATATTTCTCTTTTATTTAGGTTCATGGCCATTATATGCACAACTTGCTTTCAAAGCCACAAGCAACAGCTCCATCGCGTCATTACAGTCGTTACTTTTCATTCCTCTGTGAAAATGGCCGCTCCTCCTCCTGGCCTTGTCACAAATAAACTCTGCTTTTCAAGAGCGGCTCGGCGGGCGTCAGGCGTGTAATATCTCTCCCTCACGGTTTGGAGAAAAGAATCTATTCTGTCACTGGGTACCATGGAAACCGTGCAGCCTCCCCATCCAGCTCCGGTTAACCTCGACCCCACAGCACCTGCCTGTCTGTGAGAGAGAGATTCTGGTGAAACTCCAATTTATTAGAGTCAGACTGAGGATTGGGTCTCAATAACTTCTTCAGTTAATTTGCCAGAGATACTGAGATGACTCATTCATTAAACTAATGACTCAAGTCATGGTGCTTTGTTTTGATGTAACAAACTAGCTATGGCATTGCATAATAATGCAAAATACAAAACTTGTCTGCATATTATGAATATGAGAATGTAGATGTGTGTCATAAATAAAAAAACGTTTGATGTAAGAAAAAACATGAGGATTTTATGCATTGTGATTCTCTTGACACAATAAGATTATTATATTATTTAATTAATGCTGATTTTATGGCTGATGAAGCTTTATTAATATATTAAACATGGTTTAATCTAGACCCACCCTAAACTTCGGCCTCCATCCATATGGTTTAATATGTTGAACATTATTATGAAATCAGCATCAGACTTTGACTCACAAGCATATGTTCACCAGCTGGTCGAGCTCGGGGCAGCTGCACTCATACAGGTCTCTACAGCTGGCATGGCTCTGGTTCATCAGATCGCCCAGCTGAGCGATGGCATTGGCTGGAGCAGAATCACACACGGCCTTAAACTGCAGCACACGGGCAGCCTCGCCGTACACATGCCTGGCACGCTGGTACAGCTTAAAATGGGTTGCTAAAGTCATAGACAATCAAAAAGGATGTTGTTTTAAATGTTAAACTGTGTCTTTGTGACTCCTTTTTGGGATGTCATCATCACTTTTGGGGTTTTCAAGTACAACCTTGTGTGTCACTATACAGAATAAATCTTATTTAAAGATAGCTAGAATAAAAGGTTACAATCATTTTTCTCCGCCCACAAAGTCTTGGTGACATAAGCAAAGAGGAAAAGGTGTATTAGAAAGGACATTTATTAAGACAGCAAATAGTGTAAATGTTTACTTTTCATGTATAATTCATATCTCACCATGCTGTGTGTTTGTACTGAGAATATTTTCACAAAGTTGTTCAGTGCTGATGCCCAGGGTCTTGCAGATCTCTTCTCTGCTGTAAGGCTCAGGGTGCAGGACGTCCTCCACCAGCTCCAGCATCTTCTCCAAACTCACCTTCAGCTCCGTCTGCAGCTCACCCAGTTTCTGCAGCTGGCTCCAGTCCAGACCTCGTGACTTAGCCAGCATCTGCAAACAGATAACGTGAAATTATAACTGACCCAGAAACTTTTCTTAAAAAGTTTTGCTTTTGCTACATTTTGTTTTGTGTTATTCATTAAAAAAAATCTGTTTTAATTTGCCTATATGAGATTCCGACCTTCGTGGCGATGCGGCACTCCACCACCCTTGTGTTAAAGTGAGATGAAGCTGCCTTGTTCATCTCCACACAGCAGTTTGCAATTACAAACATCGCTCCATCAGGCAGCTTTACATCTGTGGCCCGTAGAGGATTAAACTCTATCAGCTTTGCCTTTAGGGGAAAAGACATTCAGTTACAACCTTGAAAATAAACGGTTTCAACAAAGCAAACAATTAATGAACATTTATAATGTATAACACAATAAAAGGGACCGTACCCACAAAAACAAAACATCTGCATCATATATAGACCCTTATTTTCGATTTCACAATTGCAGAATGCTATTGGTCACTACGTTATGTGACCGATAACAACATATCATGTGATAATAAAGAGTCAGGGTAAGGTTTTACTGAATAAATCTTAAATTTCAGGCTGTTTTGCACACAAAGTCCATTTATAAGACCTCAGAAACTGACTTTAGTGCAAATGTCGTGTACTTTGATTTCTTCTTGGTGCATGATAGCCTGTAGTCAAAGTTACTCTTATTTTACAGAAAACAACACACAAAATGTGTCTTTTTATTTTCTATGAAAGTCATACAAGTTCAAAATTAAAGTATGATAAACAATGGTAATCTTTATTTTATGATGAGCTGTTTCTTTAAGAGAATGCACCTCATATAAAGGAAAAAAACTCTACGCATGATACAGATTACAACAATGAAATACACGTGTCATATATCCCATACCGTTCCCTCCTCAGCCAAGAAAGAGATCGACTGATCCATTCCTCCACCCTCGGTGCCAATATAACGCTCACACTTGGCACACGTCTCTGCAAGAGTTACCTGAAAAATCAAACTGTGTTATTAATAACTGGTATAATCAACATCTACTGTATGTTCTGTGAGTTATGTAATTGAAAGTATGGGTTACCTTAGACAAAGACTTCTGATTGGCTTCCATCGTGACCAGACCAGCACAGCACACCAGAGCACTGGAGCTGGAAAGCCCTGAGCTGGCAGGAATAGACCCGTCCACTACACAACACATCCCTGCTAATGGAGATAAGCTCAGATGCTCCTGCAGACACAAAACCAGTATTCATTCAAAAATACATTCAATATGCTTCAAAATAGAGATACACCAATGTATCTCTATTTTAGTAAGTAAGTAAATATTGGTATCGGCCAATAGTTGTTTGTTAAAATCAACAAAAAAAATCCTATCTGTATTTAACACACCTGAATTCCCTTCACTCCACACAAGAAATAATAGTACCACAGTGGATTCTCTTTGTCAATTGAGATGCTCTGGGCAGATACAGTAAAATCCCTAAAATAATGACAAAATCAGCAGCATTTTTAAATATGGTGACAGTCTTCACATTATCACACAGCTTTTATTGACAAAATGTACTGACTTATATTTAGGATCAGTGTTGGCCAGATGGACTGTTTGAGAGTCATTGACAGAAACAGCAGCAAGAATAGTCTGCTCTATTGCCATGGGCAGGACAGCATAACCACAATAGTCAATATGTTCACCTGAAACATAAAATATTTATATTATAAAATACAAAAGTTTCAAATTATTCGGCAATGTTTAAAAACATTAGTATTTGGTATGTTTATAAACTTCATCGCACCTATTAAATTCACCCTGCCTGGAGCACAAGCGTAGAAGAGAGGAGTTTGTCCATATTTCTGATGAAAAGTCGCTTTTATTTTCTGCAACCTAAAGAGGAAAAAAATCAATAGTTTAAAACACAATAAAACACAATACTTAAAACCACAGAATAAATCATTGTGACTTGATTCACTTATAATCGAAGTTGCGAATCTGCCGAAATCACGCAACTTACCTTTCATTGCCAGTAAACAAGAGCTTAATTTTCGGCGGATTTGTGGCCATTGTGATATTTATTTCCTTCGTTTAGCACTATGCACACATGCACAGATGAACCAACACTCCACAGGAGCTGTCAGCTGACTGTCATACCCGGAATCGTCTATCCAACAATACGGAAGAAACATTCGCGCCTCGCGCAGATCCATTCATTCAAATCGGAAGCGTTCGGATTGACTCGAAAGCGCTCGGACAGATTCGGAAAGACTCGGAACTGTTCGCGCCGCGTCATGTCAGATGTGTTCTCGCGGAGGATTGTGGGAAAATCTCTCTCTCCGGCCAAAATGTCTGACATGGAAGATGATTTCATGTGCGATGATGAGGAGGATTATGACCTGGTAAGATTGACTAAAATAAACACAACTGTAAATGCGTTAAAGGTAGTGTTCGTGCAGCGTACCGGCCTCGAGAAATTGTGTTTTGAATGTTGCTGTAAGATTAAGTTTACAGCTGAGTTGTTTAGCAGGTGGCTAGTTTGCTAATACTGCAAAGATAAAGTCAACAACAGTGACAGTCTTTTTTCACTTCAAGTACATTTATGCTTATATGAAATAAAATCGATGCTAAACACATGAAATTCACACTTGAATGTGCATGTCTTTATTTAAAATTCTAACTTGCAGACTAATGTAAAGTTAGCTGAATTATACTAAGCTTGTAGTGTGATGCTAAATGTTGTTTATTTAAGTATTAAACATTAGCCGTGAAGTAGAATATTATTAGTGTGTAAATTGTACCTGAATATTTAATTTTGTAATAAAGTATTTGTATTGTAAACTATTTAAATAAAGATTACTGCTTGGTGTTGTGCAATAATGAATGAGGTCTTGTTCATTTAAAAGTATTATTAACACATTTATGCAGTAAAACCATTAGGGTGGTTTAGGTGAAACATTATTTTGTAGAATTGGAGCATATGTCTTTTTGTGCATAAACAACTGCACATAAAATGTCATGATGTCAAATGGTTTTTGATTGTTTGTTTACATTTCTTTCAGGAATATTCGGAGGACAGCAACTCTGAACCGAATGTTGATTTGGAGAATCAGTACTACAACTCCAAAGCCCTGAAAGAAGATGATCCTAAAGCAGCCCTGAGCAGTTTTCAGAAGGTTTCACACATAAGATCTTTGTGTGTTGGGGTTATTTGTGACCATCTTGCAACGTTTAATGGTATAATGTTGCTTTCCCTTGTTATGCAGGTGCTGGAACTGGAGGGAGAAAAAGGAGAATGGGGATTCAAAGCACTGAAACAGATGATTAAGATCAACTTCAAACTAGTGCGTAGCTATATGAATGACAGCTTTTCTGCCTATGGTAATGGTTAATGTGTCGCTGTACAGTCAGATGTTTTCATTCATTGTTTTTAAATCTTTTTAAATCATGCAGACAAATTTTCCTGAAATGATGAACCGGTACAAACAGCTGTTGACATACATACGAAGCGCTGTCACAAGAAATTATTCAGAGAAATCCATCAACTCTATTCTAGATTATATCTCAACCTCTAAACAGGTATTTATTATAATAAACTGTTATTTAGGGAACGCTTTTTTAATTTAAAGAATAATCTAATATATTTTTACTTTTATTTCTAGATGGACTTGCTGCAAGAGTTTTATGAAACCACTTTGGAAGCTTTAAAAGATGCGAAAAATGACAGACTTTGGTTTAAAACGAACACCAAGGTTTGTATTAATATTATAATATTGCTAAATAACTGCAAATCAAATTTAACAGCCACATTAAAGAGTCTTAAATAATTTTTAGGAGTATTGCTAACTTTGTTTCTGTGCTTCGTGTAGTTAGGAAAGTTGTACCTGGAACGAGAAGAATTCGGAAAGCTGCAGAAGATTCTCAGGCAATTGCACCAGTCATGTCAGGTAATGTGTCACGGTTATATATGAATAAGTTTACGTATCACTTCAAAACTGATTGATGTTCTTTTCATCAGACGGATGACGGAGAGGATGACCTAAAGAAGGGCACTCAGCTGCTGGAGATCTACGCTTTAGAAATTCAGATGTATACGGCACAGAAGAACAACAAAAAGCTGAAAGCCCTCTATGAGCAGTCATTACACATCAAATCAGCCATACCACATCCACTCATTATGGGAGTCATCAGAGGTAGTTTATTTGACCACAAGTTGAATTTGAGCAAATATGCATATCATTTTTAAGGTGTGTTCAAGACATTTGAAATTGCAGATTTGACTGACATGTGATTTTTCTCTGTAGAATGTGGTGGCAAAATGCACTTGAGGGAGGGAGAGTTCGAAAAGGCACATACAGATTTTTTTGAGGCGTTTAAAAACTATGACGAGTCCGGAAGCCCCAGACGAACCACTTGCCTGAAGTACTTGGTCTTGGCCAACATGCTGATGAAGTCTGGAATCAACCCATTTGATTCTCAAGAGGTATAATGTTAGTCATAGGTAGCTAAAAGGTATATAATTTCACTAAATAAATTGACTCTTTGTGTGTGGCTCTCTGACTAGGCAAAACCCTACAAAAATGACCCAGAAATATTAGCAATGACAAACCTGGTAAGGTAAGTTTGTATAGCAGCATTTTTTTATTCACCTGATCTTACAATTGTAAGAAAAATGCATTTTTAAAAAAATGTGATGTGCTTAATATGTGTATGTTACAGTAATTATTATGAATTTGTTTCCAGCGCCTACCAGAATAATGACATCACAGAATTTGAGAAAATCTTAAAGACAAATCACAGCAACATAATGGACGATCCCTTCATCAGAGAACATATTGAGGGTCAGTTTGCTCATTTTCACTTTTATGTGCATTTCATAAGGTCGCATTGCAAAAGTGGAAAATCTCTAAATTTACTTTTCTTTTTCTTTTTCTGCAGAATTGTTACGGAATATAAGAACACAAGTTCTCATCAAACTGATTAAGCCTTACACTAGGATACACATACCTTTTATTTCAAAGGTATACCAGTTTTATTTTGTAGCTGGATAATGTGTTTATTACATTGCAGTATTTTGCTTTTGGTTGCCCCATCTGAAGTAATACTTGTCTTCCTGTAGGAATTAAACATTGATGTCGCAGATGTGGAAAGTTTGCTTGTGCAGTGCATATTAGACAAGTAAGTTGAACAGTGGTTTTTGTGGATAATTGTCTATTGCTTAAAGTAATCCTATTTGTTTATTCTTGTGTTATGCATCTTTTTTCAGCACAATCAATGGTAGAATTGACCAAGTTAACCAGCTGCTGGAGCTTGATCACCAGAAAAGAGGCGGAGCCCGATATACTGCATTGGACAAATGGACTAATCAGCTGAACTCTCTCAACCAGGCCATTGTTAGCAAACTGGCTTGATTTGACATTGACGATCTGGGGAAATAAGTTCACCCATCAGGCAGCTGGTTGACTGAAGGCTGTCAGTGACATTTAATAACTTCAAGCCTTTATTCCCCATCACTGAATGACATGAAGAGGGAGCTTCATTTGACTAGTTTGTACTTTTACAGCTGTAGTCACTTAAGTCAGTTTTAAATATCTTTAACAAAGCAAAATGTCTGCTTTACTGGATTGTTCAAGTCTTTAATATAAAAATGTTCCAAATGTGGTTACATCTTCTATAAACGTTTTACTTTACAGCACATATTGGCACTTGGTTATGAAACATTTAAACAGCATACGTTTGTCTTTAATGGGAATTGTGAGGACGTGCTGTGTAAAATTGAGGCATTTATATGTAGAACTGTCACAGTCGGCATGTTTTTTGTTTTGCATAAAATTCAGGTGAGTTTTATGTAGATGCACCACAGCACAAGCGTATATTAAAATTGCAGTCGTTGCTAGAATTACTCTTGCAAACATTACAGATCTGATTAAAATGTAATGTCGTCTGAGCTATTCTGTTTCACTTTGAACAACAAAAATAAAAGATGCATCTTTTGCTTCAGCAAAAAATGTGTGTATGTACACCCCTTAAATCTACATTTGTTTTCTATCTGATAGAGTATATTGTATTATATACAGTATAAATTATATTTGTATTATTTTGTGCTTTTGAATCTTTGTGAAAAGGGTTTTGTAACAAGAGCATGGCCCTATGTAAACAAATAGATATTATTAACATATAGGCCTTAGTATTTTGTAGTTAACTACATTAGTTAGCATGAATTGTAGAACAATAAACACTTACTTAATGTACATTTTCATTTACAAATAATTAAAATATGTAAGATGTAAAACATATGTAGAATCTGTTTACATTAGTTAATGCACAGTGAACTAACATGAATAATTAATACACAGTTGTTTTTTTTATTGAATAAAATTAAGAAAGATCAGTAAATGATGTAAAAGTATATTGCCCAATGTTAGTTAATGCAGTAATTAATGTTAATGAAAAGTGCTGCCATATTTTATCATTATGAAGTTAATTATACAAATTATACCAATTTCCAACAAATTCTTTCATATGAAATATTGGTCATTTTATTTTAGAGCCAGTGCTTATGTATTTACCATATAAAGTGCAAAAATTAACAACATCTCTGAATTGCTTATTTGAAGTGTTTACTATAAAAACAAATGCGTAATACTGTATGCTGTAACCATTGGTGACGCTCACCTTACGTCACCCACACATCAGCCAATCAGAGCTCAGGATTTTTGCCGCTGTCGAGAGCGCCATGTTTCAAGAGGCTGATGCTCAAGAATGGATTTTTTCTCATATATTAGTTGTAATATCACATTTAGACGAAATTTAGCCGCTTTTAATCCTGTTTTACCCGTACAAACTCTCGCTGTCAGAAGCTGAGCTGTTTTGTTATTTTTCACGAGTGACGTCGCCAGTACAAGTTCTTTTGTCTGATGTTTTCATGCTAACCAACAATAGCGCTGATACACTGTTTCTAATAGAAACACTTCATTCATGTTTTGGCTTCAAGCAGGACTTTGGATCCTTTATAAAGATTTTAAAGGTAAGCAGAGAATACTCAAACGAAAACTATAACTGTATCTGTGTAGTGACGCAACGATTATTTGACGGAGGCGTGTTGTTTGGCGTTTTTGTTCTGCAGGATGTCGATTGATTTTGACAGCGCCGCTTTACAGACGCAGCAGGAGGAAGAGGAGTATGATCAAGAAGATTATGCCAGAGAACAAGAGGTACTACCTTAACTACTACTGCACTTGTATACAACAAAAACACCAACCTGACACATTGACATTTGTCACTTACAAGTGAAATGACATTTGGCTTTACTGTGTGCTTGTCTGTCAATAAATGGGTCATTATAAAGTTTTGTCTTGTGTTAGAATATGGAACAGCTTTTTAAAATGGATACGATCAACTTTAAATGTTTGTATACAATTAATCTGTCGCCAGACAGATGGTGTTATCTTAAAAATGTGTTTCATTTTATAGTTTTTTTATCTTAGTTGCTGGAGCATTGAGCTAGCAACACAAATATTATGGATTCAATTACACATGTTTGAATGCATTGTTGTAACATTTTTCTAATTTCACATATTTTTAACACACTGATCAATCTTTATATGTATATGTATCACCATCTAAATAGTTTACTTGAAATTTAGGCATTACTCTATTTAAAACTATCTGGTTATAACGTCTATCTCTATATTGCATTTTGCACTCACTTAATTATTAAGACTAATGTAAAAATTGATGTGGTTAAAACCTAAATGCTTAAAATTGTGACCAGGAACAACTTTCTTAAATGCATTTTTTGTGTGAACTCTTAACTCTATATATCTATTTATTTGTCTATCAAAATCTGTTATTGTCTGACTATGAATCAGTTGTAATTATATACATTCATGTACATAATCAGAGTTTTTCTTTACAAAATAATGTTTCAAATGGAAGTAATGTTATGTGCAGTTTATGCTTAAAATGATAATGGACCCATTATTGATACAGTGTCATAATATACATTTAGTCTTCTTGAATGATGTATTCCTAATATATATGGCCACAGTGCTCACTTTAAGCTGGGTCACTAGGTTCTAGCATAACTTTCTTATGGTTATTCATATTTGTGGTTAAAGATTATCCTGTCGCATGCCATTAAGAAGTCAGGTAGTGTAATCTATTAGTGGGTTTGTTTTTAAAAGCCAGATCTTCTCCAATCATACGCATGTTTTTTCTGACTCAGCCGAATGCTATCTGCTGCATGAATGAACTTTAACTGCCATTGGTGCACATGAAATGCTGCAAGGTGTGTTTGTTACTACATATAGCCTGTTTCCATTCCCCCACTTACTGTCAAAGCTCTTGACTGCTCTGGAGAAGAGATTTTTTAGCACTTGTGAGTTTATCGCTGGAAAAATTCTTGCTTTGAATGAATAGACATAATAACAGGAGTTTTTGCTGAAGACTTACATTTGGACTCTCTGGATGTATGAGAACGGTTGGATATTATAATAATATGAGATGAATGGTGACTGTCTGTGTGCAGTCTGTTTGTCTCCTCCATCAGATTAGGAATGTTTCTGCTCCAGTTAACTGAAACGTGTGGTCAGTAGGGTGATCTCAGCCTAGACAAACTAGGATGGCTTAGTTCCTCTTTTCTCACTTTCTTTTTCCCGAGTTATTCATATGACTCATGCTGCTGAAATACGACATGACGCACAATAGTCCTTCAGTGTGTGATTGAGCTCACGAGGTCTGCAGTAGCTGCTGTGTTTTTGTGTAAATGAGAGAAAGCGGTTTGTCCGAGAAAGCGATTGTGGATGTGAGGGTCATCCGCCAGGACTTATGGAGGGTGAGTTTGACCGCAACGGTTTGCCCGGAACACCCGTTTGTAGCTAAAATGTTTAACTTGTTTGTTTTAATGTGTTATAATAGTGAACTTGCGAAAGTCATTTGGTGCTACTGTAGGCTGCATTAACAAATCCGGGGGCCATATGCTGGTGTTTAGCTGTGCTATGACAGTACTGTAACCGGGCGGGTGTGTTTTTTTAAACTGTTGCTATGGTTTTCTTTTGCCTGCAGCTTATTGCTTGTTAATGCTCTTTGTTTAACTGCACATGGTTTCGGGTTGTTTTCTTAGATTGGTCTTTATAATTGTTTTGAACTGCTTAAAGAAAATTAGGATGACGTCCATTGATTATTATGAAAATTACATGTCTGTCAAAGTTCTGAACGAAGCTTTTTAGTTAGTTTTTTGTAGTGGAATACATTTGTAAATCTTTGTATTCTCAATTTCTGTAACTTTTTTGTAATGGTGTAATTTTTTAAAGTAGTTCATAAACAGCAGGTATAAAATAATTTGAGAGTAAAGGTCTGTTCACATTAAGAATGATAACTATAGGGATAACAATATATTAGCATCCACAGAGCAAATGATTTTTCTAAGCTCTCACTTTCACATTTTAAAATGTGTAAGGCTTTTATATGCAAATGGATTTTGATGAATTTGTATCTTCGTATCTTCAGCTCCAGAAGCTCCTGACTGATCTTCCTGATGATATGCTGGAGGACAGTCGTGACTGCTCATCACCCGAGCTCGACCGCTCCACCTGCAGTCACCAGGGAAAAGACAACAGGTACAGAATGTATTCAGACATTTAAAACTTTCATCAAATACTTAAAAAGGGGTTTAAAGAACGCATGCACATGTTTTAAATAATATGAAATGTTTGTTGTCTGTTTCAGTACACAGCACGCTTGGAATGTGCCACAATGGGATCATCAAAGACCTTCCCATGAGGGAGTGAGTTTCTCAATTTCTGATGTGCTTTTTCTGCTTTAAGGGGCTGTATACTACATTTTTGTTACATGCTTTGTTTCCAGCACTAAAACACCTCTTACATTTTTTTAATTACGTGCATTATGATTGACAGTGGTATGGGTCTGTATTAAGGTGCTCGTTGTTGTGACATCATATCAATTTTTTGTCTGCATCATAACATTTTTCATTGTATATTAAAGAGTATATTATCACATACCTTCAATTGTAAATGTCTTGAAGCACTATGAGGGGTATGGTCAAGGATCTTACCATGAAGAAAGCTACAGAAGTCAGACTTCTCATCATCTCCAGACGGGGTCAGAACATTTACACCCAGGCGGCTGGGACCCGCAGAACGGCGAGGACTACCAATACCAAAACGGAGACTATGCAGGCACGGACGAGTCCCACGGCACTGACTTCTCCGCTGGGGAGCACGACACAGAGCACGACGCGTACCCCCATAACAATCTTCATAATGGTGCAGGTTACCATGAAGAGGCTCAGAGCAATGGGCTAAACTATGGAGCACATGGAAATATAAGAAACCATTTCCAGGTACATGTCTACAATATTTACTGTGTCAGATTGGTTTTGCTTCTTTGTTATTCCTTTGTTTTCCATCCTTAAGTTACAAACGTATACAAATGTAATTCTGTGCTTTGTTGAAGGGTTTTAATAATGGTGTTACTGAAAACAAACCTGGTGACCATTACAAGGCCAGTTACCAACCACATCAGCCTTCCAACCAACCACAGATGTTCAATCCTCAAGCAGCCAATCACAACGGCCATTTCGATCAGCTTCAGAGGGACTTCCTGGACTCGACGCAGAGTAAGTGACCTGAGATATTTTACAATTTTGCGTTTTTCTAATGACTGAATTGTAACTTTTGTATATATGTACATTGGTCAGATACAGCAGATGGTCAGCAGCTGGCTCAGCTACAAGTTCTGAACAGAGCTCAGTCCAGACAGATCGAGGAGCTCGAGGAGAAACTAGAGGACTGCAGGAGGAAAATGAGATATCTGGAGCATCAGTTTGCCATCATTAAAGGTTACTGTTTTAAATACACCTGATATTGATCTTGTTTCACTTTTTTGGTGGAGTAAAAATGAGCCGACTTATTGTTCATCTAGATGAGAGGGACGGTCTGACGATGTCACTGAAGGAGTCTGCTGCTCTAGTGGAGGAGGGGAAAGAGAGAGAAGTTCAGCTGCAGGCCAGAATCAGATCTCTAGAGAAACAAACCCAGGCTCTCGCCGAAAGAGAGCAAGAGGTACGAAAATGTGCTCGTGAATGACAGATCAGACAAACCCAATGTGGTCCCAATAAGAAAAATGGCCTATAAATCATACTAAATTATGTTTATTTAAAAATGTAAAAATGCAGAAAGGTTTGTGTGAGGTTTGGGAGTACAGTATAAAAGTCATTATGCCTATGGAAACCCAACATGTGTATGTTTGTGTATAGAGCGTGAAGCAGCAGCGTGCAGCCGAGGCAGCGATGGACAGCATGCAGCAGCAGATGATGGAGCTGTGTCGATCAGACACGCTGACGCGAACGCGTGAGCAGCATGACAGAGACGTGGCGGCCCTCAGAGAGCAACATGATGCCAAACTGCTCACGCTTCAGCAGAAACTGGACGCCCAATCACAGAACCTGGAGGAGCAGGTGTGTGTGTGTGTGTGTGTGTGTGTGTGTGTTTTCCTCTGTGTGTAGTTGTGGGGAAAACATCCGGCCCTCTTTAATCTTTGTAAAGTAGTAATTTATTACTATTATTTAATTAACATATAATATATACACTATTTAATTTGTCATGATAAGGTGTATTTCCTTAAAATAATTTTGGGGCTATCTCGTTGTCTGACCAATTACATAAAGAGGGAGTAGTCGGGGAATGAAAACAAGATATGTATATGTATTAATATTAATAAATATATTTTTATGTTGATAAATATCACCTAATATAACCTTCTCTGCTTCTGAAATGACTTTTTAACCAATAATATTCCAGTGATACCAGTCTCATCCTAATAGACAAAATCAAGTTCTGCACTACATACATGACTTGTCACTGAATATTCTGTTAAACTTACAATATAAGGTGTTAATGACCATGCAACTATGATATTCTGAAGCCAACAGAAGTCACATTATTACTAGGACACTGAAGGGCAGATATTATCATAGTCTGTGTCTTTGCCAGGGTGAAGCTGGCCGGCGCATGCTGGATCAGATCAGACAGCTGGAGCGTCAGAGAGAGGAAGATCAGATGGACAGAGCATCAGTCATCAACACCCTCACACAGCGACTGGAGGAGAGCCAACAGCAGTGTGCCAAACTGCTCCACACTGGTGCGTCTCGTCCGGTGACCTCCTGTTTATTCGTTTGCTTCACTGACTGCTTTAGTCTCATGAGAGATGTCTGTGAAACATTCCTCAAAGAATTTTTATTCTCTGTAGGCTCTGTGCAGGAGATGAGCCAGTTACAGATGAAACTCCAGCAGGCCCTGTCTGCTCGTACCATCAGTGAAGACATCAACAAAGCTCTACAGGTTGGGAAACCTCTGCTCTGTGCTCGCCCTAAAGCAGACCATAATAATCAGATTCACTAAAAGTTAGTTTTATTCTCCGAACAGGATGAGCTGACTGAACTAAAGGAGCAGATAAATCTATACGAGTCGGCCGCTAAACATGGAGCCCTTTCTATTGAACATAATGGAGACTGTGAGAGCCAGCTGTCCGAGTCCTGCATCGATCTGGGCATCAAGAAGTCCAAATGGAGAAACGGACGAATCCACAGGTAACGTTATGTTGTAAAAGTTACCTCAACACAATTTTAGGAGTCAGTCATTCATCGATCCTTAAGCACGGGTTGCAATCCTTCTTTTTCAGTGCACTTCACATAACCGAGTCAGGAGACTCGAAGGATGATGTTGTACGAGAGCTGAAGAGCGAGTTACAGCGCTGCCTCGGACACCTGAAGACCAAAAGACTGAAGATCTCCGGGCTGCAGGAGGAACTGCGCAACTCCCAGACCAGATCGGAGCACTTGCAGACGCAGCTAGAGCAGGCTGAAAAAACTGCGAGAGACTCGAAGGTTAAATCTGTAGCACAGAGCAACAGCCTGTTTGTTCAGCTTGCTTAGTAGTCTGTAGTTCTTATACATGTTGTTTACCGCAGGTGAGGGAGAGCAGCTTGGAGAAACATCTGGAATCATCTCACATGACCGCCACTCCTCAAAAAGAGCTCCTGAGACTGCAGGAGGAACGGAAACTGCTGCAGGACAGAGTAGAGGTCAAGATCAGATTTTGTTCAGTTATATTAGTAAACGTATTATTTAAAATGTAGGATTTTACTTTCTAATACATGTTTTAAAAAAACACACAATAAAAAATAGGTTCTTCTATGATTCTTTCCTGGCAAAACTTTTAGCATTTTAACAACAGAAAGATTGAAAATTGTGTTGTTTACAAAAAAAGATGATATGTTCGAAAAGCGTCCTGTGTTTGGTGATGGTGTTTGTAAACCGCAGGCTCTGGAGAGGAGGAATCAGGAACTGAAGCAAAGTGAAGAGAAGGTGAAAGGTGCTAATTCTGAGCTCTGCACCAAGATGAGAGAGATGATTCACGAGCTGGACCAGGAGAAACAGGAAGCAGCGGAGAGGTGAGGAAGTGATGCGTGAGTTACAACATGAGCAGTTCTACAATATACAGGGCTGCTCGACTTACTGTGTGTGTGTAGGTATGAAAGAACTCAGCAGCAGTACAGAGATGACGTGGTGAATTACGTTCGGGCCGAGCTCTCAGAAGAACACGTGGCTCGTGTGGAGCAGCTCACCAGCCAGCATCAGCAACACATCCAGCAGCTAGAGTACAACATCTCACCTTTAAACCAAAGCAACTATACAGTTATTTACATTAGATATAATGACTATAGATACTTTTATCCGCAGGTCAAAGCTGACCGAACTCAATCAGGAGATGTTAGCCGTGCAAGAGTGCTATATTTCTGTGTGTAAAGAGAAGGACAAGCTGGAAGAAAATCTTCAGAGCAAACTTAAGGAGGAGAGACGATTGAAAGAGAATGAGGTAAGAACTGTAAATGTGTTTGTTTTTTACTTTACTTTAAGCCTAATTATAAAATATTAAATAGATTTGATTGTACACACTGCATTTATATTGTGTACAAATGTTTTCCAAAATCCCAAGCTTCAATTTGATTGGTTGACTTTTCAGAATGCCATGTTTCATTATAAAAATACAAAACTGATTTGGCTAAGTTTGTGACATTAAATCTTAGAAAGATATTTAAAGTTTTATAAGACCACAAGAAGCAACTTAACAAGATTTGTATGAGAACGATTATGTATGTCACTTTGTTCTGCCTCTAAACATCATATAAAATCACCAACTACACTTGGCTTAATTTAATTAATCTTAGACAGTTCAATCCTCGTCTTGGTAAACAGCTCTTTTTTTAGTCATATTTTTGGACAGTATACTGTATATAGCTAACTCTGAATGGATCCCGGGTCTTCGAACACATCGGTTCTGACAAGTGGGCAGTTCTTAAATAGAAACTGCTACAAAGAGAAACAAACTGTATGTTTTTTCTTTTTGTGTAAAAATGTTATTGTTGACACACGTGAATGTCTGTTTGTTGTTTCAGCTGAAGAGAAGAGAGGAAAGTGACTCCGCTTTAGAGAAACAGAGGTCTGATCTGGAGTCTCGGCATCAGGAGGACTTGACTCGGCTCAAAGCCCAGTGGAAGACAGAAACCCAGTCTGAGATTGAACTGCAGATCCAGGAGCAGCTGGAAAGCGCCAGACAGAACTGGCAACGTGAACAAGAGGCGGTAAATGATGATGGTTCACTTTTATTAACGTCCTTGCCAAAGCCAGCCTGATAAAACATCACTGTCGTGCTGCACGGATGTAGGTCAGACCCTTATGTGTTCTCTGCTTTCCTTGTATTAGTTGGAGAAGTCCTGGGCTCAGAAACTACAGGAAGCCAAAGAGGAGACTGTAAAGGTCAAACAGACAGACACTTGTGAGGGAGGGTGTCAGACCAGCTCTCCGGAGACCACAGTCCAGCTGATTTCACTGAAGGAGCTGGAGATCAGACTCGGTGCTCAGAGAGAGACCCTGCAGCAGGAAGCTGCGACCGCCCAGACCAGAGCGGTGGAGGACGCCGTGAGACACGCACGGAGAGAACTGCAGCAGAAACACGCTGATGGTATAGCACTCCAGGTATGAGCGATCGGGATGGAAGCCCACGTATCTGTAGAAAAGCTGTTTTTAGATGAGGTGTTTCATTAGTTACGTCTTCTAGATTGAAGGTGCAATATCGCGGGCTCGCTCTAGATGGCTCCAGGACTTAAGCTTCCTACCGGAATACAAAAGCTGCTTGAAAACAGAAAGAGAAGAATGGGAGAGGCTACAGGAGAAACACGTTCTAGAACAGGTATACCTTGTATTTTTAAAACCGCAAACCTGATGGGATGAGCTACATTCAAAGTTATTGTAAAAGCAAGAAATTATTTTAAGAAATGCCACAGTGGTTTTGTGTCCATACAATGGAAGTCAATGGGGGTCAATGTTGTTTGCTGACCAATATTATTCAAAATATCTGCTTTTCTGTTTTGCAGAAGTTGTTTTTGTTTTCTGAGTTTATGATTTCTACAAACATAAAGTTATATTATGTTGTCAAGATAACACACCGACACCTCCTTTACTTGAGGTCATGTCATGTGAAAAAATGTCATGTGAAAAATAGCAGGAAATTCAACAGTTAAAGTAGTTTGTGACCTTTGTACATTTTACCGTTTTATATCTAACTTAATTATAGACACCGGGACCCGGTATGGATCTTAGTTTGTTAATATTTTGCTATGTAGTATAAAGGTGAATGTTTATTGAACAACTGCAATGTCACACGTGGATACATTTTGCCTGTTTGAACATGCTGTTTTATTTAAGGATGTTAAACAAATGTGACCCTGTCTGGGAAAACCATCAAAATACGAGCATCAAAGTTTGATTTCAGCTCTAAATATCACTGTGATTTTAATCTTTGATATGTCATTACTCAATCAATATTAGAAGTATCAAGGTTGTATTTTCACAGAATATTCATTACATTATGTAAAAAAAACTGTAAATCACAAAAATTGGCTTTAGCTGTTTTCACAGGAAGGGTCACAAATCAGTTTATCATCTCATAATTGCAATCCTTTAAAAAAAACAAGGATTGTAATTTATTTCAGGACAATTAATAAAGCTTTTTATGAACATTATGAACAACTCTCGTCCAAATCTCAGGTTTCCTCAGCCGTAAAGAAGGTGGAGGACGAGTGGCAGGAGACGCTCCGTACCAAATGCACAGAACTAGAGGAGAGTAACACCAGAAACAAGGAGCTTCTGGAGGAGATTCTTACTCTCGGTACTCGACAGGAACGTTCGGGACAGGAGCAGGCCGCTCTTATCAAAACAGAGCTGACATCCGCCAGAGATGTCTGGATGAGGGAGAAGCAGGAGGAGATGTCCCGTCTCAGGACTGAGCTCCAGAGAGAGCACAAGCACCAACTGGAGCAGAACCTCAAACAGAGAAACACTGAACTGCAGGAGTGGAGGAGCCAGCAGGAGATCAGGTTAAGAATCATCGTTATAATAAGAAATAATAAAACTATTGAAATATACAGTGCATCACAGGGTTGTTGTATTCCTGCAGACTGCAGGCGGAGACGTGGCGGGTGCAGGAGGAGGTGCTCGCTGATCTAAGGGAGGTGTTGCGGAGGGGAGTAGAGAGGAGGAGCAGCGAAGAGACACCCGGCAGCGCAACAGGAAGTATCAGATACAGACTTTGGCAGATCTGTAGAGAAACACTCAGTCAAACTGTCAACCAGGCCAAGCAGGAATGGAAGAAGGTGTGTCTGTTTAGGCTCTAGTTTGCCAAGCCACAAATTTTTATCATCTTGGTAAAATTACGTGTTTATGTTGAGCTAGAGTTTAGTAACCCTGACTGCGAAAAATCATGCTTTATACATAAAAAAATGCTTTAAGAGTCCTCCACATGAGTATTTAAACCCCATATTTTGACATCTGAGCTATAAGTATGATAAAAACCTTTGGTAAAAACTTTTTGCATGGAATTGCTCAGATGTTTCTTGTTTTTACGCACCATAGAACAGTGAAGATAAGCTCAGATGTGTGCTGAAGGAAACCCAAGAGCGCCACGAAGCAGAGATCGGTAAGATCATACCTGTCACACGTCTGGACTGGCATCTCTCTGGTATCTTCTCACACCTCCTCCTCTTCTCACAGCAGGTTTAATGGCTCAGAGGAAACAGGGCACATGCAACAGTGCTGAATGTGCCGAGTCTCTGGCCAACCTTAAGAAGAAGAATCAAGAGCTCCACAGGCATCTGGTGAAGGCATGCCGGCAGCTCCAGAGGGCCACGCGAGAACACAAGAGCACCCTGCAGAAGATGAAAGGTCATTTTATTTCAAATCCAATTTAGGTTTTGAATTAAACGAGTCATATATTTAGAAATCAGACCATTGATTAGAAATGTTTTGTTCGGCAGACACCTTAAACTGTAGTTAAATATTTATTTTTATGTTATTTCTGTGAAATCAGAAGAGCATGAGGAAGCCCTACAGAAAGAACAGGAGAGTCATCAGAGATCCCTGGATGAACTCAAACAAGCTTCAGATGCAGAAGCACAGTCAAGGTTTTTACACTTACATTTTCCAAAGAGCCTTTTTTGTATGGTTTTAATCTAATATTTGTAAACATTGCTATGAACCGTAAGTTCGATAATATCTAACGTTCTTCATCAAATTTGATGCAACAGTGCAGTCAGCCAGAGGAACCTTCAAGCAGGTCTTGAGGATATGAAGGAGCAATACACGAACACTGTGGAGAAGATCAGAGGTAAGACCTTTAGAGATTTTGTATTGTTTTTTTTCCTATGTACATTAATGTTAGCTTTATAATCTCTGAAGAGCGGCATGTTGGGAAATGAAAATAAAGCTATTAAATCGTTGTTGTTTTTTTGCATAGTGTGACAGTAGCTGGACTGGTTCAGCAAGTTAGAATTTTCACAAACTGATGAAATTCATCCCTTAAATCTACTTGTTTTGAGTAAAAACGTTTGCCGATTGCTTGTTTTAAAATGTATTCAAAATGATTCAGCTGTTTTCAAAAGCGTTTCTAACAAGTTGTAATATATTACAAACACTGATTTGATTTATTTAATGTTTTTTTTTTTTTTGATGATGTGTCTGAAGGCGATATGCTACAGTATCTTCAGGACAGTAAAGAGCGTACGGCTGAGATGATCAGGACAGAGGTCTTGAGAGAGAGACAGGACACCACCAGAAAGATGCGCAGGTATTACCTCACCTGCCTGCAGGAGATGCTGGAAGAGGGAGGACAGACCACTGAGTATGCAAGACGTTGATTATTCTTCTCTCATCCTTATAAATACTTTAAATACTTTTATTTTTATATTTGACACACACTTACACAAGACTCAATACTGTATCTTCTGCAGTGCAGAGAAAAAAATTATCAATACTGCAAGCAAACTGGCCGCTATGGCCAAAGTTCTTGAGACGCCTGTATCCAAGCGCAAACTTTTAAGAACCCAGAGCTCTCAAGGTAATTGCATATGTATTTCATGTTATTTTTCATGTTAATAGTTTTGTTCATTTAGACTGGGAATGTTAATTGATTCATTTATTTATGCTTAGGTGAATCGGCAAAATCGGGCAATAAAACCAATGAATCTCCTCCTAAAGTTCTGGGTGCTGCATCACATGGAGCTGAAGTTCATGTTAGAAGAAAAGACCAAAAGATCTACAACCTAACAGAGACTAACTATACAACCATGATGGCCAAACAGACAAGTTTCAAAGCAAAAACGAAAGGCTTCGAACCCGATTCTATTAAGTCTGGTATGGTCTATGATTTTAAAGACCCTGGGATTACTCCGGTACCTCATGGTACCTCCCAGAAACGCTCACAAGGCAATGATGATGGTATTTTTAACAGTAATGCCAAGACACCTAATGTTACCTTGAGAAATCAGAGCAGGGAGATGTTTATTAAGGGCTTTGAGTCGGGAAGAACTGATCCGCCCGTTCTCAAACCCTTCCTGATTGAAGAACCGCCCGTCCGGGACGATGGCCAAAGCGACTGGAGTTTAACCAGTAACGGCTCCAACTTCGTAAACAATGTGCACCTGATATCATCATACCCAGAGCCAGGGAAGACATTAATAAACGTCCCTTCATTGGGTGGAATGGACTTTGGAAGCTCCATTGGTGCTAACTCTGATACAACGCTTTACAAAGAGATCGCTCAACTTCCGTCTTACTTCAAACCAAATGTGTTAGTCAGAACAAATAAAAACAGAGAGCCAATCCCTGGATCAGAAGGAGATGATGTCCATAAACTGTGTTCGAAGAGTTTATATTCAGAGTTGAAAGTGCGTCAGCAGGACAGTGGGTTCGACAGTCCATTGGCACTGCATCAGAAATAAAATGGTGACTTGTTTTTTTGTCTTTCAGTGCCTTTGTAAACACAGAGTGTTTACTCTTATATATAAAAGTTGCAATCGTTGCACTCATGTAACCTTAAGCAATGTTGTTTTTTACTTGTTTGAGCAAAGTGTCTTTTGTACATATTTTTTCTACGCTTTTTAGCAGTGTTTGTAATTTATGTTTGTAATTTAATAAAAAATCTAACAGAAGTTTGCGTTCAGTAAATTGTTTTTGCATCTGAATAGTTTTATTAACCGAAATGCGCTGTTCAGTCAAGTTCCAGCACACACCATGAAACACGGATGCAACTCTGATAAACTCACAAAATCCTGTCAACCATTTACTTAGACACAAAGTGTTTATTAAAAACACTTTAACTGTGGTCTGTCTCTAAGGACAAATGTCTTTAGACGACCTCTGTACAGCCAATCAAAGTCCACTACCAGCAAGGTTTAGAGCAGCGCTCTTATAGCTCTTAAAGTGGATACACTAAAATGAAGTTAGATGCCATGTTGTAAAATATGAAATTTATATTTACATTTATGCGTTTGTCCAAAGTGACGTATGCAGTGCATCCAAGCTTTACATTTGATCAGTATGTTTGATAACTGGGAATCAAACCCATGGTATTGATATATCATCTGAGCTGCAGGAACATAAATTTCACAAAAAATATTTATAATCATATGAATTTACACAGTATTGTGTTTCTGTATTACTTTTTTAGTTTTTAATGTATTCACAGGGAGAACATTTCATTCCTGCTTTTTGTTTTACATTAAATTAAATGTGACATCTATGCAGACTTGGATTGCAGTGGTTATTGCTTGTAGCCTGTCATAAACTGGATTGCTTTTTATTTACCGTTCTTCTTCTAGAAAATTGAAAGAAAAGCAAAAATTGAAATTCCTGTGATACATTTTTAATAATGAAAATCAGCCCAACTTTAAATCAAGTCTAAATCGCTTTTTACAATTTTGCATTCTTGCAAATCAGCTTTACAGAAAATAACATTTTACTACAAGAAGTAGATATACAAGAAGAATAGTGTAGAAATAGTGAAAATGAGTATAAAAATTATATTGAAGGATTGATGAAATACATATTACTATTATGATCGTTATAATAATCATTATTAATTATTGTAACCATCATCCATCATTACAAATATTGAGAAATAATCAAGACAAAGTATGCTTTGTTTTCTTGTTATAAATATAATTTCATGTATTTCCATTTTTGGGGTGACGTAAGCCAGTTATGTCTGTGACATTACCATAAAATCAACAAATATGTCCAAAATAAACACAACCAAGTTATAACTCATATAGTTTCACTACAATATCATGGCAAAACAATGGTTATGCTTAGTTAATTTGATGTTACAGACCAAAAACCGGTTGGTTGTTGTACTTAAACATGGTTAATTTTTAGAGATGTTTGGACAGTCAGGTCCATAAATATTGGGACATCGACACAATTCTAATCTTTTTGGCTCTATACACCACCACAATGGATTTGAAATGAAATGTGTTTTAACTGCAGACTTTTAGCTTTAATTTGAGGGTATTTACATCCAAATCAGATGAACGGTGTAGGAATTACAACAGTTTGTATATTTGCCTCCCACTTTTTATTCATTTCAAATCCATTGTGTATAGAGTTGTATAGAGCCAAAAAGATTAGAATTGTGTCGATGTCCCAATATGTATGGACCTGACTGTATATTGGGGGTAATCAAATTGAGCAGCTCCTCCTCCTCCTGACAACCTACATCACATTTGTGTGTGTTGTTTGTGAGAAAACAGCGGGATTAACGGGAAGAAAACCGATCACGCTCGATCATGTTTTGGTTTATAATAAGCGCCGTTTTGCTTTTATTTTCGTTAAGATTCCGTTTTCCCTATATCATCAAAGACCTCCAGTACACCTATCGGATGTTTTTTGCCGCATATCAAATGATAAAAGTAAACAAAACCAAACCTTTTTACACTTTACTCGACCGATTTCTTGAGCAAGTTCAGAAACATCCCGACAAAGCGTTTATCCGCTTTCGGGACGACACGTACTCGTATGTGGAGACGGACAGACGGAGTAATAAGATCGCGAGGAGTTTGATGAAACACGCGTGTCTTCATGGGGGAGATACAGTAGCTCTTCTCGTGGGAAATGAGCCCATGTTTATGTGGATCTGGTTTGCTTTAATAAAGATCGGCTGTTCTGCTGCATTTCTCAATTATAACATCAGATCCAAATCACTGCTGCACTGCTTCTCATGCAGCGAAGCTAAAGTACTGATCGCATCTGCAGGTACTGAAACTTCACAAGAAAAACAACAACAAATTGCACGTCAAATCATTTTGTTTTTTAATAGTAAACGCATATTAAATCATCTCAAATATAGTCTGTTTTGAGTCTTATTCTAGTATGATTCAATGCTGTTTTATTGGCTTGCATACACTGCATCCAAACAAATCCACTAGAATTCCCATTATAACCATTAAATTCATCTGTGAAAGTTTCTGTTTTTAGCAGCAGGAATGTTATTAGGTAGGACAGATGATTGTGTAATATACACACAACCAGTCTAGACAAGTGTAGACATACTCGTTGTCAAATCAACACCTTATTGAGTGCTTATGTATGCGAAATACTGAAATGAATGTTTTATTGACACTACATTTTATTATTTTGCATGCAACGGTACTGGAAGTTGGCTTTCTAAACATTGATTTTAATCTTTGACATGACCTTACTCAAAATTAAATGTTATCACGGTTATATTTTACATTATTAGGGATTGTTTTATGGAGAAAGTTTTCACAGACAGGCACATATATAAATAAACAATTTTGTGCATATTTACAACAGTCAGGTCCAAATGTATTTACCGTCTGCCAGATATGTACATATTAAAAAAAATGTTTTAAATATTAAATGTATTTTTGAAAAACACCTCAACATGCAGACCTGCAGGATGCTGTTGAGGAAGTGTTGCCGGCGCTCAGAGAGAAAGGAGTCATTGTCTATATACTCAGTGACAGCGTAAACTGTGATGGGATTGAGAGTTTAACCAACAAGATCAACCAGGCCTCGGATGAGCCCATTCCTGCAGACCTGAGAGCCAACATCACCTCGAGGAGTGTAGCTTCGTACATCTACACTTCAGGCACAACAGGTAATGCTGGATTCAATGACTTGTGCGATATCTCAGTTTATCCTGAATGAATGTCTGATTCGTGGGGATCATTGAATTAAATGCACTTCTGCAGGTCTTCCGAAGGCAGGTTTGATTACTCATCGGAGGTTGTGGAACATGGCCGTTTTCCAGTTACTTTGTGGAGTGACCCCTGATGATGTTCTGTATATTAATCTTCCCTTGTATCACACTGCTGCATTTTGTCTTGGATTCGCTGGGTGTATTGAGAGAGGTGAGAATCGGTTGATGATAAATCGGCTGTAAACATCATTGGTTAAAAAATAAGTCATTCCATATTTTTATCATTTTTTGTCTCAAAAGCACTTTTTTTGCTGTCACTGTTTTCCTTTATGTATTTATTTAGTTTTGTTTTTTGTCTCATTTTGTTTTGTCTCATACAGTATTTTTTGTTTTGCATCTTGTTTTGTTGTGTTTTTTGTCTCATTTTGTTTTGTCTCATACAGTATTTTTTGTTTTGCATCTTGTTTTGTTGTGTTTTTTGTCTCATTTTGTTTTGTCTCATACAGTATTTTTTTGTTTTGCATCTTGTTTTGTTGTGTTTTTTGTTTTGTTTTTTGTCTCATTTTGTTTAGTCTCATACAGTATTTTTTGTTTTGCATCTTGTTTTGTTGTGTTTTTTGTCTTGTTTTGTTTTTGTCTCATTTTGTTGTTTTGTCTTGTCCTGTTTAGGAGGGACTATTGTTTTGAAGAGCAAGTTTTCTTCCTCTCAGTTTTGGGATGACTGCAGAAAATACAATGTAACTGTGATCCAGTATATTGGAGAAACAATGCGTTACCTCTGCAATACACCAAAGGTAAGTTTACTGTCATCTGTGCTTTTCTTGTGTACCCGCTTTGAACGTTTTATGACACCACTTGAGTATTAGTGTACAGATTGCATGTGCTATCTGTGTTCTGTGTTCTTCAAAGCAATGTAGCGACCCAGAACACAACGTCAGAATGGCCATTGGCAACGGGATGAGGGCAGAGATTTGGAGGACATTTATAAGTAGATTTGGAAATATTGACATCATGGAATTCTACGGTGCAACTGAGGGGAACGCGGCTTTCCTAAACTATACTGGGAAAATTGGAGCTGTTGGGAGAGTGCATGTTATTCATAAGGTATGTAAGGCATGTAATGTAGTCAGTGTTGTTACATGTCATTTAAACCCTGATGACTTGGTTTTACCTTCAAAACCAAATTTTTTAAAGGGATATTTTTAAATATTAAATTCCTATACAAATAGTAATTTCAGTGCACAATTAATACAAGTGACACAGTTCAATAAAACTTACCTGAATTTGTCTGAATACAAAAATGTAATGTTATTTCAGAAAGTAAACCCTTATGCCATGATAGAGTTTGACCAGGAGCGAGAGGAACCTGTAAGGGACGCTAATGGATTTTGCATAGAGGCTGCTAAAGGCATGTTATATTTATCAGTTTAACGTAATACTTCTGTACAAAACATGTACACATTTTTAAATTTCTACTCTTTAGTCCAAAATGACAGAGCTTTAAATGTATAAGATACAGATATTAAAGCAATATAGGTTGAAGCATGGCTGCTGTCAAAGGATATAATGAATAAACAATGCATAAATAAACCACAATTGTTAACATTCAACTTTGAAAAATTTTTCTTAGTGTTTTATGTGATGATTTCAATACAGGTGAGACAGGTCTGCTGGTGTCAAAGATCACCCAAAACAATCCTTTCGTTGGTTATGCCGGAGATCAGACACAGACAGAAAAGAAGAGACTGTACAATGTGTTTGAGAAGGGAGATGTTTACTTCAACTCTGGGGATTTGTTCAGAATAAACCACGATAACTTTGTCTGCTATCAGGATCGGGTGGGAGACACTTATAGGTGAATGTGTGGCATACATAAAATATTCACCCTCAATGTCATTCCAAACCTGTCGACATGACAAAAAGTGATTTTATTTAAAAATATCCTGGGCCAACTTCTTCCATATAATGAAAGTGAATAGGGACTGGACCTTTTACGCTTTTCAAGTACCTAAAAAGTGGTCCAAACATCTTTAGCACTATATTCCAGGTCTCCTTTTGTGATTTACAGAAAAAAATAGTCATGAAGGTTTGGAATGACATGAGGTGATGATATGATTTTGAAGTGTCAGTTTTGGGTGTACTGTTTCTTTAAATCTATAATTTGATTAGTACATGTTTCTACTATTGCTGTTAATGAAATGAAATCATCTCTGCTTATATAATAACATCCTGTTTTTTTGCTCAGGTGGAAAGGTGAAAACGTGTCCACAAATGAAGTGTCAGACATACTAACAATGGTAACGTGTATCGAGCAAGCAAACGTATACGGCGTTACAGTTCCAGGTTTATTGCAACATTATTCCTTCAAAGTTGTTAACACACATATGGCAAATAAATGTTATCTCTAACCTACTTTATTGACACTATTGATGTTTTATCTACCTCTCAAGGGCATGAGGGAAAGACAGGAATGGCTGCCATCATATTAAAGGAAGATGAACAGTTTGATTGCGAAGGGCTTTATAGACACGTGGCCACTTACCTTCCTTCCTATGCAAGACCACGTTTCATAAGGATCAAGGTGACCTCATAATGATGCATACACTTGATTTTAGAGATCTCACTGTTGGTTGTAATA